>JAJLZZ010000012.1:0-328001 GCA_030572535.1 Wickerhamiella hasegawae
ACCATAGTGACCGACACAACAATGCAGGCTAGTGCAGGATGCACTAGATAAGGGTAAGGACATCTTGGAGCTAGTGTCACCAGATAGTCCTTAGAATAGTAACCCAAGCTATGGCGTTACACGACAGTTTTTTCGTGATATGCAAGGTATGCTGCAGTCTGCATGTTTTGCATACATCACGTGACTCATAGTACATACCTGGTTCACATTTTTGTTCACTTACTACTCAAAGGAGTGGTATTTACAATCGGTAGAAATAAAAGAAATCTGGAAATTGAAGTAGAGCTTGCGAAAATAGCTATAAAATACGCTGAAACCGTAAGATATGGACATTGTAGTCCACACCAGGTGAAATACTTGATATGACGAGCAAAAATGAACTGCAGCACCTTCTGTTCTCGTATGGTCTCCCACTACAATACTTGGTAAGGCTCTCAGATGGTTCAATATGACTGATCGGACGGGAAGTCTTGCTTTCATCTGGATATGGCCGCAGCCGATAAATTTTTCGAGAGGTCATATTGATGAAAGCCTCCGCATTGCATATGTCACGTGACCACGCATCGTCACGCATCGTCAAAAAAAAAAACCACGATTGCATGATCACGTTACTAGAATGAATGAATGAATGAATGAATTATCTACTTATCCCCCGGTAGATCAGCCCAAAATGAGCAACTACTGAGAGCGGAGCGTCTAAAACAAAGCTAGGTTCTGTGTCCGACTAAATCGGAGAGCAGGGGACAAGGATTAGGCGGAGGGGTGAGGTGGTGGCACAATTCTGTCAGGAAAGAAGGACGGGTCCATTTATTCTACCGTGAAATTCAGTTATATGTATGCATTATCTATATTCAGCTCAAATACAAACGAGTTACTTCGTATACGAAGTTGGAGAAGAGACCCTATAAACATTTGGAATTACATTAGTTCCGTCTTCTTTAACAGACATAAAATCTCTGTTTGTCAAGTACTATTTGTAATATATATATATAAAAGTGACATATTTATTGATTAATCGGCTTTCAAGATATGAAAAAAATTTGCTTCTGAGTTGTAATGAGTAAAATTTAGGACTGCGATCCAAAAAAAAAATGAATGCGCTAGCCCGGAATCGAACCGGGGGCACATCGATGGCAACGACGTATTTTACCACTAAACCACTAGCGCGCTTTCTTGAAGTCATTTTGTTCAGTGTCAACCGGCTCTGCTGGCCTCAAAGAAAAAAGGTAAAAAATGCTTTGATTGGGCGTACTAGAGCATACTAGAGCACTTAAAATCCGTCTTAAATAGTTTAAAAGTAATATAAAAATGTGCTACATAGAGAAGGATGTAGAAAAGCACCATTTAGAAGCTTAATGTGATTTATGACCCGCGTCAGAATTCCAGATAATATATCCTACTCACGTAGGCTTAGACACATTTTTAATAGCACATTTTAATAGAAAGTAACAAAAGCAAATTGATACTATGTCTTCAAATTCTGATGATAAGTTTATAGAGGGGTCACTCGGAGCAAACTGGTACATAGGTAGAAGAGAAAATATGACTTTCAAAGATTGAAACTACCCAAAAAGATTGGATCTCACCTATTTAATTCTCATAAGTAGAGATAATTTGCCACAGTTTCATATATGTATGTATGTATGTATGTGTCTTCTCTTGATTGATTGATTGGTTGGTTTACTACTAACATGTCTGCCTGCCCTGCCAGCGGTAAATGAGTACTTAGAAATCATACGAAATGGTGTAAATAAATGTCAAGATTGGAAGTATCTATGGAATGAGAGTTGATTTGGCATACTAGAATGACAGGATGGAGTATGATACAAATCCATCGAATGCAAGGGGGAAAACTGCGTCACAGCTAGCGAACACAGTTGCTCGCGATACACTATGTACTATGGGAGTACAAGAAGAAGTTGGCGGTTGAAACTTGAGGACGGCTATGTGATGAAAAGGGTTTATACAATTAGGAATGTATGCAAGCCACCTTTTCATAAAGATTTAGCAATGACGCAAGGTCGAACAAGTAATATGATGTTAAGGCAATCTATGGACTACAACATAGAGAAATTAACGGAGAAGGACAGATTTTTTAAAAAGCAACTAATACCACATATATACATGCTAATGATTTATGAAATGATCAGACCAACTTTTGCTTGGTGAAGAAGCTTCTAAGATGGTTCACCTGCCAGGCGCAAGTAGCAATGAGCACAAACACCTGGAAGAGTGTAAGTCTAGAAACCTTTGAGTTGGTGGATTCAGATTGGTCACGGAAAGCGGCCTCACGTTCGCGCATAAGACCTTGTTCACGATGGAAGTAGATGAGCTTACGGTTGATGTCACCAATTCTGTCAATGATGGTACCAACCTGGCGTTCCTGCTTGGAGTCAATAATATCACCAGTACCAACAGTAAAGTCAATTTCCAATTTGACCTTGTTCTTGGTCCACCAACCATCAGAAAGTGCACGGTAGCAAATCTTGTGCTCGCCGCCATCCAATGATACGAACTGGAACTGACCAAAGGAAGGCTGCTTGTGGGAATAAACACGATGATTGTTATCGAAAGTTTCATCAATGGTAACTTCGACGTTCAGGCTCTCATCACGAACCCAGTTATTTGTGGTCTCTTCCAACTCCCACGCTGAGTGCTTCTCAGCAAGGAGGGCATCCTTTCCAAGGTCAATATGAACACAGCGAGGCTCTTCGCCTGTGCTCAGATAGAAATGCAAAGCGCTAACATTACAAACCGCCAATAACAGCGTCAGTGCACGAAACAGCATTGGTATATAGATAGAAGGAGGTTAATTGCCAGGGACTATAATATGTGTTGTCATTACGCGTACGCTCACGTAATAAGCAATTTCCAAACCTTACCCACAATCGAGCCAAAGGCCTGGCTTTGAGAGTAACTAACTGACACTGGCTCATATTATATTTAATTTACTACCCTATTATAGAATAGAAGTATTGTGACATGTATTTACTGATCAACAGGCTCTGAAGGTTTGGCTTCCTCAGTTTGGTCCTCGCTAGGACCGTTAGTTTGTTCCTTGTTGGCGTCGCCTGAGCCATTTGCTGATTGCTCAGGTTGAACAGATTCTTCCTTGACCTCATTTTCTGCTTCGTGTTGATCATAGGATTGTGCGTTTTCGTTGTCGTATGGTTCCTCGGTCTCTTCCTTGTATTCTGGCTCAACGCTAGCCTCCAGAAGTTCATCGTCACCCACCTCGTCTTCAGGACGGCCACGAATAATTGGCTCGGTAGGGGTGCTCCACTTTTCAAGCTGTTTCTCGACGACTGAAGCGAACTTCTCATCAGCCTCACGAAGTTCAGGTAGCTTGAGAATCGCCTTGAGAACGTGGTTCAACTTGGTGGCCCGTACAATCGAGATTTCAAGGTTGGGCACTTCGGCTACCTGGTCCAAATAGGCGCGCAATTGTGTGAATTGGGCTGATTGAATCGGCTCATCACCAAGAAGAGCCTTCTGGAACTTGAATCTGACCTGCTTGCAGAGTTCAGTCCGTAGTTCACTGCTTCTTGTAACATCATCGAGGGTGGCCGGCGGGGAAACCTTTTCCTTCTTAGAGGATGGGCGGCCACGGGGCTTTGGACCACGTAGCTCTATGCGATCTGTGGAAAGGTTCTCGTCATCATCATTTTCTGGTGCAAAAGAACTATCTGCATCCATCGAGACGTCACCGTCCACACCATTCTCATTGGACACAACTTTGACCTTCTTGGTCTTCTTTTCTGAGTCTGTAGACGGCCGCTTTTTAGTAGATGATCTGGTGGCTCGTGAGATTGATACAGGCTTGTCTGCAGCCCGTTTAGCCCGAGCAGGGGTAGCAGGCTTTTCAGGCTCAACTACCTCTTCCACATCTTGGACAGGGAATGTGGAGATACTCTCAATGTACTCATCAACAGGCGGTGGTGCAGCAGCAATCTCAAAGGCCTGCTTGAGTGCTCTCTTAATTTTAGGCTTATTGGCAGCCTTAGCCGCCTCCTCAGGACCCAGGTACTTGAGTTCAGACGCGGTAGCCCACATGTAGTTATGGTCATTGTAGAAAAGCACAGGGAATACCTGCTTTTTTTTAGGACGAACTGCACGAACGGATGGTGCAACGTCAGTTTCACGCACAATCACTGCTGGCCAAGCGGGAAATCCCTTGAGCTTCGCGAGCACGGTTGTACCAACTGGAAACGCTTCCTCAGCCCCCTCTACGCCGTCGTCGAAGGACACATCCTCCATTTCAATATCATGAGACTCTTCCTTGCCTGCCATTTTACAATCTACAAGAAAAAATCACGCTTCGCGTCAAAATTAAGGGATATTTCCTTGCTACGACTGATAGTAGCTCCTATGAGGAGATCAGGATGGTTATGACTAAGACATTTATCAGCGAGCGAACCACCTCGAGCGTTTCGGTAGCGGTAGGACGAAGTCATTTTGATAAATTGGACTGGAAGTCGCACTGTTTTCAATGTTTTGAGCACATATGAACTTCAATTCCTCGTATTAGCTTAAGTCGGATGAAGGTATAACCGAGGATTCATTAGGAAACTATATAAATCCACAGTAAACATCTGATTGAGCAATAAAAGCACAGTATTGGGCAACAATTGGTATTAATGGATAATATAGGGTACTTTCAAACTCCAAATCCATCGTTTGTGGAATTTCTAACATTCATGACATGTGATTGGTCAATTTTGGTCACGTGACAGAAAGTTTATTGAATCAAGAGCGCATTTTCAGAAAATTTTTGAAAATTTCGGTAAAGTGTCCGAGTGGTTAAGGAGTCAGACTTGAATCTTAGTCAGGTATCTGATGGGCTCTGCCTTCGCAGGTTCGAATCCTGTCTTTACCGCCATTGTTTTTTTTGAATCTTCAGCAGGCAACAAAAGCTTTTTTTTTGAAAAGATAGTACAATTAAATTTACATTAATATTAGTGTTTGGATCTACCACAACGTGGAGGATGTAAGCAATAAACTATTTAAGACTGAAGAATATCCTGAGCTGACAAGAAATATCTAAACATATTAACATTACTTCATAAATAAATACCAAATTCATCATTGAGCCGTGCCAGGTAACGTGTAATCTGGTCTGGAAGAACTGAACACCAATAATTCGTAACCGTACAGTGTCAAGGTCAGGAAAATGTTAGCCCAATTCCAGAATTGCCAGGATGTGCGTGAACTTAACCAGATGTTGTTGATACTGACTAAATCAAACAATGGTGCCTCCTTTACATCTCGAGGAACATGGACAATACCTCCAAAATGTTGAATCAACAAATGGGAGTATACTGCAATCATAAACGATGGTGCATAAGAATACAAGATGAACATTGTTGGATTCCTTCTCCAGCTCATTCTTCTATTGCGGGGATCGCGAATGAAGGGGATAATCCGAAGGGCGGAGAAGAACACACCCAACCTTACTACCAGGGACACAAGGACTGATGGCGTGATAGCAGTGACCGCTGCGGCAAAGAATTGAATGATGGCATGAATAGCTGTCGGCGTCAATTCTGTGAGCGCCGTCATGAAACTTGTGTAGCTATCAATGATCAATGGCGGCAGTGGTGGCAGGTTTTGATCAAAAAGATGAGGGAGCGGAGCTGGCGTAGGGGGGATGACAGCCCCCATCGTACGTGTACCGATGAAGTTGGCCGTGTGGGGGGCAATCCATCCTCCAAGAGTGACACCCAATACCTCCAAGACACCCTTACCTAGATTAGTATCGATTGTGCGGGCTTTTGGCGTAGAAGAAGACCCGTCAGCAAAGGGGAAAATCATAGTGGGAGCCAGCGATGATTGGAAATCGGTGAATGATAAATAAATCAGATAGACCACATATGAGAACAACAGCGATGACTCCAAAGCATTTCCACGCTTAGAGATGATACCATAGATACCCAAAAACAGGGTCACCATAAGAGCAGCTCCAATGAGTGTAGCAATAGGGGCATCAATCACCGTGTCAGAGACATAGATCCGCAGCAAAAAGTAACTTCCACCTGTGATAAAAAGGGACGATACCACTAGGAGAGCGAGCTGAACAAACTCAGACCGCTGAGAAAAGGCATGACTGACGTAGCCTAGAGCCTGGATAGCGATAAGCGTACAGAAGCCCTCCAGTAAAGCGAAGGGGCCAGTGGCATATCTGAGCATCAGCCGCCAGGGCTCAGCCAACCGCATGATATTATCGGACGGACACAAGCTCAAGTGAATCAGTAGTAATGAAGGTAAAATCAAAAACTGAAGATAGTACAGTGTAGAGCCTACTAGCTGGAGGCGAGTGCCATGGAATACCGAGCGTAAGGTTGCTGTACAAAAATAAAAAACCGCTAGTAGAAACGTGAACGAGATACCACATTCTTCCCCACCTGCATCAAATACAATCGGAATTTCCAGTAAAATCAGTAAAAGCGATAACCCCTGAAGGGTTATTTGGCCCACCACCTGAAGTGCCCGTAGCACTTGTCTCACCGTTAGTGGGGCCATATACCACGTGTTGTGTAGAGTTTTTCTTTGGAAATATAAAAGAAATAGACTCCGACTACACTCTCCACGTTATAATATTATACGTGGTAGAATATCTATCTGGTAAACTATAAGTTTCTCAACGAAAAGGCCAGGAGGACCTCCTACACATAGACCCGCGCTGACTAACACGGTACTAGAAATTGAGGGCTAGGTGAAATTTCCACCCAGGTTAGGGTTATATCATTTTCGCCCAAACCTAATAATTTTTTGGAACCGTCTCCAAAGACATCTTGAGATCAAGCTCGAGCATATTCACTAGATCTGATGAAGAGACAGCTTGAAGAAGATGGGCCCAAGGCCTATAATGCCCTGCTGACCCTTCTCGGAGACGGATCAGCCCCTAAGAAGGTCAGGGCCCCACAGAAGGATAAGGTCCAGGCTCCCACCAACGAGAACCAGGTGGATGTCGATGACTTAGAAGGATTCATCGAGGAATCTGATATTGAGAATAACGAGGAAGAAGAGAGTGATGAGATTCAGGTTGAAGATGATAACGAAGGTGATTCCCAGGACCCGTTCGAATGGCATTTTGCCAATCCCCAGCTTGACGATGTTGAGCCTCCGGCGGCCTGGAAATCGGTCAAACGGCCTCTTGCACACCTTGGTGAGCGCACAGTTTTGCAATTGCCCGAGTCAAACAATTCAATGTCTGATTATGCTCGGAATTCAAAGTCTAAAATTGAATCTATCAAGGGTCTCAAGCTCAAGTACAGACTAACTGCCCCCTTCGACAGGACAAATCCTAAATTGTCGGATATCCAAAAAGAGTTTGCTCCTCCATTATTTAATTATCAAGATATTTTCATGTCCAACAGAACTTGGGAAAGTGCCCAGGACCTGCAAAATCTTTATGTCCTGCATCTTCTCAATCACGTTTACAAGACCCGCGACCGTGTGCTCAAGAATAACAGCAAGCTCGCACAGGATCCAGAATTGGAGTTTCAAGATCAAGGCTTCACCAGACCAAAAGTTCTTGTGATGTTGCCTACCCGTGATGCTGCAGCGCGGTTTGTCGATACCTTGTCAACCATTTCCGGATTGCATCAAGTAGAGAACAAGAAACGGTTCACTGATGCATTTAAAGCTGATACAGAGTCTATGTTGAACAAGCCAGACGATTTCCAGCATCTTTTTGCCGGTAATACCAACGATCTATTCTGCTTGGGAATCAAGTTTACTCGCCAAGCTGTTAAATTATATTCTTCATTTTATACCAGCGATTTGATCATTGGTAGTCCTCTTGGTCTTCGCATGGTAGTTGGAAACGAAGGCGACAAAAAGCGTGATTACGATTTCTTGAGTAGTATTGAGCTTCTTGTCATTGATCAACTTGATGCTATGTACATGCAATCATGGGATAACGTGCACCATGTTGTTTCCCATATGAATATGATGCCCAAGGAATCACATGGGTGTGATTTCAGCCGTATTAGACCGTGGTACTTGGATCAGAAGTCGAAGTTGCTGAGACAAACTGTTATGCTTTCGGACTACGCTACCCCTGAGATGTACAACCTGTTCACACGACAATGCCTTAATATTGGTGGTAAGCTCAAGTCTCGTCCTATCTACAAAGGTATGATGGCAAAACTTGGTGTAAAGATTCGTCAGGTGTTCACAAGATTGCCATCTGTTGCTTATAGTCAAGATGCCGACGAGAGATTCAACCATTTTACCACTGTTACATTGCCCAGTCTGCTTAGAGGATCCTCTCATAATGGAACACTTGTGGTCATCCCTAACTACTTTGACTTTGTCAGGGTTAGAAATTACCTCGAAAAACATAATCACAGTTTCGTTCGACTGAGTGAGTATACTTCGCAGTCCCAGGTATCCCGTGGTCGTTCATACTTCACAGATGGCCGAGCAAAGATAATGCTTTATTCCCAGCGTCTCCACCACTATCGCCGTTATTCTATCAAGGGTGTCAACACTGTCGTTTTCTATGGTTTGCCTGATAGCCCATTGTTCTACCAAGAGATTGTCCGTTTCCTGGCTCGCACTGTTGTCGAGCAAGGTATCGATCCTGACATGCTCAAAGTTATGGCTGTATACACGAAATGGGATTCTTTGAAGCTTGAGCGTATCGTTGGCTCATCCCGCATTGGCCAGCTTGTTGAAGGCAGTACTGATATTTACGAGTTTTACTGATTTATTTAGTGTAGATAGATTAAATATCCACTGTTTGACAATACGCGTTAAAGAATCACCAATAATGCTAGTTGAAAATCAATACAACCATGAATTACTTGGTTGCTCTCCAGCCAGCTGGAGAAGCATTGTTGAGACAAATCCTACAGAAATATCCAATATTGCGCGGTTGGAAATGCAAATATAATAATAACAAGCGTCAAGATTCGAAAATCAATCCAGTTTTAAGACTCCTATTGCGTCAAAATAGTGGCCGCCATCACAAGGCACCAGAGTGACACGTAAGGACTCAATCTCTCGCCTATTCTCGACGCTTTAAAAGTAATACCTACAAGTCCCTCCTTGCGGCTGTCTACAAGACGTGGGAATAGAGCTCTCACATAGGTGGCAGTGCAAATAACAAGTAAAATCACCAGCAATAGCGACTGGAAATTGAAAATAGCTGCCATTGTGATCAGATGGAAAGTTGATGATTAAGGCGACCTGATTATGATCACAAGCATTGCTAGAGGAAAGATGCATAAAATTAACATTAGAGTATATAATTAGCAGAGTGCTCGTGATGCCAAAAAATGTTCGTTAAGAGTTTGAATATCAACCTGAGGATTCATTTGTTCATGCAAATTTGATATGTTTTCGCATAAGGAATCACTCAACAACCCCGGACTTGATTGCGAGATATCCAAAATATAGCTTGTAAATTTGTTCAATTCGGGTGAACCCCAACTTCTGATAGTATTGATGCTTTTAGATTTGCGGAAACAGCCCAAAATATTGTAAATGGTACCTCGATCGGGGAATATATGCCTGTCGGCCATCTCGATGAGAATAACCATCAAGCTCTCAAAGTCAAGGTCACGAAGGTAATGGTAAATGAAGACTTGGAAGAGATTTTTGCCGGGAATCATAGGGAAGATTTCAGGTGCTGGTGTCCCAGGGAAACACCGCCGATGAATGAAATCCATTTGCAACTGCGTGCTATTGATTGATGCTTTGTCTGAAAAAGTCAGCTCGCCAGGTCGACATGTAGGATTTGAATCTAAAAGGCGTCGAAGCATAGAACGTGCAGAATCACCATGGCCATTTTTGAGGAAGGATCTAATCACTGTGTTAAGAACCTCGATAGACATATGAAATCCATTATGGTAGAATTCGTTAAAGCGACGCTTTGCTTCATCTGAATTTGCAGCTGAGTATTTCATGCGCGTGATAAATGTCATTCGATCAGGTGTATGACCTGGAAGCACCATTCTGCCATCCACAAACCTTGAGATTTCTTTGATTCGAGCCTTGAATCCAGCGGCTAGAAGCATATTCAAGGTAGGGGTAGCTGCACTTTCAAAGTCTTTACGCCAAGAATTGAACTTAGCCCGTATAATTTGATTGACTGTATGATCGCGAGCAGAAGATCGTGATGCCAATGCAAACAAGTAACGAGCCTGCTCGTTGACTGTCAATGGAAGCTGGGCCATTTCAAGTTCTGTAACAACTTTCTCGAATTCTTCAGGCTTGCTGTTATGAAATGAGTGTGAGAGTGATGCTGCAATGAAGTCTTCTAGGTGTTGTGGATGAATGAAAGATGCGGAAGGTTTGGGCATCTCACGAACAACATTCAGTACTTTTTCGAAATCGAAATGCCCCTCAGAAGCATATAAGTGCCTCAAGAATGCATTATAAATACCAAAAGGACAAAGCTGAGATCGTGGAATTGACATTCGTTTACGCTTTGTCTCAAATGTATCAGGTTCACTTACTGCTTTGGCTAATAGCCCATGCAACGCTTTGCGAGTCCATGCAGATTTCGACCCTATTTCAAGTGTGGGATGATGCAGACAAAGTTCCTTCTTAAATATTTCTTCAAGTTGTGATTGGTTCTCCCGAACAGCCAGCTGTTTGAGGTTATTGAATTGACTTTTCAGATCAACTACATGTGCTGTTTTCTTGGGAACCCAAGCAGCACCAGGGATCCACGTAAACGTTCTTATAAATATCCGTGAGGATTTAGAACCAAAATTGGGGCTGGCCATACATATAACTGACCATATTTGTGGCATTAACTTGCCATCCAGCTGGTATCGACCTACTCCGAACCTTTATTACTATCGGAACTCAATAAGTGATGACTAAGCATTGATTGGTACCCGAGCAGTGAAATTTCAACTCAAACAAAGTACACCGGTTTTAACTACGGTTTAAACATGAAGTTACAGACAAAGGCGACTCAGGTTGCCTTGCGTACATCGCAGCTTATGCAGGCTGGTGCAAAGCTTGGAGGAGCTATCAACCAACCTATCTGGTACGGTGTTATGCTGTCACATCCCCCTACGCACCAACTGCTTCCTAAAATGCGTACACTGAAACAATACGTGGATGCGGATCGTAAGCCTACCGAAACAACTCCACAAGGAATGTTTGTGACTCGTAACAAGAAAAAGTATAGCACACAGGCAAGCCACCTCTACAAACTTCCCAAGATTCAATATCCTGAAGACAAGATCCGCAAGAAGTTTTACACAAACCACGCATGGGAGCTGGCTCGTCCTAGAAATGTTGTAGAGACTTCTGGAAAGTCCCTTTCTGGTCGTGATTGGAGCAGCATTCAACAAAAGGGCCTGCGCCTTTCTGGTGAGCATGTCGTACAACGCACCCTCTGGCTGGCTAACCAACCTGAATACAAGGCCGAGCATGGATCCGACTGGTACGAAGCTTACAAGCAAGCACGCCTTGAATTCTACCGCCTTCGTATTACAGAACATGCTGAACAAGAGGTTGCCGCAGAGGAGGCTTTGATGTCTGGTGCTGTCTTTGGCACTTCTGCTATTGAGTTTAACCTTAACAAGGAACAGGAACATATCGACAAGTACGTCGAGACTGCTGTTGAAGAGACTAAACGTCGTGAGGCCGCCCGTGACGAGGAATCTTGAATCAACTAGAAAATATATATGTACATATGGAGGAAATGCAACTATGAAATAAACTACGTATGCAATTACCAAACCAATAAATAAACAGGTTTCATTTGAACGACAAAAGTTCAATAAAAAGGACACCAACCTTCAAATAATTGAGCGAGGTTGGTTTCAGATGTCGCCTGTTGAACCAGCTCTCTGATTGTAGCTTCTGAACTTAACTCCGGCGACAGCTTTCTACGTACACCCAATAATGCACGATCTGCCTCCGCACCTTGAGAGCGGGGTACAGTAGCTGGCTTGCGAGAAATGCCTGGAAAAGATGGATCCTCAGAGCCTCTTTGTGCATTGAGTCCTCGAATAGGGGAAACGGTCCACGAATAAAGCGGGTCATACCGGAGTACATCAAGCACTGTAAGAATGCCATCGCGTTTATCGCGTAGCAAATCAAGAACAATTTCAGCACACCTATTGAAAACACCTGTGACTCCACAAACACCCATACCGTCTACAATATCACGGGTCAACCGGAAAGGAACTGTCTCAGGGATTCTCAGAAAACGGCCATTATCAAATGAAATACCGAGATCAATATGAACAACCTCACCACTTTTAGAATCAAGTAGGATATTATTGCAGTGCCTATCACCAAGTCCAAGAATATAACCAACAACAGAGGCAACTGCTGTTGATCGCGAATAACGAGTTCGTTTCTCCAACCACTCTTTGCTATCTTTGAAGGATTCGAAGAAAAACAACCTCAGCACAGGTTTGACATGTATTTCCAGATCTTTGAATGCTACGATGCGGTCGCCTTTCTGTGCTTTTCTCAAAAATTCTCGAGCTCGGTCCAAGGCCCATTGTTTTCCATCATGAGATCGATGGAGCGGTTCTAAGATGTCCATGAGGCTTTTAGTATTTCTCACGAATTCAATAGCACCAGCTGTGGGTCCAATCGGAATAACATTATATGTCCGTACATTCAAGGACCGTGTTTGAGCTCGTCTGTCTCTCACCAAGAACTCATTTGCATGTTCAAATACTTGTTCCATGATTGCATCTTGTCTCAAGTCGTCATTTCCACCTTTGATCAACATGGTGCTTTTTAACCCATCAGATCTTGTGAACTTAAGTATTTTTGGAGCACTCAAGCCACTGGCTATTTGCATTTTTTGATCTACCGCAGCAATTGTTGGCACATTGTTATAATTAGCATCTCGCCTTGTAACGATTGAATCTGTTGGTACATTGATACCGAGTTCAGGTAGGGTCTTAGTCCACCATTTGCGACTCGCTGTCGATAGTCTGTTGAAGCCAAACCCATTCTTTTCAGAGCTTGGAACCTGAATGTGTGCAAGTTCAACAATCATTCTTCCTAACTGGCCCAACGTAGTGATGACTTTCTCACCTGGTCGTGGCATACGTTTGACAGCTTTCCACATACGGTTTCCAGCTTCAGCACGCTCCAGGGCAGATGGGTCATTGGTATTGCTCACGATCATTCTCAAGGCAAATATATGCCATAGGACGTGCAGTGGATGATCCGTCACCATCTTTGTGATTATTTTCCATAACTCTTTTTGGAATAAAGATCCATCAACTGAAAGCCTGGAAGTAAGTTGATTGGCCCATGGTATGAACTGGCTACTGGGCACTTCATGTGACAGTGAAGAGACCACTTTGTTTACTCTCACATCACTGGCATGTTGCAGCCATAATGCGATAAAGCGTGTGCTATCATGCACGCTGTGCCTATCACCACAAGAAATACTCTTCAAATACATTTCAATACTTTTTTGGAGAAACTGGGCCCTTTGCTCAACTAAGCGATCATATTCTGCATCCTCTGAATCAAAGAGTTTTTGTTCTTTTTCAATCTTACGAGACAGTGACTGCTTATCACCAGCCTTCAAGTTTGGAAGTGAAGCTGCATCTTTGAGATTCTTCAGATATTCCCCCTTAGCATCACGCATTTCCCTGGAATCTTCGATGCGAGCTTCAAGTTCGCTATCATTGTATCTTTTGTCACAGAATTGTCCGAATATATGGAAAACATGTTCTTTCGTACTTAATGATGAACTTTCTTGGGCGTAATTCTCAGCTGGTTGGAGGTATCCCTGGATAATGACTTGGTCTGTGTCACTCATTGCCTTCGCACTCCAGTCAGCCATAAGGCTGAAAGTTTCGGCGACACTGAAATATTCATTTCTCTCCTGAGAGTTCAAAAACGTATCATTGTTGACAACTCTTTTAAGAATCTCCAGAGATACGCTTTGATTGCCCAATGCCCAGGAAACCTGTGCTGATTTAATTTGGCTCAACAAGACAGCTTTTATGTTGATTAGATCTCCAGCATCAGTATTTGAAACGACGTTGTCCAGCTTGAGGGCATACGAAAGAGCAGCATCGTTATCTCCTACATCCAAAAACTTAGAGCATGTGGATGACAACTCTTTTATTAAATCTGAATTGTCGCTGCGACGATAAAGATATAGCTCTCGAGCTAACCTTAGATCTGTATCAAAGAGAGAAGGAAGATTCGAGTTAGGGAGTGTTTCAATATTCCTGATAGTGAGAAGTAGGTTGTTACGCTCATGGTCATCAGACAGTTTGAATGCGTCGGCATATGCATCCACAAAATTCATCACAGAAGGTTTGAACAATTTGAATAAAATTTCAATAGAGCCTTTAGGATCACACGCTTCTGGTAAATCCCATAGTTGAAGCTTCCACGCAGGATCATAATCAAAAAGGTTGGATCGCTGCAAAAGTTCAGAGGCGCGATATAGACCAACTGATTTCAGAGACTTAGAGAGTTCAATTGATTCACTACCTCTGCCCTGTATTTCGTATGCTGTCAAGTCGTAATTCAGTTGTCTTAGTACCCCCATATTACTGATTGCAGATCTGATGGTCACAAAATTAGTTCCACTTTTAATATCTGCATCTTCCAGACCGTCACAAATACTTCTTAAGGCATTGTAGTATACGCCGGCAGAGTTTTTTGTGTGACTCCACTCTAGTTCAAGAAACATCAAAGCCATTTCTGAGAAACCAAGCTGCTCAGCTGCATTATGTATTGACTTGTGTTCAACCAAAGCATCGCCAGTCTGATAAACACGAGCCACAACATCTAGGAGCACTCTTTTCACTTCACTTGAACCATTTATCAATCTTTCGTTGAAAATGCTCTTGAGGTCGGCAAATTTTCGCTCATTGGAAAATTTGTGGTTTGTCACAATATCTTGTATCAGAGCAGGTAATAGTTGGATAGCAAGGGTATCTGCTTCTCGGAATGCTGAATCTAATGACAGAGGGACATCATAGAAACCAAGAGCATAGTTGAAAAGGGCTATTGAGAAACTCGTGACACAGTTACTTTTGAGATTTTGACTCTCAAAATCAGGCCCCTCCCAGAGAATTTGAGGGTCGTACTCCTCACCAACACCTGGGAAAAGTACCTCACTCTCTGGGAATAAATGTTTAGATCTTCGCAAAAAAGGAAGAATATGGCGGAATATATCAAAACCTTTCTGTCGTGATATATTCTGTAAACGTTCAAGAACAGATAAAGCATTGGAATCAGTACTTTTGTTTGTTATCTTTTCGAGTGCCAACAGCTGTCCAAACCAGCCAGCAAACTTCCCATGTAAAATATCAAACTCGCTACACCAATTCAAAATAGGTGAGCTCAAAGCAGATATGTTGAAACCACGCAAAGCATTTGGAATCTCACCCCGCGCATTAATGATCTTACTGAATCTGTGATAAAAGTATTCAGCAAATGCACGAGGGAAAGTTGTTTTTTCAATTTGAAGTAATATCACGTCCAAATGTTCTGGGATAGCATTTACAGATTGAAACATGAGCACAGCCTGACACAAGGGATCGGTTTGTCGCGAAAGAACAGGCTCAATGTGCTCAATCAGGAGCCTTTTTGACAACAATAAGCACGATAGCTCTGCTATAACCTCTGGGTTGCATTTTTCGAGGAGTAGTTTTAGCAACCTCTCGATTACAGGTACCAGCTTATTGTATGATCCTTCCAAGAGGAATACAGCGGCACGAAGGAATGCCACACGAGTCTTTTCAGGATTTTCAGTGAATTTATAAACAATCCAGGATTGGCGGATTGCTAGATACTTGTCACCATTAGTGCATAGATGGGCCTTGTTTCGAAGTAGTTTCTCAACCATCCATTCGCCAACACTATCATCTAGTTGAAGTGATTGAATCATCGGAAGGCCAACATTTGGATGCGTTGGATCAGGTAGGTCTTCCCAATCTTTAGAATCGTCCCCAATTGCCACCAAAGTGATTTTGAGAAGCTGTATTGATTTTTCAAATGCAAGTTCATTTGTAGAATAATTAGTGCCATAGCCTCTCATCAATACTGCCTGCAGCTTTTCATCTGTTGTTGCCAGAATATAATAAGTAGGGAACGCCCTTGGATCCATGACCCATGTACTATCCACATGCATTAAAGGTACCATGTCGAGAAATGGAGCCATTTCAACAATTTCAAAGATATGTATAGGAAACTCTTTGAGGTCATTTTCTGCAGTCCATCCTGTCAAGATCTTTGGCCCGTGTATTTGAAATAGTAACAACGGTCTAACCCCGGCATTGGCAGCAATTTCAGACACAATATTATTCGCGATATCTAGTGGAAGTCTCAGAGCTGCCACAATTAAGATTCCAATATCAAAACCATTGTACGCAAAATTCAAAAGTACACAAGCTTGTATGTCATATCGATGCTCAGAAAGTTGTTCAAAAACACCACCTAGTTCACCACTTGCAACGATATCATCATCATATGTAAGTTGTGAGCTTGAGTTAAGCACAGTAATACTGCTGGAGGTTGCAAAAAAGCTTCCCCAGTCACTTAGATGGCATATCGACGAGGCAAAGCGAGGTCTCAATCTAGAGAATTTGCTTTGACTTTTTATGACGTTAAGCAAGTACATATAAAGTCTCATCCAATCACTCTTCGGAACGTTCACTAGGTTCATGTCGTCTAATAATCCTGCCAAGGAGGTCCAACTGCGTTGTTCGTCATAATTGGAGAACATATCTTCTGCAATGGCCTTCATATCCATATCAAAACCATGAGACATAATTAGTTCGTCATTCACGAAAGAAAACCCAAGATTCCTCAAGAATTGCTTCAATAATTGCCCAAGGTTCACATCTGATGTCCACCTGATAAGCGAGGCTTGAGAAGGTTTAAACATGCTCCAAATGGCTTCAGCTACAATTTGCTTCTCGAAGTTAGAGGTCGCCCGCAGAAATACTAAAAGTGCCTCTATGTCAGACCTGAAAAGTTCTCCTTCAGGTAAGGACATATCTGTCAAACGAGATTTGAGTGCTTCAGAGGTAGTCAGGCTGCTGGCAAACACCCACAATAGCTTCGAAGAACGCTCTGGATTCACAGACTCAAGTAATTCATCAAAAAGTTGGTGAGAATAGGGCCTGTTATGTTCTTGAGACATAGCACTTTCTTTTCTACTATGCACAGTTGTGGAGTGTGAAAGCCGATTGAATGACTCTAAGAATGGAACGATATCCTGCTCGTGAACTTGGCCGAGAAAACCAGTATATACTGGTACAATGTTAGTGCCACTTATACACTGGTATATGTCAGAATTGGTATAAATACCACCATTCTCAAGTGCTTTTTTCCATTGTGCTACAAACCAAATCTGTAGACGTGAAACCTTCAATCTTTGATACTCTTGATCTAGGATATTCAATTGAAACAAAGCTTTGAAAAGCAAAATACTTCCAGAGCTTAAAACAAGGGCGGAATCAAGCTGCCATATAAGTGTTTGGAACATATGGGCTATGTCAAAATCCGGTCGAGCAAGCCCAACTAGTTTATCAATGAGTTTGCTTAGACAAAACGCAGCAGCAGAGCTGGAATTATGCCTTAGATTCTCCAGGCAATGTCCCCATAGCTTCAGGAGAAGACCCGTATGACATATGGTGTCCAAAGAATTGGCTAACAATAAAAAAATCCAGAAATCATGCTGTTGGCCCAATTGAGATATCATATACTCGCAGTCGAACTCGTTGAGTTCTAAAGTATCATCGAAACAAAGAATTTGAACAGAAATATTCGGTAGATATTCAAATGCAACTTGGATTTTGTCATTCAATGTCCTAACTCGTTTGGTGGGTCTATCTTGGTCTTGAGATGTTTGAGCAATTACACTTAAAACGTTAGCAGCAGCTGTAGATGCGATGAAAGGGTGTATATTTGCAAAGGATTTTGCTCGAAATGAGCGGTGCTCAAGCCAAGATAGCTTATTAGATGAAACAAACTCAACCTCGTTTGTATCTATCATCATGTCTACACAATTTTCCACCAGTGCCAAAGCATGCGTTACTGTCAATGATTCCAAGTACTTATCTTTGATCATAGCACATAGTAGGACGATCTCTTGACGCAGCTCATTATTGCGGACACGGCCAAGTAAGAGGATTTCCATGGCCAATGCTTGGGCAAGCTCACAAACGGAGGAATCCTCAAAGAGCGACATGTAGTATATCTGCCTCAAACAAGAGAACATTGGCAAATGTGCAGAAGTTTCTTTTAATTTGAATGGGAAGTCTTCGGCACATCTTAGAATATGCTCAAACATAGCTGAATCGACAGCTTCCCTAGCCTGTAGTAACTTGGCAAGCGACCGCCAAAGATCAGTAGAGGTCTTCAAATATGACAGTTCTTGGTCTGCTGGAATGTCTGTTTGGAGCTCAACAATGAAGTTGACAAGATCTGTCCACTCTTTGAGGCTAAGGTGGTCACAGTGGGGTCTTGAGCTAGCGATTGCCATGATTGATCGAATATATACTGCAGCAACTTCCATTGTCATGGTTGCTGGTGCATTTTTGAAAGATTTCAACGCCGCTCTTACCGTTTTAATACGGGCACATGGCGATTCCCATACTGTTCGCAGAGCAGCATCCACATCGGTGATTTTCTTAGGCAATAGCTGAAATAATGTTTCTACCGCAGCTGCGAGTTCTGTATCACTAGAGGCCGCAGAGGCCGCTTGTGAAACAAGTTGAGCCTGAGAAAGTCGACGAATTGTGGATTCTGGTTTTGGGAACCTTTAAAATTGGTATATCAAACGAGGAACTGTGGGTGATTCAGCGCGTCCTTCAACGCGTCAACTGTACCCAGATCACTAATTAGGCTGCACAAGTATCACCCACCTTGGGGGTAAGTGGGTCGAAAAGAAATACATCCAACAAAGCATTTAAAGAAATGAAAAAAATAATTTGAAATGGAACTAATCATTAGAATTTAAATATCAGAGTTATATATTAAACAATATGCCAAGTTTGAGAGTTAATCTTGATGCGCAATTACAGGGTCACTTTCATTTATTG
The DNA here is from genome assembly GCA_030572535.1 of Wickerhamiella hasegawae. Taxonomy (NCBI): domain Eukaryota; kingdom Fungi; phylum Ascomycota; class Dipodascomycetes; order Dipodascales; family Trichomonascaceae; genus Wickerhamiella; species Wickerhamiella hasegawae. The sequence goes on from JAJLZZ010000012.1 coordinate 19,020, forward strand.
ATTGATTCCTAAAAACGGCATTGTGAACAAGTAGCAATAAAGATAAGGTTCATTGAGTTTCAGCAGTTTGGCTGTTCTTGGATTGGGTAGGCCTGAGACGAATGATCTCAAACAAAAATACCGAATCTTTGTGGAATGCTTCGAACTCAGGGAAGTCATCACGCTCAAGAACTTTGAAATGTTTACGGATCGCTTTGAAAAAATGTCTATCAGCTTTGCGGCGACGTTTATATGCCATCAAAACCCGTGTACCATCTTCTGTAAGGTCTAACAGAGTCCGTTCTAATAGAGGGAACGCCTTTTCAAGATAAACACAGTCTGCAGCCAGGATAAGGTCTGCGCCTTTAGCATAGTCAGGGAGAGGTTCGCCCCAATTGAGTTCTCTTGCAAAGACACGATGAGTGAGCTCATTAAGCTCAATATTTTTTTGCATCAAGGGCACAAGAATATCCTGGTCCGTAATATATACTTCCGCTTGGCTCTCAGGATGACCGCGTGCTACAGCTAAACCAGCAAGTCCTGTACCACTACCAAGTTCAATAATCTTTTTATATTTAAGATCAGGTTGGCGGATCATATATCTGGAGAGTAATTCGCCGGCAGGCCAAAGTTTACCGCCACAGCCAGCAGCACCGCCATCTTGTTCAACTTTGAGGGGAGTAGAAAGAATACCATCAAAGGTCAAATCGGAAACTCCCGTTTCAGAGGGTTCAGGAATATCCACGTATCCCCAATCGAGCTCCATTGTCTAGCACCTAAATCAGAGTGAACTTGAACAGGATGTTAGGGTAAGTGAAATTTCACGAAGCTAACAACTCAAGGATGAATTTGCGTTTAAAGAAAAGATGTTAAACAGCTAAAACTAAGAGCTAAAATAACCAGTAAACTAGTTTATTTACTTCGCCAGTACATACCAGAGGCTTAAAATGGAATCATGACAAAAGTAGTAAATTAAATAGCAACAGAGTAGTACTCCAGATCGCTAATGGAAGTAGGGTAGGAGGAGTATTAGACATTGCTATCGATATATATGCTTAATTTGTTTAGACAACAACACCAGCGTGTGTAGAGATACGGGGCCAGAGGTCGGCGCACTCCTTGGCAACGGGACCAGTGATGGCAGAACCCTTCATCTCACCCTTGGGGTTGACAATGACACCGGCATTGTCCTCGAAGTAGAGGAAGACACCGTCCTTCCGGCGCCAGGGCTTGGACTGACGAAGAACAATGGCGGGCATGACCTTCTTACGGAGCTCAGGCTTACCCTTCTTGACGGTAGCCATGACCATGTCACCAACACCGGCGGCGGGCAGACGGTTAAGACGAGCACCAGCGTGCTTGACGGAGATAACGTACAGGTTACGAGCACCAGAGTTATCAGCGCAGTTCATAACAGCGCCCACGGGGAGGGCGAGAGTGACGCGGAACTTGGATCCGGCCTGCTGCTTGTTAGACATTTTGGTTAAGGAGATCTCCAGGTACTGGGCTTGAGTGGGTATCACCCGCGATGGCTGACATGAACTTTCAACATGAAGCCCTGAGCCCTAAGTCAATAAACAAACAATGTCAAGATTACATAAGGATAAAACTATGCTGGGAGTAAACGGGGTCAGGGTTAAGCCGCACGATACTGGTACAGATCACTAGGGTAACGGATGCCTCAATTTGTGCAAAATGTTAGATTCACAGGCTTGGTGAAATAATGATCTATAATTCTAACTTTATATAAAAATGAGCATATATTCAATTACTGACTATCAAGGGTGTCATGAAACAAGTCATTTTCAAGTCTTTCACGCTGCGCTTGAGATTCACGGGTGCGTTGTCTTTGAAGAGAAGCAGCACCACCATGATCTTCAACATCTTGAACAATTGACTTATAATCCTCCTTGGCAGGACCTGATGCATTAATGGCAGGATCCTCGCCGGGAACAGGATCCTTGACATTTTTCACCCGACTGGAAGACTTGGGGACTCTAGCGAGCCAGTAGATGAAAGTGGTTCCAAACAAGTTGATGAAGATAAAGCACATAAAGATAAACACATTTCTCCATCTCTGATGATATGGTGCTTCAATGGATGCTAAGTACGAGTTGGTGCTCGCCAAAGTACAAACAGCACACTCTGTAGTTGAGCTTGGATCTCTAACATAGCCACCGGCAACCTGGAAGAACGCATCAAGGTACTCACTACAGGTCATGCCATCAGGAGGTGTCAAGTTCAAGTATTCATATGATGCACATGTAACAGGTGCATTGGCAATACCTGTACTGAGCATACCTTGAATCCAGTAAGTCATTGGTGAGACACGGTACATGAAGACCCAAAAACCTGGCATAGCCTTACGGGTTACAAGCGTACCAGAAAACAATAAAGTCATGGTAAAAAGTAAAACAGACAAGTTTGCAGCAGTATCAGCATCACCGAGACCGGCAATCATAAGATGACCAAGGGTAGTGGCAAATAGATAGAACAACATAAGGTAAAAGAACGTAAGACCGCTACGCTCAGTTACAGAGTTTGTATAAGAGGCATTTCGATAGAGACCAACTGGGTAGTACCAAGACAAAAATGACAAGACCGCTGCAAGAATTTGCCAAGGGTATTCAGCAGTGATTTGTGCGAATAAAAATGCCTGCCAACTGAACATCTTAGATGGACGTTCACGAGCTTCAAATTGTGCACGCTGTACAGCAAAAGTAGGCAGGGTCTGCTGGATAATAGACTGCAGAATAGGAGTGAGCATAAAAATGGAAAACATAAGATTCTGCATACCTTGAAGAGAGTTATCAGCTCTGTAAAAAGTAAAACCATTGAAAAGTGCACTGAAAACGATAAGCCCAAGCTTCGAATAGATATAAGTGGGATTGCGCCATTGAGACTGGAAAGTGCGGATCAGTGCGAGTCTGGCCTGTACCCAAATGGGAACAGCAAATTCTTTGATATTTTTAGCATTTTCTGAGACATTGTTGTGTTTGGCACCGAATCGCTCCATCATGCTATCAATCTCATGGCGGATGGCCAGACGCTCTTCACTGTGCAACCAGACATCAGCATAATCATGTTTAGCATGCGAACCAGGGGCAGCACCAATGACATGAAGCATCCATTCGGCTGGATTAGCCTCGGGATCAATGGGATCTGCGCCATACTTTTCGAAGTAACCTGTGAGTGTAGAAGAATTAGGACCAATATCACCAAAGTAAACAGTACGACCACCCTTGGCTAAGAAAAGAAGACGATCAAACTGCTGCAGTAGTAGAGCAGACGGCTGATGAATAGTACACAAAATAGCTTGACCAGCATTCGATAACTTTTTAAGAAGTTGACAAATAGACCAAGCAGTTTGTGAATCAAGACCAGAGGTAGGCTCATCAAGAAACAGAAGAAGCTTGGGCTTAGCAGCCATCTCAACACCGATAGTAAGACGCTTGCGCTGCTCAACGTTGAGACCTTCACCAGGTACACCAACAACAGCATCAGCATATGTATCCATTTCAAGAATTTTCAACACATTTTCGACATATTCGAGCTTTTCAGCTTCTGGAGTCTCATGAGGTTGACGCATAAGAGCGGAGAAGACCAAGGACTCACGCACAGTCGCAGTGGAGATATGGATATCCTGCTGCATAGCATAACCAGTAGAACGCTGGAAGGAGCCATCGCGAGGAATACCATTAACGTAGATGTGACCTTGGACTTCACCCATAGTAACACGATTTGCAAGAGTATCGAGCAATGTGGTTTTACCAGCGCCAGATGCACCCATAAGAGCAGTAAGAGTACCAGGTTTGACCCAGCCATCAACAAAGTTTAGAATTCTGCGAGTTTCACTCTTGATCTTGACGTCATACACAAGATCTTTCCAATAGAAAATATCTGTAGACGATTCAATCAATTGTTCTTCAGTGTGTTCTTGAGTAGTATCTTCCATGAATGGGGATGTCTTTTCTATAGCCTCAACATCACCCTGCTTCATATGAGCCAGCCGTTTCCTAAGAATGCTGCGGGGATAAATAAGAACTTCACCCTTGGTACGAATACCAGGATTAAGCCAGACAAGAATCATGTAAGTAATAAGGAAGAAAATGGCGAAACCAACGAGAATACCCCAGTTACGCCAGGCATGGTCCCATTTATATCTGAATGAGACATCGATGTAAGTATCACCGCTAATGAATTCCTCACCAGAAGACGCACCGGTAACAGAACAAATACGATTATTTCCCGTGATATTCTCGTATCCATTACCGGAAGGAACAAAAGAAGAGCACTTGTAGCTGCCGTTGTGAAATTCATTGGCCACCATTGATTCGTATGCATATGAGAGGGGATCCAGGTAGTTAATCCAGCGACACCATTTATGCATACGCTGGGTGGGCACCACGAAGCCCGTGAACAGAATAATAGCAATGAGGAAACAATTTGCTGGAATCATAGCTTCCTCAAAACTGTTGGTAACAGCACCAATGGTACGGAAGAAATGTGACATGGTCAGGGTAGAAGTAATACCGATAAGATAGTAGAAGAAAAAATTTCCAGGCTCACGACGCAGATGTGCAAGGAAGTAAACAGGGATATTAAAGGTCAGGGAAGTAGTCAATTTCACAGGGAGCTCAGTGATAATAGAGGCAACGGCATCAATTGCAGGATGATAGAGTGCGTACTCGTGATGCTTTTGAACAACGGGCCGGGCTTGATAAAGAGCAAAAATCTCGAGAAGTGAACTCATAGCATTGAAAAGTAAACCGAAGAACAAAAGAGCTGTGCGTGAGTAGAAGGAACTTGTAGTGGGTTGCAGGTTATAGAACATTGATGCTATAATGAGACCCATGACAGACTGCCCAATAATGGTAGTTACGGGCATGGTAGGGTCACCCTTGATGCGCTGAAAGCCACGGATGCAAAGAGTGTGAATCTGAGAGGCCCAACTCACTGTATAAGCTGCTGTTGCGGGAAGGCTCTTGTCTTTGCGCGAAGAGTATGCGTGTGCAAATTCTTGTTTATAAGGACCATTGAGGGGATATTCGCTGTTGAACTGATCAACTTCACCAATAAGTTCACGATAAATATCAGACTGGAGCCAACGTTGATAAAATTCTTCAGCAGTACGAGGAACCTTGTGCTCATAACCTGGGCGGGCTTCACGTTCCGAAGGTTGCGACAAGGAAGTCAAGAAATCAGGGGTAGGCTGGCGGGGTTTAGGCTGCCAACCCATATTGTAGAAATATTGACGAGCCTTTTCTTTGGGTCCAAAGTAAATCTGGTAACCTTCATAAAGAACAATAGCTTTATCAAATAGATCATACATTTCCTCGGATGCCTGGTAAACAGCAACAAGACCGGTGACAGAAAAGACATCTGCAGAAGTACGAATTGTGCGGATGAACTCGAGAGCAGTGGCAGAATCAAGACCACGAGTTGAGTTATCCCAGCATTGGATCCGAGAACCACAAAGAGCCAGTTCGGCGATGGAGACACGCTTACGCTCACCGCCAGAAACGCCACGAATCAAATCGTTACCAACAAGAGTATTGACAGTATGGCTAAGACCAAAAGTAGCCATAATCATATCACGCATGTGTTGCGCGTACTGGACACGGGAAATACCAGGCATGCGGTTTGCAGGAGCCTTCATGCGAGCAGCGAACATAAGAGTATCGCCAACAGTCATTTGAGGAAAATGCAACTCCGACTCGGCACAGTAAGTAACGTCACCACGGTACTGTTTCGCAATTTCGTTAGCAGGAACGCCCATATAATTGACTTCACTATTTTCTCCGAGTTGAAAACCATAAGTCTGAGCAGCCATTGTACGCAAAAAAGTGGAACAACCAGCACCAGGACGACCAAGAACAACAAGAAGCTCACCAGGTTTGATCACACCATCCATGGGCTTGAGAATGTCAACATTAGTTCCATGGTTAGAGAGCTTGTTAGAAAGATTCAAAAATGCAGCTAGGGGGACATTGGCAACGGTTTTTTGAAAATTTGCATCAGCACCATAACCATGGGCAGATAAGTTACGAAAGGAAACACCAAGCTCACCACCAGGATACCTTTCACGGTCCTGGCGGTACAAGTTGTTCATGTTATGGGCCCAGGCCCGGGAATTGAAATCGGGAGACAGGGGATCCAGTTTGGGGTTGATATCACCATCAAAGACATTTTCGAAGGTTTTATCACTTGCCCAGGAGTGAGCTGTCTGACGTGACATAGTCCTTGCCAACTCACGCAGAGCATTGTCGTCAGGACCAGTGTAGGGCCTAGCGTTCTCCTGGCCATCCGACAAAGAGTCAGTGCCAGAGGCATCCTCCAACGTTTTTTCAGACATGCTTTAAAAGGACGTTCGGATGCTTCAATTGATCTATATAGGGGAAATAAAGTCAACTAAATATGATAGAAGATACCATCGCCTATTTAACGGTAGGCGCTACAGACAACCATACAGGAAGTTGATGGGTAAGGTCAGGCATGCTGCTGTCATGCCATCATGCGAGTGGGGCCTGGCCAGCTCCCGAGCCGGATTGATGCTGCATGATGCATGCTGCATTTTGACTTCGAAATAGCAGACCAAGGTACCTGAATGTTGCAAGGACGAGCTTGAGCTGGTTTCTGCAAGTCTACGGACAGTTATGCAATATTTCGAGAAAATAAAAGCACGAATGATATACCAAAAACTATAAGAACACTTGTAGTAATATATTGTTGCAATTAATACCCATTTTTGCCTTTTGAACAACAATCTCAATAGTAGCCATCTATAATGGCAGGTGTTGCTTACATCGTTGCGAATTGTTGGACGGTTTTTTTTGACCCACCCCGCAACTCGTTGTTCCCCAAGTTGACCAGATAAAAAGCAGGAAAAAAAATATTAGACTCTCTGGGATACACTGGAATGAATTATTTATGTGAAACCATAATACTGTGTCCATATTTACTATTGACGAATCGGTACTGTCACAATCGAACTACAGCGGCTTTTGCATGTCCGGGAAAATAGCTCCCATGATGTGAGATTCGATAGGTGATCTGCTCTTGGCACTCAGCCTCATTGGCCAGAGGTACCAAAGAACAACAACCTATTGTGGAAGGAAATGTATGATTTAGATCTGTATAAGCAACTTTAATGGACATTTAATATTGTATTAATGTTTTAAATTGGCTTTCTTTTGATTTCTATACAACTGTTCTCACTCACTACAACCATTTCGCCACTTATTTCAGTGGCTGTTGTGAACCGTAAGCATTTGGAATTTGTCCTGCATACATATGTGCCACGATTTCTCATGCTGTGTTCCGATACAGGGGCAGCATATCTAGATTCAATCGACGTAGATTAAACGACCTAAACGTTGTTACCGAATATCTAATAAAATTCGCGGGTCGGTGTCCCGGTACATCCGGCCCGATTGTTAGTCAATATTTCCAAATAAAGCAGGGCGTAAGCTCGGTAATGTCAATCAGTTATGCCTCCAGTAAATTCTGCCGACCGTTCAGTTACCTGCTTTACAATTCAACAACGTTATAGAGTTTCATATGAAATCCTAAATTTAAATAACTATCAAATGTTATACAAAAGACTTAATTCCATTTTAGGAGGAGCAATATTTTGAGAATTTCCATTTTTTCAAGTAGCACCCTCCTTTGATTCTCTGTTGAGTCTACTTGTTGAGCCTATCAACTATAAATCCGGACATAATATACCTGATTGATGCAACCCAAAACTTGTGTCTGGTGCCACCATTAATGCAATATGAGTTTCTGCATAGATGCTTTTACGCATACATTAGTTTCACCGCCTTCAATAGGTTCAATTTCCAACACAGCAAGTAAACATCATGATAAATATAATTTGAACTTCGTATAATTTATTTATTGATAATAAACAGTCGTTCTTGAACCGGTCATATAAACAAAACTCATTAATGATATGTTCATCACTTCCATCAATACCACAGACGAGCTTTTGCATAGTCTTGTGGTCATTATGTATTTTTCACCTGCAGTTATTGTTGCTAATACATGTCAAATGAAGTAAATGTAGTTTTAGCCATTGGCTCAAGTAGTCCTAAGTAGTTCTGTGAATTATGAAAGTGAAGTTAGAATCTATTCCAAGATCACACATGATAGTTGTGATTGAGTTAACACAGACTGCAAACTATATTAAACTTATCACTCTAATAAGATGGCATTACGCGTGTTGTTGGATCTGAGAGTCCAGGATCATCTTCAGTTAGGGCACCCGTTGTTTCCAGGTCTCAAACACCATGCATGTCGTGCCTAGGCGTGCCTGGGAAGGGTTTGTATCCCCGCGAATACAAAACAGGGCAAGGGTACAAATACGACCGAAATTATTTTGTTTCCGAGCCGGTATGCATCATGCATGTCCCCCCGCACTGTAGTGCCCTCGGCGTATTAAATTATCTTCTACGACTACGAGCCATTATACAATTATTTATAATCAAGTTTGATATTTGATTGCAGGCAATGGGCTTCAATCAGTTCAGCTAAGTATCCTCTTACAGGTAGCACTCATTCTCAATGGTTTTTAATCTTGGTGCCTGCCATGTTACGTTTGTTAGTCAGGTTGCCCATGTCCCCTTAAACTCAATCCTGTGATAGTTGCTGAAGGCAAGTTATTTGACGATTCATACATATCAAGGCACTTTTCAGCGACACTGAGAAACATTGGTCACTCAAACAGTTACAAAATGGCAATAAATTTTTAAATAATAATCACTAATTTAATAAGTACTTAATAGGTCTCAAGGAGCATCGTAGTAGAGCTCTTTCTCGTTCGCCGCTTGGGCAACTTGAGCTTCGCGAGTATGCTGTCTCTGAAGCGACGCAGAACCACCATGCTTTTCAACATCCTCAACAATTTCGTTGTAGTTTTCTAAAGGACTGGGTGACTCGGCAAGTGCAGGGTCCTCACCGGGCACAGGATCCTTGACATTCTTGACACGGCTAGCAGACTTGGGGACTCTAGCCAACCAATAAATGAAGACTGTACCAAAGAAATTAATGAAAACATAGCACATGAAAATGAATACGTTTCTCCATCTCTGACTATAGGGTGCTTCGATGCTTGCCAAAAAGACGTTAGTTGAATCCAGGGTACACACAAGGCATTCTGTAGTAGAACTTGGGTCTTGCACATAACCACCATTGACCTGGAAGTAAGGATTAAGATATTCTCCGCAAGTCATGCCGTCAGCAGGCACGAGACTCAGCAATTCATATGATGCACAAACAACAGGTGAGTTTGCAATACCAGTAGAAACCATACCCGCAATCCAGTAGTTCAGGGGTGAAACACGATACATGAAAACCCAGAAACCAGGAAGAGCTTTATGGGTCACAAGTGTACCTGAGAACATAAGACACATGGTGAACAGCATCATAGCCAAATTTGCTGCAGTATCAGCATCTGACATACCTGCAATCATAAGATGGCCAAGAGTTGTGGCATACAAGTAGAAAAGCATCAAGTAGAAGAAAGTGAGACCACTGCGCTCTGTCACGGTATCTGTGTAACGGGCATTTCTGTATAAACCGGTAGGATAATACCACGCTAAGAATGCAAGAACAGAAGCAAAAATCTGCCAGGGAACCTCGGCACCAATTTGAGAGAACAAAAACGCTTGCCAACTAAACATCTTGGAAGGACGTTCACGTGTTTCATACTGGGCACGTTGATAAGCAAAAGTAGGGAGAGTCTGTTGAACAATGGACTGCGCAATGGGTGTGATCATGAAAATAGAAAACAAAAGATCTTGCATGCCTTGAAGAGAGTTGTCAGCCCTATAAAATGTGAAACCATTCAGAAGCGCACTGAAGATTGTAAGACCCAATTTTGAGTAAATGTAGGTAGGACTACGCCATTGAAACTGGAAAGTACGCTTGATAGCGAGATATGCTTGGACACCCATAGGAGCAGCAAATTCACGATTATGATTAGAGTCTTGAGAGACATTGTTATGCTTGGCACCGAAACGCTCCATCATGTTATCAATCTCCTGGCGAATGGCCGACCGCTCTTCACTATGCAACCAGACATCAGCATAATCATGTTTAGCATGAGAACCAGGGGCAGCACCAATGACATGAAGCATCCATTCGGCTGGATTAGCCTCAGGAGCAATAGGGTCTGCGCCATATTTCTCGAAGTAACCGGTTAATGTAGAAGAACTAGGACCAATATCACCAAAGTAAACAGTACGGCCTCCCTTGGCTAAGAACAAGAGGCGATCAAACTGCTGCAGCAGCAAAGCAGAAGGCTGATGGATAGTACAAAGAATGGCTTGACCTGCATTAGAGAGTTTCTTAAGCAGCTGGCAAATAGACCATGAGGTTTGAGAATCAAGACCAGACGTAGGTTCATCGAGGAACAGAAGAAGCTTAGGCTTAGCAGCCATCTCAACACCGATAGTAAGACGCTTGCGCTGCTCAACGTTGAGACCTTCACCAGGCACACCAACAACAGCATCAGCATATGTATCCATCTCTAGAATTTTCAAAACATTCTCCACGTATTGAAGCTTCTCAGCTACAGGAGTATCGTGGGATTGACGAAGAAGTGCAGAAAACACAAGAGATTCACGAACAGTAGCAGTAGAAAGATGAATATCCTGTTGCATAGCGTAACCAGTAGAACGCTGGAAAGAGCCATCGCGAGGAATACCATTAACGTAGATGTGACCTTGGACTTCACCCATAGTAACACGATTAGCGAGAGTATCGAGCAATGTAGTTTTACCAGCGCCAGATGCACCCATAAGAGCAGTAAGAGTACCAGGCTTGACCCAACCGTCGACGTAGTTCAAAATTCTGCGAGTTTCACTCTTGATCTTGACATCGTAAACAAGGTCTTTCCAATAGAAAATATCAGTGGAAGACTCAATAAGTTGCTCTTCAGCATGGTTGTCCTCATTAGATACAAAGGGATCAGACTTATCAACAGCCTCAAGATCAGCCTGTTTTGCATGCGCCAAGCGCTTTCTGAGCACAGATCGGGGATAGATAAGAACCTCACCTTTGGTAAGAATACCTGGGTTAACCCAAACGAGGATCATGTACGTAACAAGGAAGAAGATAGAGAAACCAACGACAATACCCCAGTTACGCCAGGCATGATCCCATTTGTATCTGAAGGAGACGCCAATATAATCGTCACCGCTGATGAAGTTCTGACCAGCAATGGCGCCGGATGCAGAACAAATACGATTATCACCTGTAACATTATCGTAACCACTTCCCGAAGGAAGAAACGACGAACACTCATACTCACCATGATGGAATTCATTGGCAACCATAGATTCATATGCATAGGCAAGAGGATCGAGATAATTGATCCAACGACACCATCTATGCATTCTCTGGGTGGGAATAACAAAACCGGTGAAAAGAATAAAAGCAATCAGCATACAGTTAGCAGGAATCATTGCTTCTTCAAAACTATTCGTAACAGCACCGATCGTGCGGAAAATATGAGACATGCACAAGGTAGAGGTGATACCAATAAGATAGTAGAAGAAGAAATTACCTGGTTTACGACGAAGATGCGACAAAAAGTAAACAGGGATATTAAAGGACAGCGAGGTTGTAAGTTTGACAGGTAATTCGGTGATAATTGAGGCCACTGCATCAATAGCCGGGTGATACAGGGCATATTCATGATGCTTATGAACGATAGGACGGGCCTGGTACAGGGCAAAAATTTCCAGCATGGAACTCATAGCATTGAACAGCAAGCAGAAGAACAAAAGGGAAGTGCGGAAATAGAAAGAGCCAGTGGTCATCGGTAAGTTGTAGAACATAGATGCAATAATTAAGCCGAGAATAGTTTGTCCCATAATAGTTGTCATGGGCATTGTCGGATCACCTCTAATACGCTGGAAACCACGAATACACAATGTCTTGATTTGCTCACTCCAACTCACAGTGTATGCGACGTTAGCGGGGAGGCTACCATCCTTACGAGCAGCGTAGGCTTTGACGTACCTCTCCTTGGATGGACCATTAAGAGGGTACTCAGTGTTGAATTCCTCAATATCGCGACTGAGTTCCTGATAAAGATCGGATTGAAGCCAACGCTGATAGAACTCTTCAGCAGTACGAGGAACTTTATGTTCATAACCAGGCCGGGCCTCACGTTCCGAAGGTTGTGACAAGGAAGTCAAGAAATCAGGGGTAGGCTGACGGGGCTTGGGCTGCCAACCCATATCGTAGAAGAATTGACGGGCCTTATCTCTCGGACCGAAATAGATTTGATAACCTTCGTACAACACAATGGCCTTATCAAAAAGATCATACATTTCCTCGGATGCTTGGTACACAGCAACGAGTCCAGCAACGGAAAAGATATCAGCCGATGTACGAATTGTGCGGATAAACTCAAGAGCAGTGGCAGAATCAAGACCACGAGTTGAGTTATCCCAGCATTGAATGGAAGAACCACAAAGAGCCAATTCAGCAATGGAGACACGCTTACGCTCACCACCAGAAACACCACGAATCAAGTCGTTACCAACAAGGGTATTGACAGTATGGCTAAGACCAAAAGTAGCCATAATCATATCACGCATATGTTGGGCATACTGGACACGGGAAATACCAGGCAGGCGGTTTGCAGGAGCCTTCATACGAGCAGCGAACATAAGTGTATCGCCAACAGTCATTTGAGGGAAATGTAACTCCGACTCAGCACAGTAGGTAACATCACCACGATATTGTTTGCCAATTTCATTAGCAGGGACACCCATGTAATTAATTTCGGAATTAGCACCGAGCTGAAAACCGTAGGTCTGAGCAGCAATTGTACGCAAAAAAGTGGAACAACCAGCACCAGGACGACCAAGGACAACAAGAAGCTCACCAGGTTTGACCACACCATCCATGGGCTTGAGAATGTCAACATTGTTACCAACATTGTTGGAAATCATGCTAGCCAGGTTCAAATAGGCAGCAATGGGGATGTTACCAACAGTTTTTTGGAAATTAGCATCAACACCAACACCATGTGCCGACAAGTTGCGAAAAGATACACCGAGTTCACCGCCCGGGTATCTTTCACGGTCCTGGCGGTACAAGTTGTTCATGTTGTGAGCCCAGGCCCGTGCATTGAAATCGGGAGAAGAGGGATCAAGTCTAGGATCGACATCGCCTTCAAAAACATTCTCAAAAGGGTTGTCACTAGTCCACGAATGAACAGTCTGACGCGAAATTGTCTTTGCTAACTCACGAAGAGCATTGTCATCAGGACCAGTGTATGGCCTTGCGTTTTCTTGGACATCAGAGGCCGAGTTAGAAGGAGAGGTACCCTCCAATGTTTTCTCGGACATGACCAACGTGATTAAACAATCCTATCGAAACTTCAATAAGGATTGATACCCATGTTCGAGCTTGTGGCTTTTAAACTGGGGCGGAACTGTGTATGATGAGGCAAGGGCAAGGGTGAGCGCGCATTCGATGGTCATCCGCACCAACCGTGGTCTGCATACGCCTGCTGCGGCGGGAGCCAGGTGGAAAATGGAGTGAGCATGGCCACTAATTAGGGGTTTGTGAAAATATTTGAATTTAGGAAATAATCGGTTTTATAGAAAATTTAGTCACTAGTTCGGTGCTATTTTAAGCTAATATACCGGAGGTCAGGCTCAAATAGTAACAACATCATCTCACTTGACCGCCTTGACATACCCAACCGCCACTGGCATGCTGCAAGATAACGGTTTGCTTACATGGCTAAAGTGCAGATGTTTTAGAGTTTTCTGAAATATCATGAACACCAATTCACATTCCAAATCTATCAATGACTATTTATGAAGTCTCTTTGTAAAACAAGCCAAGGCTTAGATAAAGGGACCAAATGAATGTGCAAAAACATGAAGATATGTGATCTTAGTCGAAACCGTTAAGCGCTGACGCGGTTAATGATCCATTAAAATTACATATCACCAGTTTCGGGATTATAAGGACTCTATGATAATAGTATCAATATTCCAAACAGTAGTGTTTTTTTGGAACAATAGCACTTCGGAGATAGAACATAGATCGGGCTTCGACACGTCTGCCGCATCAAGCATGTATGCACTTTGCCACTCGTAGTTTACAGTGACGAATTAAATGTTTCTACATAACGTGTCAACTCTGCAGGGAGTAGAATCGCCGCGATTATACCCGAGATTAGCATTTACAGCATGATACGATGCAGGTAAACATTGTCTACGGCACACAGACTCAATTTCTTTGATCATTCTTATTTGCCAAATACAGTATCAGCTATGCTACAGAAAGCTGACAGTTACATACTTGGCAGGTCTAAGCGAATTTAGTTTGGTTATTTCTATTCTGGCCGGGGTTTTGTGACTCAACTGCAGGTCTTGTCCATTTACAAACCTATGCCAACCAGCTAATAGAAAGTGTTACCAAGGATTCGTATAAGATAAGGAACAACTTGCATAAATATTCAAGGGCTCTGATTGTTTAACTCAAGTATAGGAGAGTTCAAAGACAACCGATACTTCTATTCGATGGACATGAGGCCAGCTACAGAGGCCGTAACACAGAGTAATACAGACCACCACATAGCTTATGATGAACTTAAAGTTAACAGATAAAGTAGACAAAGAGCATAATTATAGTGACAGCGCTGATATCGCGTCATGTGGTTTTGTGACAAATTTCAAATGCCTCTGTATGCATGGATGCATTCCTGCAGACTTTTTCGAAATGCCATAGCCTCCTTCGATGCAATCAACACCTGCTCAGCATTACCCAAGGCATAATAGAATAGCAATATTTCCCATATTTAACGCTCGTATACATGATATATATGGGTGTGTTATCTGTACACACTTGTGACTGCCACACTAGGGAATTATATATAAAACCCTCCCTCACAATCAAAGCGGCAACGCACACAATACGCATCTACGGACTTGAGTATTTGCATATGCCCAATTATCTATTAAACGCCACTTATTTTTCTAATAGCAAAATTCATCGCATCGAAAATACCGGGATACCGAGAAACCCTACAAGAATTTGTTTGCCACAAAAATGAAAGGAAACGCAAGTAAAGAAGCGTTGAAAGTATGAGTGTAGAATTAATACTGTAGCGAACACCCTTTAAGTATCCAACAATACTTGAACAAGCGCACGTTAGCCTACTCAAGCATATAGCTTCAACTTAATTTGGCAAGATAACCCCAAAGGACTATTCCATTCTATAACAAAATAAGGACCTGGAATGGGGCAGTAGGCTGCAAATTTCGACGAAGCATTCATTTTCTGAGGTAACCTGTCTTGTTAGAGTGCAAAGAATATAGAGCTGACCTAGTCATTGATATAACAGCTTGGCTAATACATTGTTCAGTCTCTGATAAACAAATATATGGGAATATACTAAATGTTTTCTACTGGGATAGTTGGAGGTCAGATCTTTGTGTGAGGGAGTATATCCACCTGCCCGCCTCACTATCACAACAAGTGTGATGAGACCTGGATCCTGCATGTATAGAAAAGTTACCCCTTATCAAGGGAAATGGGCTTGTGTTCCTTCCATGACGGGTTAATACTTAACTGGTCGAGTTCGATGTCTGACATGGTGATACCCTCAGCGTATTGGTGTGTACAGTTTGCATAAGAAAGAGAATAATGTTAAAGTCTGACACACTTCTGAGGAGTATTTGGGCTGCTAATTCTGGGAAAATTAATGTAATTCGAAGCTATTATAGACCCCAAGGTTGCTATGATTGCAATAGGTGACTCGACATTGTTATGCCGCTTACAACAGTACTACGCTCAAGAGAAGAGCAAAGTAGGTAAGAGCTCAAAACCAGTCATATCATCTATTTGTGATGGGCATTTAAATGAAATTCTGAAGACTGAATGGAAGTGTAGCACAGGGGGCCCCGTGTGGGGCCCGTTATATGCTGTCCATAAAGCTGACAGTCAGAGCATATAAATACTGCTTTGAAGCTGTATTATTTGGATTATATATAGTTTTATATGCGAGAAAAGCGCTTTGAAAATCGGAATTGATGAAATTGAACGTCAGAACCTAATCCATGAGGACAAAAAATGCGTGGCATGCACAGAGCCTAACAGTTGGATATTCCGTATTGGGGTTAATGACCCGGTTATTCAATCAGATTATCGATCTAGTGGTGGTGGTGCTCGTCGGGCTTAGCGGTAGCATATTCGTAAAGGTTAAACAGAGCAAATGCAACGACAGCGGTTCCAAAGCCGGGAAGGGAGCCGCGGAAACGGTTAGCACGGGTGAATGGGCCCTGAAAGCGCCAGGCTTCACTTTGTTAGCATTTGCAGTTCGCAATACATTATTTTTCGGCTTAAACTCAGCCACAGTTAGTACTTACTTCTTAGCCCAAGGATCCTTGATCTTTTGGTCGGCCATGTTACGTTGGTTAGTCAGGATATTCCTGTGCAGGTTAGTGGTCAATCTGGTGATACCTATGCATGAACAGTGCGAGGAGGCAGCTCAGTGGGAGCTGGGGAACAGGGCTAGATTTAGACTGATAAAAAATTGGAAGAATACTACGTAGCTTTTTGTGACCGAAAAAATAAAGAAATGTAATTGTTTCGATTTTTGAGTGAGGTGATCTATCTCAAACAGGGCTTGTCTCAGTAAGTTGGACATCGTCGCCAACGGGAATGGAAGAATTGCTCGTGTTAAGAGGAGGGAAATAAAGACGCTTGTTAGTTTTATCCAATCGTTCTCGAGATTCGTGGTAATACTTACATATGATGTGTAGGCAGTCAAGATGCCGAAGGTACCACCAAGAATAACATCATACCAGTGATGCTTATAGTCAACAATGCGAGAAATTCCAATGTAAAGGGCAATAAAAAGCGGTCTGTGTTAGTTTTGATCACTGTTGAAAAACAACCCGTTAGGGTTAACTTACGTTAAACTGGCAAGCATTTCAGCTGCCGATACGCCCGGTCTAAAGGTGCCCAATTGGCCACCCAGCCATAAGGTGAGGTACAACAGGCCACAAAAGGCATGGGAAGTATGTCCTGAGGGGGTAGATCTGTAGCCTTCGCTTAGGCGGGTAATATTTTCAGTAGTACAAACTTCAATACCCACATATTCATTAAGTGGAGTTCCCTTTGCTGGAATACAACGAGCAAGGAAGTCAGGCCGCTGGTTGCCAATCCAATGCTTGAGAACTCCGATAATGAACACATTGAGACTGAAGGCGAGTGCAAACCCAAGCACTGCACTCAATAAGGATTGCCTGCGCCTCGAATTGGTGAACGATAACACAGTTATAATACCCAAGGGCAACCCGGCAGATAAAACGAACAGCATCCACGTAGGCACTTGCTCATGCTCTACAAAAGGATAGCCAATTGCGGGGTTATCAAGGCGGAATACCCGATGATTTGGCTCCATGATGGTCTCGAAAGGCGCACCAGCCAAAAATATTAAAATACAGACAACTGCATCCAATGCAGGCAGTTTCAATGAAAACATAGCCAATGGGTCCTTGAGTGCTTGGAATACTTGACCTAAACTTGGTAGATTGATGGTAGCGGCTGTGCTAGATCGTCAACTCGAACCCATGACCCACTCGCGTTACATAAGAAACGCGCCCCCTTAAACCAGAACGGCGACATTGTCGTCTGTGGTGGACTGATCATGAAAATCCTGGTTACTACAGACAATCATGTCGGATATAATGAACAGGATGCTATCCGAGGAGATGATGCTGCCAAGACTTTTGATGAAGTGCTTGAAATTGGCAAGATGAACGATGTAGATATCATCATTCAGGCTGGTGATCTTTTCCATATTAATAGACCTTCAAAACGCTCTATGTATCAAGTGATGAAGTCTTTACGCCGGCATTGCTTGGGTGATAAGCCAGTAAGTGTGCAAGTTCTTAACCATGGCCAATTATCTCTGGACGGTGATTTTGACCATGTCAACTTTGAGGACCCAAATTTCAATGTCTCAATTCCTGTTTTTGGAATCTCTGGAAACCACGATGACTCCGGTGGTACTGCCTTATTAGCACCAATGGATATTCTGAGTATGTCAGGATTGCTCAACCATTTTGGAATGATCCCTGACAATGATAATATTGTCGTCCATCCGATTTTGCTCCAGCAGGGATCGACCAAAGTGGCCCTATATGGCATGGCAAGTGTCAGAGATGAGCGTTTATTCAGATCTTTCAGGGCTGGAAATGTTCGGTTTCTCAGACCACAAGAGGATACCGATTCTTGGTTTAACATCCTTTGTGTACACCAGAACCATGCGGCCCATTCGCCTACAAACCATTTACCAGAAAACTTCATACCTGCATTTATGGACCTAGTTATCTGGGGCCATGAACATGAATGTAAGATCGAGCCCGTCACAAACCCTGTTACTGGATTCAAGGTGATTCAGCCTGGTAGTAGCGTGGCCACATCCCTTTCGGAAGGCGAGATGGTGCCAAAACAGGTTGCAATTTTGCATGTTGAAGATAAAGAAATGACAGTTGAACCTATATGTTTGCGTACCGTTCGCCCATTTATGATGAAAACTGTGACGCTTGCCAATTCCTGTATCCCACCATCAAGAGAATCCAAGCAAGATGTGACGACCTGGATGATTACTGAAGTTGACCGTTTGATTGCTGCAGCCAATGAAGACTGGCTTTCGCGAAATTCTGATGCAGATGCGGCCCCGCTTCCCCTTATTCGATTGCGTGTGGACTTCAGTGGTGGCTATGATGTAGAGAATCCTACGAGATTTTCGAATCGGTTTGTGGGACGAGTCGCAAATGCGAATGATGTTGTGCAATATATGAGGCAAAAAGCAACCAGTGCATCTTTGACCTCCTCGCGTGTTCAAAATAGTTCTGAATCTATCGTCAAATTGTCTGACCCGGATAAAATTGAATTGGCTAGCCTTGTTCATGATTTCCTGAAAAAACAAGAGTTAGGAATACTTCCAGAAACAGGTATGGATGAGGCTATTGGAAAGTTTGTTGACAAAGATGATAAGTCTGCACTGAAAAGCTTTGTAGATACAGCCCTCGCTGATAAGATTCAAGAGCTGCTTGGTGAACTGAGGATTGGAGAAGTCTCTGAAACAGCTGAACGTCATCAGGATGTTGTTAATCATGAACAAAATGTCATTGAGAAACGCAACGTGCGCAAGAAGGCCATGTCAATGCCCGTTGTAACAATTGAAGATGATTTGGAGGCAGAACGCGCTACAGAGAGACATGCGCACGCACTGGCAATGGCAACGCTAGATTCAGACATAGATATGTCGGCAGAGAGCTCCGAAAGCGAGCCAGTGGCCATTGCAAAACCAGTGAGGGCTACTGCAAAGTCGCAACCTAAAGTAACGAGTGGAACCAGAACTCGCAAGAAACCAAACCGGTCAGTTCCCGTCCGAAAGCCAAGTAAAATCCTTGAACAAGGAAAACTGGACTCCGATGATGATTTTGATTAAATACAGTTCTCACCATATTATTTAATATTTATTATCCTTCTCTTCGGATGTGAAAATAGCCACAAGCATATCTTGAATGAACACACACACACACACACACACACACACACATACATATACATGGCTCTAATAAGTATTATAATTTAGTCTACTTAGTGGACTTAAGAACTATTCTTATAACCACCCTTCTCAAACTCAGATTCAGCAATATGGGCTTCACGAGTGCGCTGTCTCTGGAGAGATGTAGGACCACCGTGGTCCTCGACATCAGCAACAATCTCATCATAGTTCTCTTCCGGATTGGACGCTTCATCTAAGGCGGGATCTTCACCGGGCACAGGATCCTTGACATTCTTGACACGACTTGCAGATTTGGGGACTCTGCCCAGCCAGTAGAAAAAGATTGCACCAAAGAAATTAATAAAAATGTAGCACATGAAAATGAATACATTTCTCCATCTGTGTCTATAGGGAGCACCAATGCTCTCCAAGTAAGAGTTGGTGGAACTCATAGTGCAAACCTGACAGTCGGTGGTCGAATTAGGATCTTGAATGTAGCCACCGTTGGCCTGCAAGTAAGGTCCGAGATATTCAGCACATGTCATTCCACTGAGAGGTACAATGCTCAATAGTTCATATGTTGCACAGACGACTGGTGCATTTCCAACACCTGTAGCAAGCAATCCTCCAATCCAGTATGTGAAAGGTGAGATACGGTACATGAAAATCCAGAAACCAGGAAGGGCATGTTGAGTAACAAGAATACCTGAGAACATTAGACACAGAGTGAAGAGCATCACAGCCGTATTTGCTGCAGAATCAGCATCGGACATACCGGCGCAAAGAAGGTAACCAAGAGTGGAGGCATATAAGTAGAAAAGCATCATGTAGAAGAAGGCAAGACCACTGCGTTCAGTTACAGTATCAGTATAACGTGCATTTCTGTACAAACCAGCAGGGTAGTACCAACACAAAAATGAAAGAACTGAAGTGAAGATTTGCCAAGGAACTTCTGCACCTACCTGAGCAAATATAAACGCTTGCCAACTAAAAATCTTTGAGGGGCGCTCACGAGTTTCATATTGAGCACGTTGATAAGCAAAAGTAGGAAGAGTCTGTTGAATAATGGACTGTGACAACAGGGTGATCATGAAGATAGAAAACATTAAATTCTGCAAGCCTTGCATGGTGTTATCGGCTCTGTAGAATGTGAAACCATTCAGAAGTGAACTGAAAATGCTGAGACCCAGTTTGGAATAAATGTAAGTAGGACTACGCCATTGGAACTGGAAGGTGCGTTTGATGGCAAGATAAGCCTGGACAGACATTGGTGCAGCGAACTCCCTATTGTGATTAGGATCGCTAGAGACATTGTCGTGCTTAGCGCCGAAACGCTCCATCATATGATCAATTTCCTGACGGATAGCCAAACGCTCTTCACTGTGTAGCCATACATCAGCATAGTCATGTTTAGCGTGAGATCCAGGAGCGGCTCCAATGACGTGGAGCATCCATTCAGCGGGATTAGCATCAGGAGCAATAGGGTCTGCGCCATATTTTTCGAAGTAACCAGTAAGTGTGGAAGAATTAGGACCAATATCACCAAAGTAAACAGTACGACCTCCCTTGGCTAAGAACAAGAGACGATCAAACTGCTGCAGCAGCAAAGCAGAAGGCTGATGGATAGTACAAAGAATGGCCTGACCAGCATTGGAGAGTTTCCTAAGCAGTTGGCAAATAGACCATGATGTTTGCGAATCAAGACCAGAAGTAGGCTCATCGAGGAACAGAAGAAGTTTAGGCTTAGCAGCCATCTCAACACCGATAGTAAGACGCTTGCGCTGCTCAACGTTGAGACCTTCACCAGGCACACCAACAACAGCATCAGCATATGTATCCATCTCTAAAATTTTCAAAACGTTCTCCACATATTGAAGTTTCTCAGCGACAGGAGTATCGTGGGATTGACGAAGAAGCGCAGAAAACACAAGTGATTCACGAACGGTAGCAGTAGACAGATGAACATCCTGTTGCATAGCGTAACCAGTAGAACGCTGGAAAGACCCATCGCGAGGAATACCATTGACGTAGATGTGACCTTGGACTTCACCCATAGTAACACGGTTAGCGAGAGTATCGAGCAATGTAGTTTTACCAGCGCCAGAGGCACCCATAAGAGCAGTAAGAGTACCAGGCTTGACCCAACCGTCGACGTAGTTCAAAATTCTGCGAGTCTCTTTTTTGATCGTGATGTCATATACAAGGTCTTTCCAGTAGAAAATATCAGATGAAGCCTCAATTAGTTGTTCCTCAGCATGAGCATCTTCCTCAGATGCGAACGGATTTGTTTTCTCAACAGTTTCCACATCAGCCTGTCTTGTATGAGCCAATCTCTTTCTGAGCACTGAGCGGGGATAGATAAGAACTTCACCCTTGGTAACAATACCTGGGTTAAGCCAAACGAGGACCATGTACGTAAAAAGGAAGAAAATAGTGAAACCAACAATAATACCCCAATTGCGCCAGGCGTGGTCCCATTTGTATCTGAACGAAACTTCAATGTATCTATCACCGCTGATAAGTTCTTGACCGGGGAGAGCACCAGCTATGGAACAAATTCGGTTATCACCTGTGACGTTTTCGTAGCCGGTACCTGAGGGAATGAATGAGGCACACTCATATTCACCATGATGAAATTCGTTGGCAACAAGGGCTTCATACGCATAGGCAATAGGATCGAGATAATTGATCCAGCGACACCACTTGTGCATTCTTTGGGTAGGAATAACAAAGCCTGTGAAAAGAATAAGAGCAGAAAGAATACAATTAGCAGGAATCATTGCCTCCTCAAAACTATTGGTGACAGCACCGATCGTACGGAAAACGTGAGACATACACAAGGTGGAGGTGATACCCACAAGGTAATAAAAGAAAAAGTTACCTGGTTCGCGGCGGAGGTTTGACAAAAAGTATACAGGTATATTGAAAACAAGCGTTGTGATGAATTTGACTGGTAGCTCAGTAATAATGGAAGCAACAGCATCAATGGCAGGGTGATAAAGCGCATATTGATGGTGTTTATGAACAACGGGTCGAGCTTGATACAAGGCAAAGATTTCCAACATAGAGCCTAAAGCGTTGAACAATAACGCAAAGAACAGAAGAGAAGTACGGAAGAAGAAAGAACCAGTTGTCTTGGGAAGATTGTAAAACATAGAGGCAATGATGATACCTAGCACAGTCTGGCCGATAATACTTGTCATAGGCATAGTGGGGTCACCTTTGATGCGTTGGAAACCACGAATGCACAAAGCCTTAATTTGTTCACTCCAACTCACCGTATACGCGACACTAGTAGGAAGACTGTTGTCCTTACGGGCTGAATGGGCCTTGATATATATTTCCTTAGAGGGTCCATTGAGAGGGTGCTCGGAGTTGAATTCGTCGATTTCTTTGCTGAGTTCCTGGTACAAATCAGATTGAATCCAGCGCTGATGGAACTCTTCGGCAGTACGGGGAACCTTATTCTCATAGCCAGGGCGAGGCTCACGCTCTGATGCTTGAGACAAGGACGTCAAGAAATCAGGGGTAGGCTGACGAGGTTTAGGCTGCCAACCCATATCGTAAAAGAATTGACGGGCCTTATCTCTAGGACCAAAGTAGATTTGGTAACCCTCGTACAAAACAATAGCCTTATCAAAAAGATCATACATTTCTTCAGATGCCTGGTACACAGCAACTAGACCAGTAACAGAAAAGATATCAGCAGAAGTACGAATTGTACGGATAAACTCAAGAGCAGTGGCAGAATCAAGACCACGAGTTGAGTTATCCCAGCATTGAATCCGGGAGCCACAAAGGGCCAGTTCGGCAATAGAAACACGTTTACGTTCACCACCGGAAACACCACGAATCAAGTCGTTACCAACAAGGGTATTGACAGTATGGCTAAGACCAAAAGTAGCCATAATCATATCACGCATATGTTGGGCGTACTGGATACGGGAGATACCAGGTAGGCGGTTAGCAGGGGCCTTCATACGAGCAGCGAACATAAGAGTATCACCAACACTCATTTGAGGAAAATGTAGTTCCGACTCGGCGCAGTAGGTGACATCACCACGGTAATGTTTGGCAATTTCATCAGCAGGAACACCCATGTAGTTAACTTCGGAGTTAGCACCGAGTTGAAAACCGTACGTCTGGGCAGCCATTGTACGCAAAAAGGTAGAGCAACCAGCACCAGGACGACCGAGAACAACAAGAAGCTCACCAGGTTTGACCACACCATCCATGGGCTTGAGGATGTCAACATTGTTGCCAGTGTTGCTAGACATCATGTTAGCCAGATTCCAAAATCCAGCAAGGGGAACATTTCCAACCGTTTTCTGGAAATTAGCATCAACACCAACACCATGAGCCGACAAGTTGCGAAAAGATACACCAAGGTCACCGCTTGGGTACGTTTCACGGTCCTGGAGGTACAAGTTGTTCATATTGTGAGCCCAGGCCCGAGCATTGAAATCAGGGGAAGAGGGATCAAGTCTAGGATCGACATCACCCTCAAAAACGTTCTCAAATTGGTTCTGACTTGTCCAAGAGTGGGCAGTTTCACGTGTAATAGTTTTGGCTAATTCACGGAGTGCATTGTCGTCAGGACCAGTATAAGGCTCTGCAATGTCCTGAGCATCAGAGTATGAATTGGAGCCAGAGGCACCCTCCAATGTTTTATCAGACATTATACGATTGATCAGATAAATGAAGGGGACGTGAGCAAATCGAAAATATACCTAGAACTGCTACCGTCTTATAATAACGGTTCTATGAACGGTCATGCATATGCAGGGTCAAGGTGATGTACCATTTTGCCTCTTGTAACATGCATGTGCTCTCAGGGGAGGTGTGTGGCCAGTGCCGTGTTCAGTACCTGAACCCTGCAGTGCTAAGAAACATAATTTTCAAGCGTGCCAGAAACGAAAATGAATCTCTAAAATCAATTTAAATAGTTGAATTTTACTTGGACCTACACAGAGCCAGTTTTATAGGGATACATACGTCTACGAGCAGTTTACGGTTTCGAACACTGATAACCGCCCCAGAATGTACGTTCCAGGCGGCCTCGACGCCTACTTTGAAATCGTGGCTCTATGGGCATGCGGCGGCATGATAACGGCCGTGGCATGTTAGCAGTCATTGTAGAGCTGAAGAACTTGATTTTGACGAAAGAACCAATTACATGCGAATTTAGTCGTTTGTTTGACAATACAAGGTCAGCGCACATGACAGACTCGTTTCTATGTGATCAACACAGGAAGCTGAGTGAAGCAGGGAGGCTGAATTCCTTACCCAGTCAATCCACTATCCATCCCATTCCATCGTTGAAGAGTGGCCCACACAGCCAAGATTAAGTGATCTTCTTTCTGATGGCCCTGACCTGAGAGGCCTTGGCTTCTGGTCTAGTTCGAATAGCTAGAATGCTATAACTTATGAATATAGCTCACTAACGTACTGTCTGCTGACGCCAAGGTGCAGAACTTAGATGAAGGGATATTATGGTGCTGCTGTACTGGTATAGAAGTTAAGGCGACTGCTTGAAACAAAGGCTGAGTCGCCTTTACTGATATGTGGCCACTACAGCCTGCCTCATCTATTTACAGTGCAAGGCTGCATTTGCCACAGGAGTTGGGAATATAGGGCGCTAGGGGTATGATGGCTACGTGTATACCAGGCTCATATTAGCTGATTCAACTGGGTTAAACTAGTCAAATAGAGTAATATTTGATAAATAAAACATTAATTGTTTGTGAGGTTCCATAGAAAGTATACTTTTTGGGTTGCACGTCCACAATATGGCTCGTTGACGCCTGCAGGGGTCGCGCAGACGATAGCCCAGCCCAACAGCCCACACGCACTTGGTAACCGAACCCCAGAGCAAACGGCGCGAGCAGTTAACGGTTAATGTGCTGAATGAAACTCGAATGCCTTGGTGCATGTTTGAGCCCTAGACTTTGGTATCGTTAAGAATAAACTCCCTGGTAACCAAAAATGCTAAAACTATCTATCAGCATATGAATGTTAACGTTTCACGACCCATACTGTTGGCGTCGAGTTGAATGGATCTATCATTTGCGCGAGCTTTGTCTATTGCTTCAAGCGATGCATGAAATGAGCCTATTGTCCCTTCTGGTGTTATTTACAAACGGTCTCGATCTTTGACTATAAGATGGTGTGTTTGATTCGAAACTGCTATCGGACCATAACTATACACTTTTCGAATAATATCCTAGTTAGACTGATATAAAAGCACAATCTGCATCTTTTCTTCAACCTAGCTAAGGCCCAGCTTCACACCTGCGAGCGAGTACCCATGGCACGTGATATATCAATAGTGAACCACCGCCTCACAGCGCCCCTGTCACCCCATGAATACGTGGGGTTGGAAGATTCATCAATGGTAGCGATATGGCAATTGATTTTATACTTGATTACTTTAATAATATTTGCTATTAAGCCCATGAATAAATGCCAACAATTCGCTCATTCGTTCTCGAACAAACCATTCTCGAAATAGATGGAGGTATTGTAGTGTCCTACGTAACTTATGCGGGGCGACCGCAGGCTTGATATGCCGAGTCACCTGAATAAGTAGAAGCATTTGAGCAATTTATTGCGTAACTCACATCTGTCAAATACCTACAATTAGGTCTTTGGGGTAGAGTGTTGGATTGATCCAGGCCTGGTCCATTCTCTGCCTATATCAAGTTAAGCAAGTTTGTATACCACGGTGGTGGACTTACCAGTTCTACTGTTATTTACTTTTATTTTCCTCAAATACCTCATACATATTGTAGAATACATAAATAATTGTTTCAATTACGCGTTGTTTCAGGAACCGACAGCATATCATGTAGATATCTGCCAGTCCCAAAAACCATTCCTAATCAGCATCTTCCTTACCATGCGTGCTTCGGTTCGACTTTTGCAATCTGTGACATTCTACACCCGACCAAACTGTGGATTATGCACCAATGCGCTAGCAGTATTAGATCAAGCCACTAAAAAGACACCGTTTTCCATAACACAGGTTGATATCACCAAGCCGGAAAATCAGGAGTGGTTCGACAAATACGCTTACGATGTTCCCGTCATGCACTTTGAAAACTCTGGTTCCAAGAAGATTCTAATGCATAGAATTACAGAGGAGCAAGTGATTGATGCCTTCAAATAGGTTTCGGGCAAATGCCATTATTTAAAATGCTAAGTTGATGCAAGGTATGTACATAGTGATCACGGCCGATCTAAAATATGAGAAGCAAGCGTAGAATAGTTGAATTCTCCAACAAGTTCATTGGTGCATTCTGTGGCATCTCTGGCACCGCCCCATACGAGCACAGATTTCTTGAAAGCTTCACCGCCCTCGGGCGAAAGCGGGTTCTTCTTGAAGTGTTTATCCCACACAAGATTCGCCAGGCACCTGTCCAGCAGGTAGCTGTAATAGGTGGCACCGTACGATACAAGATGACCGAACTGGGCATATTTCTGCGATGTGACATTAGGGAATAAGCCAAACTCGTTGTGCACCTTGTTCACCACTGGACCAGGCCTGAAGCCAGACTCGCCCACAACCTTACCATGAAGAGCCTGGTCAACCAAGGAAAGCATTATTTGATAGTAAACTTCCCAATTTTCGGTGGTTGATGCCAATGCTTGATGCTTTCTGAATAACTCAATGGGAAGAGCGTCACCAGTCTTACTGTCCCGTGCGAATAGTTTCAAGACTTCAGGAGAGCTGGCGAATTTCTCCATCAAAATGGACGGCAACTCCACGAAATCTGTTGCACATCGTGTACCACCAACATTATGGAGCTTTGTGCGGCCAATCATTGAATGGACTGCATGGCCCATCTCATGAAACAGAGTCTGGACTTCGCCAAAAGTCAGGGTACAGTTGCTGTTGTGAACTTTGAAGTCGCAAACCAGGACGATCATAGGAATTTGGTGTTTTGTAACATTTCCATCACTATCAATCTCTGTTTCAAGTATGGGGCTCTGATAAAGCTCTTCCTCCCAGGGCCAAACTTGACGCGAACATTGAATGGTGAAATGTGCGGGGTTGGGTGATTTGCCTTCGCGACTGAATAGATCACAATAAATAACACCAATCTTCTTGTTACCTTCATAAACATCAAGACGACGGATCTCAGGATCCCAAACTTCACCAGCAGCAACTGTACCGGGCACAAATCGAATGTTGTATAATGTCTCACAAACATCAGAAATTCCTTGAAGGACATTACCCAGAGCAAAATAGTTGGCAAGAACGCGGGAAGTGTCATTAGAATGGCCACGCTTGGTTGCAGCATACTTCGAATGGTAGTAAGAATGGTCCCAAGGCTGAAGCGTGTGTCCACTTGGAGCCCAAGAGTTAATTTCAGCTAGAACTCGGGGCTTAATTTTATGCATGAGTGATGCCAGGAACTGGCTCACATTTTCTGGAGTCTTCATCATTTTATCAGATAATTCGTAGGATGCAAATGACTCGTAACCACTAATACGGGCAACACGATGACGCTCGGTGAGAATAGATGTTAAGCGGTCAATCTGCTGAGGATCAGCAGTTCTCTGCGCCCGCCAGATTTTTTCACGGGAATCCTGGTTATGCACACTTTGTAAAGCAAGCTCGCATAGGTTGGAGTCTAATGGAATTGTAACTTTACCGGTGAAGCTTGACAGTTTTTTTACCAGCAGCGGGTTCAAGCCTTCCAATTCTCTAGCTGATGAAAATGAGATGGAGTCAACGCCAGGACCGATTTCGGTCAGAAATTGTTGCCCAAGTACCGATACAACATTGGATGCTCTCACAAAATCGTTGCGGATATCGTCAGAAAATTGGATGCCTGACTTCTCAAAGTCATGCTTCAGGATCTCGCCGACCCGGATCTCTTCATGGGACAACGAATCTCTAATATGAGGTGTAGATAACACTTCTGAGACCTTCTGATATAATCCCTGACTTGTATTAAGATAATTCATAAATTCAAACATCATTTCATGTGCATCCTGGGAAGCCTGCAACATCCGTGGATCGGGGTGGGCCAACCGAACAAATGCAGCCATATCAACAACTTTACAGATAACATCACTCAATACATCAAGTCTGAGAATAGCATCTTCAATAGGGGTCTCGCCTGTTTCAACTGCATGGCTCATAAGAGCCGCCTTTTCAAGGGAATCCTGTGCAAATTGATTAAGGCCCTGGGGGCTATTAACCTGGGGAATGCCAAATAGACCCGAGGTCCTTGCTGAAGAAAAGACTTGCGGGGCTCTGAAATATTCAGAAATCTCAGTACGAGTACTGATATGCCGTGTGAGCCTGAAAACAGGCTGAATAGCTTTCAAACGAAGCATTAGATGCACAGTTAGCAAGATCTGCCAGATAGCTCGGACGACCAAGTTCGCCGTTATCGAGGCGCTGACTCATATGTTACCAGAACTAGTACATCATCACTGGAGCTCGTCCAGAATTTAAAATTGGCGATTTTGTTTGATAGATTTGGGAAAGATCATAAGGTTATTTCAACAAATTGTGTATTGACAGATCTCCATATTATCCTCATTGACAATCATATGACCCCTGCACTGACTCACATTTAAATGGAATACTCAGAAATCCAGACAAATGAGGTCGAGGCTTTAAGGGCCATTTATATGGAGGATTTTGTTGAAGAGGAGCAACCACATACTGCTGCATGGAATCGCAGCCCGTCTCCAAAATTCAGAATCAGCTTTAGACCTTCCAGTGAGTATGAAGAGTCGGCAATTAGCCTGGAGATCTCAGTTACGATGACTGCGACTTACCCGAAAACATTGCCGACCATCTCAATTGTTCGATCCAATGCGCTTCATCCCAAACAACTTGAAGTTCTTCGTAAAAGCATATCTGAGACCACGCTAAGTCTGATTGGAAGTGAAATGATCTTCGAAGTGACTTCCAATCTTCAGGCTTTGGTTGATGATTATGCACGGATTGAAGAGGAGGCACCAAGTTTAGAACAGGCACGTCTCCAAAGACTGCAATTAGCTGAGGAACAGCAAAGCAGAGAGCTAGAGCAACGGAGACAAGAACTCGAGGACTCCCAACGCCGGCAAACTCAGCAACTCGAACGATTAGTTCTGGAAGAACTTGACGAGCAGGAGAACCAGGAACCAATTGATGCTGAGACGTCAATTGTCTTATTACCTGAGGACCCAGGTCGTATTACATTTGATAGACCTGTTATTGCTAGGAGATCGAATGGATCACCTGTACGCTTCCAACAAGTATCTATTGGTTTCAACATGGACGTCAATTTCTTCGGGACAAGTCAGGTGGTCAAACCCATTTTGCCATCGGGCAATGGCCATGAAGAAGAGATGCTATGCGTGTTCACTGAAGTTAGTTTGACAGAGCCTTTCTGGGATTCAGCTGAAGGTCGCAAACAGCTCCACGATCTTGAAAGTGAGCTAGAAATTGTTAAAGAGTTCAGACACCCGAATGTCTTGGCACTATATGAATTTCAAATTGCTCGGCCCTCTGCAAATTCTGGCTGGAAAGTCTGGCTATTATCACAATACGGAAATATTGGTACGGTCGCAGACTTGCTAGATACCGTTGAAACGGTTGATTTGAATGTCACTCGTTCGTGGTCTATTCAAATTCTTGAAGGTCTTGAAGTCCTTCACAAGTCTGGACTCATTCATAAAATGATTTGCTTGGATAATATTGTGATCAATCGTAAACGCGATACTGGTGAATCTTCTGTTCTTCTGGCTCACCCGTCATATCTTCACCGTTTCGTTGAGATGAACAACATGCACGCATTTTCTTCATTTGGCAAGACCACCATGTCTTCGCAAGGCCGCTGGCAGCCTCCGGAGATGAATGCGGTCAAGGCCATAAATCCAACAAGAAAGTCGGATATATGGCAATTCGGCGTTATTCTTGTTCAAATGTTGGTGGGTAAAAATGTTGTGAATGGATTCAAGGATCCTCTCAACTTTGTACGTGGAAAAGACTGGCCACAAAGCCTTTCATCTTTTCTAGTTAACATCTTTTCAAGATCGACGAAAAGTCGCCCTTCTGCGTTTGATCTGCTTATGGCTCAGTTCTTGCGTTCAACTGACGATATTTCTTTGTCTTCCAGTCGTGCACTGTCATTTTCACGCCCTCGTGCAAACAGTGAATACGAAAGGCAATCCGGTGTTTACTCGCGCTATATCAATGATTTTGACGAGGCTGTGGTTCTCGGCAGAGGTGGGTTTGGCCAGGTTGTCAAAGCTCGAAACAAGCTTGATGGCCGTGTTTATGCTGTCAAAAAGATTCAGGCTACATCTTCAACACTATCATTTATTTTGCAAGAGGTCGTGCTGCTATCTCGTCTTAACCACAGCAATGTTGTACGCTACTACACTGTCTGGTTAGAAGAGGATCATTTGGCCCTTCCACAGTCAAGTATTGAAGATGTGAGTGAGACTACTTCGGGTGCAGTAAGTAAGGACCCTAGTGGCTCATCAACGCCGAAATTTACTGTTTCTCTCTCTGATCTAGACTTGTTTGGATCTTCTCACGACTTGATGTCCGGGTCACAATATAGCTTTGTCCAGTTTGCAAATTCATCAGACGATGACAATGACGCTGCAATTGAATCTGAAAGCAGTGAGGATGAAACTGATGAGGAGGGGCACGGTAACTTTTCATTCCAGTCAACTTCGGAACCGTCCAAAAGTTCGCGAGACAAGTCAAAACGTGGTGTGAAACCTTTGATCCGTGTGCCAAAACCTGCACTCCGCAGCACACTATACATCCAGATGGAGTATTGTGAAAACCATACTCTTGCAGATCTTATCAAAGATAACCTTTACAAGCAGCCGGTTGAATATTGGCGTTTATTCCGTCAGATCGTAGAGGCTTTGGCTTATATCCATCAAGATGGTATCATTCACAGAGACTTGAAGCCGAAAAATATTTTCATTGACGAAGCAAGAAATATTAAGATCGGTGACTTTGGCCTTGCTAGGAGCGTTGTGCAGACCACAATCACAGCACAGGGTGCTGCGGCCATCGAATCTGCAGATGGTGAAGATTTGACTACGGGTGTTGGAACCTCACTATATGTTGCTGTTGAAATCAATTCAACACAAGGAAAGGGTACCTATAATGAGAAGGTTGATATGTATTCATTGGGTATTATTTTCTTCGAGATGGTGTATCCTGTTGCTACTGAAATGGAGCGGGCCAACACTATTAGACGTCTGAGATTGCCTTCAATCGACCTTCCTGGAAAGTTCAGTGGTAAAAGATACACCAATGAAAGGGATATTGTGGTTTCATTGTTGAACCATGATCCAAACTCTCGCCCCTCGGCAACAAGTATACTTAAAAGTGGCAAAATCCCCTCCAGTACAGAAGATTTGACTATCAAAGAGGCTTTGAACACCTTAGTTGGTACTAACTCGAAATCAGTGAGGCAAGTTTGCAATGCATTATTCTCACAGCCACTTGTTTCCGCTCAGCAGGTTCTTTATGATCGATCTTCGTCTTTGAGCAAAGCAGCGGCAAAAACCGGATCTCCTCCTACAATGGCGGACACCTTGCTAGAGAATGAACTTGAAGAAAGATTGAGAAAGCTCTTTAGACTACATGGTGCAGTTGAAGACACATCCTTCCGGTCCAAAATTTTCCCCAAGTCGGCTCTTTATAAAACGCCCACTGTTGTTGAACTTTTAGATCATGCTGGAAATGTCCTTCAGCTTCCACACGATCTTACTGTTCCATATGCCCGCCGTTTGGCGGAGTTTATCCCAGAGTATTCCAAGTCATTCAGTCTCTCGCATGTGTACCGGTCAGACCCATCCAATGTGGGCCATCACCCAGTTGTGCGTTATGAAGTTGATTTTGACATTGTAGGACCTGAAGCATCCGTTGAAACTCTGTATAATGATGCAGAGACTATCAAGATGATGGTGGATGCTGTCGCTGAATTCAAGTGTCTTGATGAGAATGGTTTATGTGTTTACTTGAATCATTCTGATATTCTGTTGACTATCCTTGACTATGCAGGCTTTACGCCCCCTCAACACCATGCTGCACTCAGCCTTTTGGGAGAAGAAGGTATATCTCCTGCCAAACAATCTGTGAAGCGTGATTTACTTGGCAGATCAACATTGTCCGCTACATCTCTTGACATGCTGGAACGCCTTGGTTTCCGGGAGGCTATTGGCAATGCTGAGCACAAAATGGGCAAACTTATTGATGACAAGTCAGGTAAAATACAGGCTGCTACTTTGTATCTACGTGCTGTCAGTGACTTGGTTAAGAAGTATGGTGTTACTATTCCAATTTACTTTGCACCGCTGTCCAATCACCAGCCCAAATTTTACGAATCTGGAATCATGTTCCAGTTGGTACATGAATCAGGTACTAAAAGAAATATTCTTGCTGCTGGTGGTCGTTACGACAAGCTTATCAAAAGTTTCCGCCACTCAGTACTGGATTCCCGTACCCCTGTTGCTCGTGGTGTTGGTTTCAATATGGCACTAAACAGGTTCCTTGAGTTTGCATCAGCTATTCCCAAAGCCAAGCTTGCTGAAAGTGGCGTTTTAAGGGCTCGGTGTAGCGTGCTGGTGACTAGCTTCCATGATGCGAATATTCAGGGAATGTCATTAGACCTTCTTCGAACATTATGGGGTAATGGCATCAGTGCTGACTTGGCTAAGAATGTCGTTTCTTCTGAAGAAGTAGTAAAGCTTGCCGAGAGAGATAACATTGACTATGTTGTGGTCGTCAAGCAGGTACACACATTGGCCCTTTCCAACAAGATGTTCAAGCCTTTACGTGTAAAGAAGATTTCTGCCAAGATTGATCTCGATATGACTGTTGATGAGCTTGTGACATTTATACTTGCAGAGAAGAATGACAATGCACGGGCCAATAGGGCGTCTACCAGCGTCTTGATGGAGCCGGATGCCAAACCAGAGACAACCAGGGCTGAATCGCCTGTACCCATGCCTGATGAATCGAGCCGGATCGTTGTGCTCAACGAGTCAGGAAAAATGAAAGGTGGACGCAAGAACCGCTGGTTGCTTGAGGAGAAAAGCAAGGAGTCGGTTCACGGTTTCCTTGCCGATCTGGCTGCGGCTCCCATCATCTCCCTAGATCTCAGGGACGAAATCATACAGGCCATCACAACTGTATCGCCCCATAATCCCGAGGAATGGAAACGAAAAGTGGCCGGCCTTGCCCCCCATCAGAAAGCTTACATTTTGACCGTACAGGGTAAGCTCAGCACCGAGGCGCAACGGTGCTCACGGCTGATGCTGTTTTCCTCGAAAACCGAGAACGTGTTTGTCTACAACGTGGACAACTTTTGAATATGCACGTTCACCATGACGCTATTTAACTAGCATATATCTGCACATAATGAAAATACCTAAATTATATCATTTCCATCTCATAGACTGAGACTGACTTGCTCACTTCGCTTCCCCGGATTTTACGCCTGCATTGGCTCGCTGCTCCTTGCCCCGATCCTCCCGAGATGCATCGCCAACTGTCCCTTGCTCAGCCTTTAGACTACCGCGTGACTTTGTCAGCTCCACACCGTCATGTCTGTACCCTTTCAAGTGCGGGCGCTGTATGAGTATGATTCCGAGCATTCGGATGATCTTCCATTCACTGTTGGTCAGGAGATCACAGTGCTGGAAGTTCTGGATGCGGAATGGTACTTTGGCAGCTCCAAAAACGCTTCAACGGGTGAAACAAAGGAAGGTGTGTTTCCCATTAACTTTGTAGAACGAATTGAATCCAAGCCTGCTGCGGTGCCTCCTGTTGCCTCTCACGCAGTTCCTGCTGCTGCTAGTGCTTCAATTGCGGCTCCAACTGCGATTGCAAGCGCCATCAAGGCGTCGGTGCCCCCCACCGAGGACTCCGACGAGGACGATTGGGGCGATGCTCCTGAAGATAACTTCGAGGAGAAGGAAATTACCCTCAAACCACCTACCCAGGAGTCCAATTCTAGCCAGGCTGCCGAGCCAGCACACGAGCATGTCCCTGAGCCTGTCACCTTGGCTGCCCCCGCCCCAGTGCCCGAGCCGGCGGCTGCATCCAAACCGGTATCTGAGCCCGTTTCCGAGCCAGTTTCTGTAGACGCACCGGTTCACCATGTTGATACTAAAATTACAAAGTCAATTGACTCTGATGTGCATTCTAGATCGGTCAAGTCGCCCAAGGGGCCCACTTCGCCGACATCTCCGAAACCAAAGCCCCGCGTGGCCGACAAGGATCAAATTGAGACCATCCAATCTGATTTCAAATCCCGCATGGCATTGTTCAATAACCCCAAGGAAGAGGTTGTTGAACGCAAATACAAGCCCCCGCCCACCCGTACAAGTACATTTGGCAAGACGTTTGAGGCCAAGAACGGCGAGGACGAAGGTGCTAGTGATCAGAAGTACAAGCAACCTGCCCGTACCAATACATTTTCAAGAAGCTTTGAGCCTGTTCAAGATAGCAGCGAGCAGCCAAAGCCCAAGGATCCTGCGGGTTCAGAAGAGGAGGAGGCTGTGCCTTCAATGTCTTTGAAGGAGCGGATAGCGATGCTCCAACAACGCCAGGAAGAGGAGCGCCAGCAACTTGAGGAGGCCGAGGCAAGACTTCGCGAGAGAAAACAGAAGCGTGAAGCTTTGGCTCCCCAGGCTAGCGGGACCTCCCAGAAGTCTATTCCTGTGTCCCACACTGGTGGCTCATTCGCTTCAGTAGGAACTGCGGGATCAATTGAGAGCTCAATCCCCGAAGAACACACCCAGACCGTTCCACCAATTCCCACTGGCATCGAAGAGGCTGATGAGGTGGCTGAAAACCATGTTGACAGCCAGCCTAGAGGGCCTCCCCCTGTGCCCACCAGTATTCCTGTCGAGCAGCCTGAGGAGGATGCCCATCAAACTGCGGCATCTCCTCCCCGTAGCTTCCAAGCTCCTACTGGTTTTGCGTTTGGACAGCCTATGCCATCCCGTGAGCCTGTGCATGAGGATGAAGGTCAGGATGATGAGGATGAAGGTCACGATGATGAAGATGAGGAGGAAGCGAGAAAGATTGCTCTGCGTGAACGTATGGCACGTATTGCCGGTGCTGGCGGTAATGTCAACCTTGGAATGCTTATGGGTGGCCACCAGCCTAGTGCTGTCAGACACACAAAACGTGATACATCAGCAATGTCGAAAGACGAAATTGAGCGCGAGCAGGCTCGTGAAAGACTAGATTTCCAGCAGCCTGTATCGATGATGGGTGGCCCTGCTAGCGATGAAATTTTGCGTAAGCTTCGTCCAGCCCAACCTGAACCAGAGGAGACTCACGAGCACGAGTCTTACCATGATGCTGAAGCCGAGTCTATCGAGAACGCCGAAGTTTCCGCTCCTCGCATACCTGAGGCGGCTAACGATGCTACACCCACGCTCACTGGCGTTCAGACAACTGAGTTCAGCAGCGAAGATACTCTCAGTTCCAGTACACCCCTTCCCAATGCTGTTTTGTCGTCACCCCAACCTAGTGCACCTTCTGTCCCTGCACCTGTGCATGTCCAACCATCAGTGACACGGCCTGATGCTCCTGTTCCCGGTTCAGAACCTGCTTCAAGAGAAGTGCCACATTCGCCTAACGCAGCTCCGCCACAGCCAGTTGCTCGGCCAGCCGCCCCACCTGTTCCTACTGGTGCCAAAGAACCTTTGGCTGGCCTTGGTGTTACACAAGCTCCGGCCCCAACAGGTGCCCCCAAGGTTCCTGCTGCTGGATCAGCACCGGTCCCAATTAGAGCTTCTGCTGTCTCATTTGGTATGGACTCTACTCGTGCGCCGCCAGCTGCACCAGCTGCACCGGCACCGCCTAGTGCTTCTAAGACTACTTCTACTGATCGGTCATTCTCGCCACCACCTCCTGCCGTGCCTCACGCTATTTTACGTCGTACCACGTTGAACGATTTCGATCCACACACGTCGTCTGGACTGGCCACTGACGAGAATCTTAGTGATGAGGGTAGCATGTACTCGAGTGACGCTTCACCAAACCTTCGTTTGAACAGGGCAACCACTTTCCCTGCCGCTGAGCACGCTAGAGCTTCATCACCACAAGTCCGTCCGCCAATTCCTCAGTTCATTCAACAATCTGGTGTTGATGAGACGGCCTATGAGTCTGATGTTGACACTGATGTTGCAACACCAACGAAGCCTGTGGCACCTCACATCCCTCCATCAGCATTACCACCACACATGGCCTCGCATCGTGCACCACCACCAGTGCCTGGTGCTCCACAGATCCCTACGTTGCCAATTCAGACAAGCCGTACTACTGCTTCTGATTTCCCTTCTGTGCTTCAACCTCCTCCCCCACCACCACCCACCACTGCACCTAGTGTGGCCTCACCGCCTCCACCACCTCCGGTCACTAGTGCACCTGACGCAGCACCGCCTATTCCTCGGGCACCGGGCGCAGCACCACCGGTACCATCGGCGGCGCCGCGTATGCCTTCGACAGCTCCACCTGTGCCAGCAGGACCGGCACCTCCAGCTGCTCCCCAGGTCCCATCCGCGGCTCCTCCAATTCCATCCAGCGTTCCCCCGGCTCCTGGTGCTGCGCCACCAGTTCCTCGGTCTGCTACAGCCCCTGCTCCTCCGGCTGTGTCTTCACCGCCATTACCTGGACGTGCACCCCCAGTTCCTGTAGCCAGCCCTCCTGCACCAGCAGCTCCTGTTGCTCCCGCCCATGCACCGGCTCCTACAAACAGTCCTGGTGCTGGTATCTCTGGCCCTCAACACGCTGGTGATATTCCTCTGGACTTGCACACGCTTTGGTTCACACACCAAAATGGTGTTCCTCCTCAATTGGACAAGACCCGGAATAGATATGAGATTGAAAACTCAGAGACAACCAAGCGGGGTGGCCGCACTGTTGTGAGCCATGATGTCTACGTTGTGAGCAGTGACTACGTTCAAACCCACATCAGTGTTGTTTTTGATAAGGCCAGCCCGTCTTCTGCTACTGCGTCATTCACCCAGCAGCCTGCGCCTGTACCTGACCAAGAGAAGCTCAAGGCATACTCGCAGCGGTTTGGCCAGGCCTTGCTTGGTTTGGCCGGAGGTACTGTTTCATCTACAAGGGAGAGCGTGCTGAGTGTGGTGGGAAACCTGAA
The DNA here is from genome assembly GCA_030572535.1 of Wickerhamiella hasegawae. Classification (NCBI taxonomy): domain Eukaryota; kingdom Fungi; phylum Ascomycota; class Dipodascomycetes; order Dipodascales; family Trichomonascaceae; genus Wickerhamiella; species Wickerhamiella hasegawae. The sequence continues at coordinate 56,718 of JAJLZZ010000012.1, forward strand.
AGACCCCCACGTTCTTCCTCCTGTTGGCAACCGCTTTGGGGAGGTTGTCTATGAGAATTTCGGCAATGGCTCGGTCCACCAGGTTGACTCCATTCGCCCCGGTGACATTGCCACTCTCGATGAAGCCCACTTCAGTGGACACAAGGGCCCGCTGCAACGGTACAAGAAGGACTTTGCCGACGCTGCCTACGTAGTATCTGAGTGGGACGGTGTCAAGAAAAAGCTGAGATTCGCTGGCCCCCAGAAGGATAGCGTCCGTCTCGGAGACCTGCAGAGCGGCGTGGTCCGCATCTACCGTCTCGTGGGCCGCGACTATGTTGGCTGGGAATAGACCTGTATAACTACGCTACAACTAGATTAGCTCAATTGATTTACTTATTAAACGGCACCGCCAGCTGCCCGCGACACCCGCTTTCCTGCCCGCGGGTACCCGTGCGTTATCGCACTGTCCGCTATCGCGACCCCGACAGGAATACGAATGGCCATTGGCCCACTGACGATGCCAGGGCCAGCTGGGAACAAAAAGACCCAAACTGGAGTTGGAACAACAATTGAGTGCTCGACAACTTAAAATTACTTATTTATTCCTACTCTAACCCTATGCAAGCGACCCCCGCTGCTGCACCGTGCCGTATCCTGATAGCCTGTCGAGGCATTTACCCTGGAGCCGAAGCGGTTGTCTGGGGGAGGAGCTTGACTGCTATAGGCTGAAGAGGGGATCACCTGGGAAAGGCGAGAGTTTTTCTGGTGCGTTCCCCCAACCTCCGGCCCAAATGTGTGTGCACGTGAAATTCTGAGATCGACCCTAACCCCCGCAGCCTGGAGATAGAATAAAAGCGGTGCGTGCTGGCCACTTGTGGTTTCTCGATTAGCTCCCGGGTACTTTCACAGCCGAAAATGTCTGCCAGCAACACTTTCTTGTTCACTTCCGAGTCCGTCGGTGAGGGCCACCCCGATAAGATCTGTGACCAGGTCTCTGACGCCATTCTCGACGCCTGCCTGGCCGAGGACCCTCTGTCCAAGGTCGCCTGTGAGACCGCTGCTAAGACCGGTATGATCATGGTTTTCGGTGAGATCACCACCCGTGCCAAGCTCGACTACCAGAAGGTCATCCGTGACACCATCAAGCAGATCGGTTACGATGACTCTTCCAAGGGCTTCGACTACAAGACCTGCAACGTGCTTGTCGCTATTGAGCAGCAGTCTCCTGATATCGCCCAGGGTCTCCACTACGAGAAAGCTCTTGAGGAGCTTGGTGCCGGTGACCAGGGTATCATGTTCGGTTACGCTACCGACGAGACCAAGGAGCTGCTTCCCCTGACCGTCATTCTGTCCCACAAGCTCAACAAGGCTCTTGCTGACGCTCGCCGCGACGGCTCTCTGCCCTGGTTGCGTCCTGACACCAAGACCCAGGTCACTGTTGAGTACAAGAACGACAATGGTGCCACCATCCCCCTGCGTGTCGACACCGTTGTCATCTCCACCCAGCACGCCGAGGAGATCTCCACCGAGTCGCTGCGCGACGAGATCAAGGAGAAGATCATCAAGAAGGTCATCCCCGCCGAGCTGCTCGACGACAAGACCGTCTACCACATCCAGCCCTCCGGCCGCTTCGTCATTGGTGGTCCCCAGGGTGACGCCGGTCTGACTGGTCGTAAGATCATTGTCGACACCTACGGTGGTTGGGGTGCCCACGGTGGTGGTGCCTTCTCCGGTAAGGACTTCTCCAAGGTCGACCGTTCCGCCGCCTACGCTGCCCGCTGGGTTGCCAAGTCGCTCGTTGCCGCTGGTCTGGCTCGTCGCGCTCTTGTGCAGTTCTCGTACGCCATTGGTGTTGCCGAGCCCCTGTCCATCTTCGTCGAGACTTACGGTACCTCCAAGCACTCTTCCAACGAGCTTGTTGAGATCATCCGCAAGAACTTTGACCTCCGCCCCGGTGTGATTGTCAAGGAGCTTGACCTGGCCCGCCCCATCTACCTCAAGACCGCTTCCTACGGCCACTTCACCAACCAGGAGAACTCCTGGGAGCAGCCCAAGAAGCTGCAGCTTTAAGCAGGTTTTTAAAGCTGTTAAAAATGCCAAGATTTGCTAATCTGGCCCTATTCTTATTTTGAACGATCAACTCACACACATGAAGGCCTTTCAACAACCTTCTAATAGATATGAACATAGTAATATATAATCGCATTTTCCTTGTGCTCGCTGGTGCTGCTGGTGCTGGTGCTGCTGCTGCACCACCAATTGGCGGTTTCGCTGAGAGTTGACCTGTGCGTATATTGTGTGTACACCACCGCCGGTTGCAGCTCGCCAGCAGGCACAATTATAAATCAACGGGTGAAGCTGAGGCGGGCGACGGACCTGTCGTAAATTGGTGTGTTTTGCATACGGTCGCATGCGTGCGATGACTCCTGTCTCAATTTCCCGGTGGGGGCCGGCGATGTGATCCGAAACCACGGCCAGCCAGCGGCTCTGCGATCAAGTTTCTCGGCCAGATTCCAAATATATCCGGGAAATGTCAGGGCCAGACATGTAGCGCACCACGGCTCGCCCTTACCCCCAGGCTTAGGAATGATTACTCGACAGGTCCAGGTGCATGATGATCAGGTACCTATTGGGTAGGCTTCGCTTAGCGGATGTGGTGGTTGGGCTGCTGGAGGGCCCGTGTCAAGTTGGGCGGGGCAGCAAACCGGCCAGGAGACGTGTGTGGACGGGCTGAGCGGGTCCAGAAAAAAGGCGGGAAACCAAATGCCCGAAAACAACTGCTACAGCCATCCCCGTCGTTGCTCCCCCAGCAGATCACCTCCTATGCAAACCATGCAGCGCAGTCACACTAAGCATGAAATGGATCAGGCTCTTCATATATAGGCAGGTCCATGGTGAAAAAGTTACGACAAGCGCCACCATGGTGACGGCGCCGTATTTCAAAACCGTACAGACCACGGCCAAGGGCAGATGGTTCGGCAAGAAATTCTCGGACATTGTCGGCGAGCTGGGGCCCGGGGCAAAGATTCTGGGGGACCCGAATACCATTATTCAAAACCGAACCATGATTGAATACTCTGTTCATATGCATGAACCGCCGATACCCTCATGCCCTGTGTCTGTGCTGCATTCGGACGACGACTATGTTGTAATTAACAAGCCGGGCGGTATTCCGACCCATCCCACTATTAATTATTATTACAACTCTGTCACCGAGCTGCTGAGGGCCCAGTTTGGGCCCCTGTTCCCCTGCTACCGCATTGACAGGCTTACTTCGGGGGTGCTGATCTTGGCCAGATCGCAGGGTGCAGCTCGTCATTTCCAGGTGCAGCCGCGGGAAAAGCGTTATTTTGCCCGGATCCGAGGCAGACTCACGGCCCCCATGGTGGTGGAAATCCCCATTTTCACGTTTAATGCAAAGCGAGGCTTCGCTTCCTTCGTGAAAGCCAAGTCCCAGACCAAGCCGTCAAAAACTTTTGTCACCCCCATAAAAGTCCTCGATGACAACACGTCCATTGTCAAATGCGATCCGATGACCGGTCGTACCCATCAAATTCGCAAGCATTTGGCTCTCTCGGGCTTCCCTATTGCGAATGACCCGATATACTCCAGCGGTACGTTCAAGACCTTGATTGACGATCCCACCGAGGACAACTTTGACAAGTACTTTGCTGAGTATCGCGAAAAACAAACACAGAAACAGTCCGACGAAACCTGTATAGATTGCGGTGCTCGTTTGTATGACCCCGAATTGTTGGATGCTCTGTGGCTGCATTGCGCAGAATACACTGTTGGTGAAACTATTTACACTGCCCCCAGTCCTTCATGGATGGAAATAGATAGCTGATAAATAAAATATTTATTGTTTAATTCTTTTGCTTTGTCCACGCCGATTCAGGCAGAAATTTCGGCAGAGGCAGTCTCATGAACCGCAGGCCCTTTTTCAGGTATCCCACGTCGATGCGTTGGTTGTGTTTGGCAACCCACTTAAAATCCTGAGTTTTGGAAACAAGATCAACGTATTGGAAGAGTTCTTGCTGCAGTTGTTTCGAGTTTCGCGGCACCTGAGTTGTGGTTACAATGTAGAGGCCGTCGCGAGGACTGGTGTGGTCTGTCCAGACGTTCATAAATGCTGTTTTAAATAATCTTTTGGTTTTCAATCGCCAAAATGCATAGTCGAAGGGGTTTCGTGACTTGATCTGCTTCTGGTATGCGGCCCTTTCCGGGTTTCCGTTGAACTGCTCGCCTTTGGTAGTGAACACAACAAACCCGGGACGTGTGGTTCTGCCAGCAGCAAGAATATGCCATGGTGGGAAATATGCTAAAGTGTAATGGGGGTATTTCCGTCTCAGTGCGCTTGTGGACAGCAGGTTCTTGGAGAACATCTGGTCAACAAAAGGGCTCTTGAGACCCCTCAATTGAAACGACTCCGACACCATGGGGGAATTAGGAGTCGGAAAGACGTTTTTGGCATCTGGAATACCGTAATTGGCCTGGTACAATGCCGAATCTTCGAAAATCTCCTCAAGAATAGGTACGGGCCGGGCTGGTTCGTCGCTGAGAGCACTTCCAGCATTTAATTGCCGCCGGGCCTCATTCGAAAGCTTAAGTAGCGAACGTTTAGGCTGGTCACTGTAAAAACAACGCCCCAATAACCGGCAACGACCAGCCAGTTCCTTAAATTCTGGCCTGAACCTCATCCTGCACGACGAGCATGTGCTGACAAAGGATTTTCCGCGACAAATATTTTTTTTCTTTGGAGGGAAATTAGATCTTGGAACAAACCGATTTGTTTTATTGTAAATTGATCTTTGCACCTGAGTTTAAACAAACCCTGTGTGATCATTTGCAAAATTCAAACTTCTTTCCAGCACGTTTTCAATAGAACAAAAATTTTTTATTGTCTGGTGCTGTCCTAATTAATCCATCATGGAACAATACTCTGCTGAACTTGAGCAGACCCTCAAGCAGGTCGTCAATGGTCCTAACACAGAGGCCATTAAGGCCGCTTCCGATAAGTTGCGCCTTGTATACTACAAACAGCCCCAGGTTGTGCCCGCGCTGGTCCACATTCTCCAGCGCCATCCTGAGCAGCAGCTGAGACAGATCGCTGGTGTTGAGGTCCGCAAGGTTCTTGACAGATTCTGGAGAGCTGAGACCGGCGGTCTTGACGATAGCACTATGAGTGAAATCAAGAACACCCTCATGCAGACCACTATTGCTGAGCAGTCTGATCTGGTCAGACACACCTCCGCACGCGTCATTGCAGCTATCGCCGTCATTGAGCTCAACGAGAACAGCTGGCCCGAGTTGCTCCCTACTCTTATTGCCACCGCCCAGTCCCAGTCCTCCAAGGAGCGCGAGGTTGCTGTCTACATCCTCTACACCCTGCTGGAGCCTGCTGATGGCCCCTCTGACGGTTTGATTTCTTCTGTCGCTGATCTGATGCAGGTGCTTGGCCAGACCGTTAAGGATCCCGAGTCCCTCCAGGTCCGTGTTTCTTCCGTTCTTGCTTTGGGTAAGCTCATTGAGATCCTGAGCGCCCTCGAGAACGCCGCTGCTGCCCAGCCCGTCATCCCCTCTATTGTCGAGGTCCTTGGCCAGACTGTCGCTGCTGACGATGAGAAGAGTGCCCTGCAGGTCTTTGAGGTGCTTACCGACTTGGTTCTGGACGAGCCCGCCGTTTTGGGTGACTTCTTCGGTAACCTTGTTGAGCACATGATCACCCAGTACGGTGTTCGTCCTGATGTCGATGACGAGTTCCGTAACAGTGCCCTGCGTTTCGTTTTCAATGCTGTGCGTTTCCGCGCCAAGAAGATCCAGAGTCTGCGTTACGGCCCTATTCTCACCCAGGCCTGTGTCCAGATCCTGGCTGAGCCCCTTGATGACGACGACGTGGACCTTGAGGAGGACGAGACCACTCCTTCTCGTCTTGCCGTCCGCATCATTGATATCTTGTCCTCTCTTCTCCCCCCCAGCCAGGTTGTTGGTCCTGTGATCAAGCTTATGCCTGAGCTTGTCAATGGCAACCAGTTCCAGGCCCGTGCCGCCTACCTGGCCCTTGCTTTTACCATTGAGGGTGCCCCCGACTTTGTTGGTAACGAGTTTGAGCAAATTCTTCCCATGATTGTTCACGGCCTCAACCATGAATCTGATTTGGTTAAGAATGCTGCCCTTCACTGCTTGACGATGTTCGCTGTTGAGCTTCCCGCTGTTGTTGGTACTGCCCACGAGACTTTGCTTCCTCTGGTCTTCAACATCATGGATGGTAGCACCACTATCAAGATGGCACGTAGTGCTTCTGCCGCACTCGATAGTTTGCTTGAGACTCTTGACCGTAAGGTCATTTCCGATCTTTACCTCAGTGCCTTGGTTCCTAAGCTCCTCTCTCTTGCCCATCACCACGATGATCTGAAGCTCAAGGGTTCCACTGTCAATGCTCTTGGTTCCGCTGCCTTTGCCGCTGGTCGCAACTACTTGCCCTATTTCCATGACACTGTCCAGGTCATCCAGCAGTTCATTATTGTTCCCGCCAGCTCTGAGCAGGCCGAGGATGATATTGTCAAACTGTCGAGTTTGACTGTGGATACTCTTGGTAGCCTTTGTCTTGCTGTGGGTAAGGAGGAGTTCGCTCCTGTCTTGGACTCTGCTATGAACACTGTCTTCCAGTTCTTGTCCGTTGAGATCCCTGATTTGCGTGAGTCTGCCCACATATTTATTGGTACTGCTGCTAAGGTTTTCCAGCAGGACTTTGCTCCTTACGTTGATCGTTTGATCCCCAGTTTCTTCCAGACCTTTGCCCAAGAAGAGTATGAAGTTGCCGATGACTTCAATGATGATGAAGACGCCGTTGGTGTGAACGATGACCCTGAGGACCTTATGGACAGCATCAAGGTTAACAGTGGTGTCGCCGTGGAGAAGGAGTTCGCTATTGGCGGTCTTGTCGAAATTATTGTCAATGCCTCTGGTGAGACCCTCACCAAGTACTTGTCTCAATCGCTTGAAGAGCTTGTCAAGCTTCTTGATCACTTCTATGAGGATATCCGTCGCGCTGCTATCACTGGTATCTGGCGTATTCTGACTACTTTCTACACTCAAGAGAATGGCTCTGCTAACTGGAAGCCTGGATTCCCTGTTGAGTCCAATATGGGCAATATTGTTCGTTCCATTGCTGAGAACGCTTGGTCCTCCACCATTGAGCTGCTTAAGGTTGAGGACGATGCTGGTGTCGTCTCTACTGTCTTTGATTCTATCACCACTGGTCTCCGCGAGTGTGGTCCTGCCTTGATCTTGTCTGAGGAGCACTTAAGCGAGATTGTGAGTGTAATTATGGAGGTCTTGAGTAAAACTCACAGAAGTCAGACTGGCGATGATGAGGACGACATCCCTGAGGACGCTAAGTTTGAGGAGGAGGAAGTTAGTGAAAGTGATGAAGCTATGGTTGATCTCGCCATTGATCTTATTGTTCAAATCGCTGCTGTTACCGGCGATAAGTTCACTGCTATCTTCCCCACTATTGCTGGATTGCTCGCTAAGTATGTTACATCCAAGAACCCCAGTGAGCGTACGTCAGGTGTTGGTGCTTTTGCTGAGCTTGTTAACGCCATGGAGTCTAATGTTACCCCTTACACTCGTGATTTGCTGCAGACTTTTGTCGCTGGTCTTGACGACAAGAAGCTCGCTGTCAGAAGTGTCGCTGCCTACGGTGTTGGTGTTCTCAGCTACCACTCCAATGATACTGATATCGTTAAGGCTAGCTACCCCACTGTTCTTGTCAAGCTCCAGGGTTTGCTGAAGAAGGTTGACAAGAATGAGAAACGCCGTGCCCGCACCGGTGCTGACGAGGAAGAGGACCATAATGATCAGCGCTCTTTGGCCAATGCTTGTGGTTGCATTGCTAGAATGACTTTCAAGTACCCTGAGAGCGTTCCTCTGGATCAGATTATCCCTGCTCTTCTTGCCAGACTGCCCTTGTATGATGCATTTGAGGAAAATGACCCTATTTTTGCTCTTCTTTGGAAGCTTGTTGAGGAGAAGAACCCTGTCATCTTTGCCTCCAGCCAGGAGCTTCTCCGCTTCCTTGTGGAAGTCTATACACAGCAGGCTGAGTCCGACCAACAAAATGCCCTCAAGTCGATTGGTGAGCCCCAGTCCGGCAGCCAACTCCATGCTCCTGAGACACGTGAGTTTGCCAACAAAATTGTGAAGGCCATTTCTGAGAATCAGCCCGACCTCCTCACTTCCTACCCGGTTCTTGCTGCTGCCAATCAGTAAGCTGAAAATATATTCACATAGCTTTACTTTTGCTATATATGCTATCTTACCTTAACTCTTAGTGCGAACTATAGCGTAGTCGCAAAGAGAAGTTGTAGATGTTGTACTGTAATCATACAGACTTTGGTCTTTAGCTTCCTGAGCCATTCTACGCGCAATAGCAACAACTTGCATTGGTGTCTTACCGTGTGCAAAAATATAATCGATTTCATCGAGTGATCTTCCCTTTGTTTCTGGGAATATGAAGTAGAGGCTCGCCAAATTGACTGCATTAATGACAGCATATACAATATAATACCTGTAACCAATGCTAGAAAACGCCAATGGTGTCACAATAGCAACCATAAAATCAATCATCCAATGTATGAAAGACGCAATTGCCGTGATGTTGTGGCGGTATTTCAGAGGTGAAACCTCAGCTCCATATATGTGAGGAGTCACATGGAAACCAATAGGATAGCCTGTCAAACAGATGAACTGAAATGCAACAATTGCATGTGATACTGTTTGAGTCTGGATAGGGATTGAAAACAAGCCAGCCATGATTGACATGCATATCGCCATGACAGTGGCTGAGATCATTAGCAAGACCCGGCGACCAAGTCTGTCAATAAGGAACACTGCACCAAATGCCGACATCATTTGACACATTTGTATACCAGCTGTTAGAATCCGTGAAATTGAAGGAGATAAGTGGAGTTGATTCTCAAAGATAGTGGTGGAGAAAAAGCTAATAACATTGGAACCAGCCAGAGTGCACAGAGCACTTAAAGAAATGGCCAAATATGCCCTATAGAATGTCTTGCTGGTACCACCAACACTGAGAGATGTTTTCGTTGATTTCTCTACTTCGCGCAACTCATCGTGTATCTCTTTGCTATCATGGCACATACCTCTCAGGGAGCCTAAGCTATGCGCAGCTTTCAGAATTCTTTCTTTCTTCACAAGCCATCTTGGAGATTCGGGTACAAACCAAGAAAGTGCCAAGACACCGATTGCTGGAAGAATCTGGATCGCGATAGGAGCTCTCCAATCCAGTGAATCTTTCTGGACAAAGAAGAATCCGTAATTGACCCAAGATGCTGCTACCATTCCGACATTAGCAAAACCTCCGTAAAGAAGAGTGAATCTTCCCCTTTCGTCAGCTGGCAAACATTCAGCCAACCACATGGGCATAGTAGCGGTGTGAGCTCCTACACCAAGACCAGTAATCACACGACCCAGAATCAATTGGACAAGATCGTTTGAAGTAAACTGGAGAGCAATTCCAATAATAATAAGACAGGATGCCAATGAGATCATTCGTTTTCTACCTGTCCAGTCGCCAACAAAGTAACAACTGAGAGCACCAAGTGCACAGCCCAAGTTCAGTACACCGACGACTATGCCTTTCATAATATTATTGGACTTTGAAGCATTAACACCCGTGGCAATTTCGGGAAATGTTCGATTGAAGTCATTCAAAGCAATAATTGAGTTCAGTACAGTATGGCCGTATCCTTGAAGAAAGTATGAACAAGATGCCGTAGCGGCCATCAGCCAATAGCTTCTTTTCTCATTCATGCTGCTGAAACTATGGCACAAATTCTGATATATATGAAATACATGATCTAGGTTTAATTAAGCTATTCTAGTGCGTCATAGGTTTAACTTGATAATAACCTTTCGGCAACCTGTAATACCCCGATGTAGTGAGCCACAGGAGGCTGAGCGCCAAAAACGCATTTTGCAGAGAAGATAATGAACACAAGGCCACATTAGTAGTCTTCTTCGAAAATTGCAAAATCTCAAAAAAATATAATTTTAACAGTTGTTACCAAATGGCCATGGGTATGCTATGGTGGCTCACCTGACGTCTAGACCCTGTTCTATTAATCAGTACGTCATTATGCAGATCTTGTTACATCTAAATCAACAAGTCAAATATACTACGTCTTATATTTAGAAGCCACTAACTTATAGAAATACACCTTCTTATTTAGATAGTAAAATATTCTTTCTGAATTTCCTGTTTCATAGTTTCCTGGCCTAGTAGAAGTATCAATTGGCCAGATAGCCTTATCAACTCAAAACCTTAAATCTATCAGGCGATATAACACCCCCAAGCTATGTGACAAGCACATTGAATATTTGGTGATTGGTCAAGACGGATTCACTCACAAAAGCATCAGATTGTTCAGGCTGTATCCTAATCTTAAATCAGTAGAGATTGACATTAGGTACTAAGTAGTACTCTGAGAAGTTTTCAAATTAAATTATCTTAGTGATAGAACATTTCAAATTTGATATTAATCCTTAGATTTGGGAAGGGTTCTTGGGAAGACCAGACCTATTTGTTTGTAAATCGTACATGTGGAAAATACTAGATATATCGTGAAACCGCTAGAGAATCTCCATTGGTGCATTGTTGATCATTCATGTTCCTAAATGAACACAAACTCAAAGTTTGTCACGTTGTGCATTATGAAATGATTCCGAGCTTGACTATCAGCAGTTCATTTAAAGAATTCCCTTTATAATCAGTAGTCGTGGAAAATTGGCATTCACTGTCAAAACAGCCGATTTGGCCTTCGTTTGTCACATTTGCATTTAATGAAGTATCTCAATATCTTATTGTAAGATTTGCCTGTTTCTTAACAGGATGCTACAGAATGCTGTAATGTTTCGATAGGTTTCACCAATTAGGACTCTTTACCAAATTATTTTTGGATGGTATCTTCTCCTTCATACGCACTTCTACACTTCAACAGACTGACTATGGATACAATTTCATCACGAGTGTGTTGATCGGCTATCTTTTGAGGATCTACAGAAGCTGTATCTGTATCACTTTGAGAGATATTGTTCAATACGCGTATTTTTATACATCGACAATTTTCACGAATACAACCCATTAACACATTATTTTAATATTTAAATCGTTACCGTCATACAATTTTATATGTTAAAGTTCATAATCAGAAATTGGACTGCTTTTCAGTTGCCCGAGACTCTTCTGAATCTGATATTAATCTTGTTGGTACTTCCAAAGCATCACTATGAGCATCTGAAGCAAACTTGCGGGATAATGAAACAATGTTGAATGGTGTTTTTCCTTCTGTGAAAATATGGTCAAGCTGATCCAAGGAAATGCCATTAGTTTCCGGATAGAGCAAAAAAATGCAGAAAATATTGACAAAATTCACAACCGTATAGATGAGATAATATCTGTATCCAATATTTGCCATTCCAGGAGGCGTGATGAGTGGAACAGCAAAATTGAATCCCCAGTGTGCAAATGTTCCTGCAGCTGTGATCTCAGTCCGCCAGTCAACTGGTGCGATCTCTGCTGAATATATGTGAGGAGTTCCCTGAAAGCCAATAGGGTAACAAAACATACCAATAAATTGGAAAGCTATGATAGTTCTTGAAATGGCCTTCGCTGGTTTGTCAATAGATGAGAGAACACCAATTATAAGCATTGAACAGAACATAGCAGTTCCTGAAAACAACATAGTTGGACGACGTCCAACACGGTCGATTAACATCGATGCAACAAAACCACCAAGCATTTCTCCCGTTTGTATACATGCACTTAAAACACGGGAAAGTGTGGGAGAGTATCCAAGCTGATCCTCTAAGATAGTTGTCGAATAGAATGTGATAACGTTGGATCCATCAAAAGCACATAACACATTAAGCATGATGCTTAAATATGCCCTATAATAAAGTTTGTTTCTTGCACCGCTGGAGTGATGGGACAAGTTAGTAGATTGTTCGATATAGGCCAGCTCGGCTTGAACATCGTCACTGTCAGGGCTCATTCCACGAATGGACGCAAGGGTGCTAGCGGCCTGGTCAATTTTTTGCTTCTTGACTAGCCATCTTGGAGATTCTGGAATAAACCAAGAAACAAGAAACAATGATACGGCAAATACTAACTGAAGAGCCATTGGTACTCGCCAGTCCGCGTTTTTCACTTGATCAAAATAGAACCCATAGTTGATCCAAGATGACATTACGGTGCCCATATTAGCAAACGCAAAGAAAAACATAATCATAAAACCTCTGCTTTTGGGCTTCAAGCATTCAACTAGCCAAGTTGGAATTGTAGCCGTAAACGAGCCAATACCAAAGCCAATAATGAGACGACCAGCTAAGAGCTGAGCAATGGAATGAGATGAACACTCTAATGATATGCCCAGTATTGCCAGAAAAGATCCAATCGTGATCATACGTCTGCGACCTGTGAAATCACCAGCAAAGAAAGCGATCAATGCGCCGATAGCACATCCAAGGTTGACTGCTGCAACAACCATACCACGAACAGTTGCATGGTGTTTTGGTTGACCTTTTCCGATTTTGAGACCAGGAAACTCGGCTTGGAAGTCCTTCAAAGTCAAGATAGAGGTGAGAACAGTATGCCCATAACCTTGAATCAGATACGCCATGATTGTGGCGGTGGCCATCAACAAAAGGGTTCTAGTCCTTGTTTGCATCGATGAATTTTGGATCCCAAGAAACAGTGAAGGCTGTTATCTCAAATAATTATAACTGCTATGTTTTATAGCCAGATCAGTAGTAGATGGAGGTGATTGGTCCCATGAGAACATGCGGCACTATGCCGTGAGATTGATAACCTAACCGGTCCGCCGTGACTGCACTCAGATTACCAGCATAAACGATGTTTTGCTTCGGTCTGTTTCCTTGAAACTTCGGTTTGAGCTTGAAACTTCGGTTAATTCTAGCTGAGTTTGCACCTTGCAAGATTTCTTGTACTATTTATTCCTAAACGACTTTGAATAGATTTCAACGTTTATGCATGGATGAGGCGCCGGATCGACCATGCAACGAAGCGTAATCAGCAGATGAGTTTTTCGTCGGCATTTAAGGAAGCAGAACCATTTCTCCAGGAAAAATAGCTAAAACGGGCTTAAATAATTTGGTTGTTTTTATTTTAATCTTCATATGGGAGCTCTAAATTTTCCATGGCCATATACAACAACTCTACATCTTATGCAGTGTACATCGGCCTTAATATCTTATCAATCTGGCGGTGACGTGATGTAATGGCATTTCCACGGGAACAAATATGGCAAAACGAAAAATAACTCTCGGGTAACAAAGCACATCAGAATCGGAAAAATTGTTTTAGTAATGTGCCCTAACTGTTGTCAAGTGTTATAATGGAATCCATGCAGGTCTCGGGCGAGTCAATTGACCGAACATTTTGCATTGTCAAGAGATATTTATACTTGACCCTGCTAAAAATATTTTTTCAATGAATATCAACGGTTGAATGCTAACAAAAATTGTGCTCTCTGATATCTGGTTTGTATTGTTTTGTTTTGTATTTGACTAGTTACATGGTTGATATTAGGCGGGGCAGTGGCAATGGATCTTCTTATTCAGCTCTATTCTCTTGTACCCCTGAAAGAGCAGAGGCACCGTAAGGTCGGTGTAACACAAATTGGAATTCGTTCAATACAAGTCAATCGCATATACTTGTAGCCATGGTGTCTGGCACCGACTCAAATAGTACCCGTAACAGTGGTCGTTATGACCGGTCGCACGTGGTGGATCGTGATAATACGGGACCAGAATCCCAGGAAGCTACCACACGGCCTGAAATCCCAGGTATGTATTGGGACGAGCAACGAGGAAGATACTTCCGCATCTTAAATACGGGGCAAGCACCAGCAGCGAGCTCTGGAGACAATGTTGTCATGCAAGACTATACGATATCCTCGCTGGCCAGCCGAGAACGAGCGGCAGAACGTAGCATTAACGAAAAAACACATCCATTGAAAGACATTGCGTTTGCAAAGTACCGGCATTTACAGAGGATTGGGTGGTCCGACCCAGCTGGGTTCGAAAAATTCGAGATGAACCGCCTAGACTCGGTTGTCTTGCAGTATGAGCATACAATTCCCAAAGACATTACCACTGTCCATTGGTTTGAAAATGCCGACTTGCTATTCTTCTGCGATCAAAAACAGACTCTTTATCAGAAAAATCTGTTCGATCCACTGCCGGCAGTGATGCCCTTGGTAGACGAGGGCACCGGTAGAAGTCACAAGATCACATCAATTGGTTCCAACCAGCGCTTTGCGGGGTTGGCTGGCCCTCGCAAGTTTGACGGCGAACCTGGTTTCCATGTGTATGTGTTTGACCTCTTGAGTTCTAACGGTGAGAGCATACGCTTCATGGCTGAAGATAGAGAGGGTGCCGAGTGCTCTACATTCACTGAGAAGACTATTTTCAATGTGGGCCATACTAATGGATTCACATCACTAGATATCACAAAACCCGAGTTATCCAACAAACACTTGCTTCAGTCGGAGCATGTGAGATCCATGGACTCTCGGAAAGACAGCCTTCTACTGGGGTGCAGAAATGGCAAGATATATTCCTATGATCGCAGATCCAGGCGACCCCAGCTGTGTGCCAGCCATGCCAGCGGCATTACGAACATTGGCGTTGCTGATAACAGCGTTGTTGTGTCTGGTCTCGAGGACAAGATGGCCCTGTTTGACCTGAGAAGCCCAGCAACCCCTATCTTTGAGTATGGAAGCTATTTCAACCACTCGGAGCCTCACCAGGGGCTGGCCCTCAGCCCAAGCCGGGGTGCTGTTGCCGTTGGACTTGACGACGGCTCAATCTCTGTATACCATATTGCCACAGGCAAATTACTTGACTCTACCTTGGCATCAACCAAAGATGAGACATCACCAAACGACTCTATTGTTAGATCAATTACTTGGTCCGAAGCAGACGGCATCCACTTCTGCAAGGGCCGGAACCTGTACCATGCCCCGGACAAGATGTTTGCCGAGCCCATGGCTCCTATTTTCATGATCGATTGAACTTATTTATTATATATTGTAAACTTATTAACCTTCAGTTGCCCGTTCCGAACGAACGAAACGGGGAGGCAGGCTAGGTCATCAGAACAAAGCTGGGTCGAAACGGGACTGAACCGGACACAGCAAAGTAAACACCATGGCAAAAGTCCAGGTTCTATCGAACTGCCTACGCATAATTCAAGTTTGCATTTTATTTTAATAGGCACAAGCCACTATATAAACGTTCTAAAAACATAGCACTTAGTGCTCCTCGTGGTGGCCGTCCTTCTCGTGACGGAGGTGGAAGTAGTAGTCAAGAGAGTAACCAATGCCCAGGAAAAGGAAAATAGCATGCAGCAAAGGAACGCCGCTGTTGGAGTCGACGTACTTCTCGCGGTAACGCTGGCTGAAGGAGGTGGCCTTGGTCTTGGGGGCAGGGCCCTGGGGGAGGGCCTTGTAGAAGTCGACCACGCGGGTCATGCGCTTAGCATTAGGGGCAGAGCCAAGGTTGGCGGCCGATGCGATCTTGGGAGGGACCAGAGTGGACAGACCACGCTTGGCAATGAACGACATTGTTAGGTGTGTAAATCGTCCGGTCGGGCTCGGTTTGTGATAGGGTGTCTCAGCACGCTGAGTCATGGCTTGGTCATGTGATATGAAGGTCACGTGTACTCAAAACCTCTCGTTTGCCCCTACCCTGGGCCAAAATTTTTCGAAATTGAAATTTGACAAAATCCTGGGGCACCTCAAAAAAATATTACTTAAACGGCTCCACGGTTTAAGCGCGCCTAACCCCGGCAGTCAAATGGCCGGAAATTCGGAAATCTTTAGGTGCTAGCTATAAAGTCAGTTCAATTGTTAATAAATGCTTCGGTTATATGTAGTTTTGGTCGTAGTCAGGTCGTAGTCTACTCGTTGTCAATGTACTTGAGTGCCATGGTCGGGAGCACGAAGCTGGCCGCATGCACGGCCGGAGAATAATATTTAAGGTCCTTGACACCGTCCCACGTTCTTTGCGCAGCCTTGACGTCTGTGTCGGGGTTCTTGGAGCATACCATCATGCCCAATTGGCCCGAGGTGTAGGTGGGCATGTGAACGGCCGAGTACTTGACCACCGGGAACACGGCCTTGATGGTCTTTTGCAGGGATTTGAGCAGCTCGATCTTGAGCCAGATATTTTCAGATGCCATAAGGGAGATAACACCGTCAGGCTTAAGAGCATTGTACAGCAACCGGAAATAGCCTTCCTGGAACAGAGCCTCTGCAGGGCCCTCGGGATCAGAGGTATCAGAGATGATCACATCGTACTCGCCAATGTGGTGCTTGAGAAACTCGAAACCGTCCTCCACAAACACAGTCACTCTCTCGTCGTCCAGGTGTTTGGCAAGGTTGGGCAGGTACTTCTTGCTGAGCTCAATAACCGTCTCGTCGATCTCGCATACATGCACAGATTCAACCTGCTCATGCTTGAGCACTTCACGGACACAGCCACCGTCACCGCCGCCAACAATAAGCACCTTTAATGGGTTCTTGTGGGCCATTAACGGGATGTGTGAAATCATTTCCTGGTAGGCAAACTCGTCTCTCTCGGTGGTCTGAAAGACTCCGTCTAGAATGAGCACATTGCCATATGTCTCGCTCTCAAACACAAGCACATCCTGGAACTTGGTTTTTCCTTCATAAAGAACCTTTTTCACCTTGAGGCTAAATGCCTGGCCGGGCCAAAGCTCATTTTCTTCTCTGAACCATCCGTCTACAATCATGTCGAGAATGCAAACTGCCGCCGGTGACAAATCTCGGTTTGAATGTGGGGGATATATTGCGTACACTGGGCCAGATTGCTGTCTATATTATATAAATTATACAAATGAGATCTATAGTTTTGTTAAAGAAGTAATCAAGCAGCAGTTAACATGAAATTCTAGCTTCCAGTAGTTTAATTGATTTAGAGCCATGTGCAGCTGCCAGACCGGTTAGAACCGTTCAAGGCACAAAAACCACTTTGGCAGCCTGGAGCCATTTTTTGCAGATACTAACCGAGTAAACATGCCATCTTATACAATCTGCCTTGTTTTTAGTAAATTCCAATTTACATTGTGCCTCCAACCCGACATTAAATCACGATAAATCTTGATCTTGATCTGTTCCCGTTAGTCATGCCGCATTCTCTGGCTGCAAAAAATGGCCTTCTGGCTGTTGCCCATGGATCCAGCGTTTTGCTGTACAAAAACTCGGAGAAGGTGAAGGAAGTCACTTTGCCTGAGCCCAAATCCAATGATACAGACATTAATTACGCCGAGCAGCTCCAGTTCAGCCCCGACGGCAAGTTTCTTGCTCGGGTCGAGCACTTCACAAAGTCTCTGGTTGTGAGCGACATTAATAGCGACGAGGAATGGTCAAGGACATTCCCCAAGCGTCCCTCTGCCTTTACCTTTGCTGAGCCCTCTGACCTGCTTGTTGGTGACAAGTTTGGTGATGTATACCAGCTCCCTATCGAAGGTAAAGACAAGCCCACTGGAGAGCCCATCCTGGGCCATGTCTCAATGCTGCTGAATATTGCCAGCATTGACAACAAGATCATCACAAGCGACCGTGATGAGCATATCCGTGTTTCTCGCCTCGACAAGCCCTACGTTATCGAGCAGTTCCTGTTTGGCCATGACCAATACGTTTCTGTGCTCACTCTGGTTGGAGGAAAGTACTTGATTTCCGGTGGAGGTGACGATTTCCTTCTTGTCTGGGATATCAACACCGGCAAGAAGCTCAGCAAGTTCGAGGTCAAGCCCCATGTCGAGGAGCTCGAGGAAATCAACGTCTCCTATGTCGTCGAGTATGGCACTGACGAGGTCCTGATCGTTGTCGAGAACAGCACCCGTATTCTGCGGGCCAAGGTTGGCGAGGAGCTTGAGGTCGTTGAGACCATCGAGGCCGGTGAGCCTGTTACATCGCTGGCCGTGTCAAACAACGAGATTTACGTTGGATTTGCCCAAAAGCTCAGCGTCTTCGAGGTGGGCCAGCCTCTGCGCGAGTTCGAGCAGTTCCCCGAGAGCAAGGTGCCTACTCTTGCCCAGCACCAGCTCCGCAAGCAGCCTGAATTCTAAACTATTTAAATTAGTTGTTGTATAACAGACCAAAACCCTTCCAAACTCAAAATTTCATATATCCACCCTAACATCCATGCACGATTGTGCAGGTCCCTGCATTTACGCCTTCACGCGTTCAAACTGAGAAATTGAGACACTATATAACCGCACAGCCCCCAAACACACGCACGCTCCCACCACCCACAAATCCACAAGAACTTGGACCCAGTTGCCCTAGGAAGCTTTCCAGTATTAAACGGACTTTATCGCCTGGCCTAATATTAATCGCTAAACCCCCTACCCCTTACCCACTCAAATTCAAAGACCTCACTAGCCCCTTACGTGAGAAGTCTTCCATCTTCATGAAGCCAGTTCCTGCGCTAGCTCGGCTTGGGGAACAGTCGGCGCGCTGGCCAATCCAGGTCATCGTGTTGACATCCATTTTTACATGCATGGTCTATTGCTCTTTGGCCAACATTTCTGTCAACTCGTTCTTGTCTCCACTTAGTCGCACTTACTTTGTGGATTCACCCGCGAGCTGGACTCCCTCGTCTTGTACTGCCGACGTGCCTCCATACCCTCATTTTGTTGGTGCGCCCTTGTCTTTTCACGACAGCGCCGCAAATTCGTCGGCCCGCGACGTCGTTCTTTCCCGTCTCACTGCGCTGGGTGCCCTCAAGGCATCCCCATCCTCTCTGATCATCTCCCAGGATGATTTCCTCGCCTGGTCCGCCCAGGTCCGCGAGTTCGACGTTCCTACTCCCAACGGAATTGAAAAGTGGCACCTCAAGACGTCCTTTTCCTGGATTGTCTGGGCCAAGTGGTGCTTCCACTCTCTTGGCGATCTCGTCAGAGACACGGATGTGTTTGATCTCCTGGTCGTTGGCAGCGCCTACCTGGCCATGTACTACGTTTTCTTCCGCCTGTGGCAGTCTTTCAACCGCCTGGGCTCGAAGTCGTACCTGTTCGCGGCTACCCTCGTCGGATCCACGTTTTCTTTCATGACAGCCTACACAATCACTAGCCTCATGGGCATCGCTGTCAACCTCCGCACCCTGTCGCAGGGAATCCCCTTCTTTGTGCTTGTTGTGGGTTTTGACATCAAGGTCGCTCTGTCTCGCGATGCTCTGAACCTGCTCAAGAAGCCCGCCTCGCGCGATCTTGAGTCCACCGAGGTCATCCGCCAGGTCCTGGAGAGCCGCGGTCCCCGCATTTTCCGCGAGTACGGTATCGAGGTTCTGCTTCTGCTCGTCACTTCTCTTTCCAGAGTCGCCGGCGTGTGGGAGTTTGCTGCGCTCGGCGCCCTGATCCTCATCATGGACGCCCTGTTCATGTCGACTTTCTTTGCTGCTGCGCTGTCACTCAAGCTGACCATGATCCGGGTCGAGCGGAACGATGTTATTCGTCGCGCCCTCGAAGAGGATGGTGTTGACCAGCATGCTGCTGAACAGTACGCTGACCAGGCCACCCACACTCATGTGTCCCAGAATTCGTCGTGGAGTGGTGCCTGGGGTCTCGTCAAGGCTCTTGTCATCTCTGCTGGAATTCTTGTGAACTGGCTCCAGATCTGGTCCTTCCCTATCTCTCCCTGGTTCTCTTTCAAGGATGTTTGGGACGAGCCTGATATCCTGGAGTTTGCTGCTGCCGTGCCTCCCCAGTCCATTGTCACTGTGCTTCCCACCATGTCTTTTGTGCCTGATACTGGCTCTTGGTACCTGGGCCGTCTTATTGCCATTGGCCGTAACGACCCTCTTGTGTTCCGTTTCATTGTGACTGCCTTGGCCGCAAGCATTATTCTGAACATCTACCTTCTGAGTCTTGCCGGTAAGCTGTCCTCTGTTCAAGTTGTTGAGAAGCGTGTCCCTGTTGTTGTGGAACGCAGAAAGACTATTGTTTCCGATGCCCCTCCTGCTCTCGAAAAGATCACTGGTTCTGATAGTGCCAAGATTAACGGCACCACCTCGGCCACTCGCAGCTCTGAAGATTACGCCGCTATTGTTAAGGCTGGCCTTACCAAGGAATTGTCTAATGAAGAGGTTGTTGAGCTTGGTGTTAACGGTAAGATTCCCTTGTATGCTCTTGAAAAGCAGCTGGACGATACCACCCGTGCCGTTGTTGTTCGTCGTGCTATTGTTTCCCGCCAGTCCCGGACTAAGACCCTCGAGGACTCGCTCCTTCCTTACCAGTCCTACAACTATGACCGCGTGTTTGGTGCTTGTTGCGAGAACGTCATCGGTTACCTCCCATTGCCTATTGGTGTTGCTGGTCCTATCTCTATTGACGGAAAGGACTTCTTCTTGCCTCTTGCTACTACCGAAGGTGTTCTGGTTGCTTCGACCATGCGTGGTTGCAAGGTTATCAATGCTGGCGGTGGTGTCACCACCGAGATTCTTCAGGATGGTATGACTCGTGGTCCTTGCGTCAGTTTCAACAGCGCCTCCCGCGCTGCTGCCGCTAAGAGATGGCTTGATTCCGAGGAGGGTATCCGTGCCATGAAGAAGGCTTTCGACTCTACCTCCCGCTTTGCCCGTCTCACCAACATGAAGGCTACCATTGCTGGTAACCTGCTGTTTGTGCGTTTCCGCGCCCAGACCGGTGATGCTATGGGTATGAACATGATCTCCAAGGGTGTCGAGAAGGCTCTCGACTTTATGTCTGAGGAGGCTGGATTTGAGGATATGAACGTGGTTTCTATCTCTGGTAACTACTGTACAGATAAAAAGGCTGCTGCGGTCAACTGGATTGAGGGCCGTGGTAAGTCTGTTGTGGCCGAGGCCATTGTTCCCGAGAAGTTGGTGCGCACTGTTCTGAAGACCACTGTGGACGACATTATTGAAGTCAACAACTCCAAGAACTTGGTTGGATCTGCTGTTGCCGGTGCATTGGGTGGTTTCAACGCCCATGCTGCCAACCTTGTTGCCGCCATCTTCCTTGCAACGGGACAGGATCCCGCACAGGTTGTGGAGGGCTCCAACTGTATCACCCTCATGACGAACATGAACGGCGACTTGCATGTGTCTGTCACCATGCCTTCGCTTGAGGTTGGTACTATTGGCGGAGGTACGATCCTCGAGCCCCAGAGCGCGATGCTGGACATGCTTGGCATCAAGGGCCCCCACCCCACCACGCCTGGTCACAACGCCCAGCAGCTCGCACGGATTGTTGCTTCGGGAGTGCTCGCTGGCGAGCTGTCACTGCTGGCTGCCCAGTCTGCCGGCCACCTTGTGCGGGCTCACATGCAGCACAACCGGTCCAAGGCGCCTTCAGCCGCTCCGTCTGCTGCGCCCTCCGTGGCACCCTCCGCAGCCTCGACTGCTCCCTCATCGGCCAACACCTCGTCTGTGAATCTGGCTGGTAATTAATTGGAAAAGTAACATGGAATTGTAAATATGCATCCCCTCGTCACTTGGCCGCTTTTTCCCTAGGGAAAGTTTGCTTTGTTTTGCTTTGTCTTGTAGCCACACCGTCTATTTCGCTATGGCTGTATAATTTACCTTGTAGGTAGTAATGCATAAATATTTTAATGACCAGGTAGCCTAGTCACAACAGCTCTAGATGGCCGCTACGGCACCACGGCTGCGGTGTAGCCGAAAGTGGCCCATGGTGGCCGGATCAGGGTCGGTATACGCAGTGTGCTGCAGGTTATGCCTTTACTGTGGGCCGTTAGCTCGCTTGGTGGAAAGTGGGAGCACTGCTAACGGTCGAGAAAATTTTTGTGCCGTCCACAGCCGCGGTCGCTACGGGAACTTGTGCCGTAGCTGAGTCGTTGACGGTATAATGCACCCAATCTTGCATCTCTGTGCATGAAAAATTTCACCGTGCAGATGGCCGCACCGTACAGATCCCGCCAGCGCACGAAACAGCCCGCAAATGGTCCCGGGACCTTCGCTCTGCTGTTGTGGATTAACAGGACAAATTTTAGACCCCAAAAACAGCGGTTCCTGGCCGCTAAGCCGCGCCGAGCCGCAATATATCTGGCGCCTCGTGTGCTGACACAGCGGTGCCAAGACATCCAAGTCGTGTCTGGTGTGGACCACCGCCAGGGCCCGGCCATTAGCAGCACAGAAGCCCAGGGAACGGTAGCACGGCACGACAAAATTAGATGTAATGCGGACAAGAGTATACTGGAGTAATTAGGGCTAACATTACATGGTTCGCATGGTCACTTCGCAGTCGTGTGGCCGCTCACACTGCTACGGGACTCTGCTCCAAGATAAGATCAGAGGGTTGAGGGACGGGGTGGCTTTCATATCGAATCGAGATCAGCGGATTTACCTGGTGTGGCCCGGGGGCGCTTTGGCCACCCGTTACATAATGGCGCCGGTTCTGTGCGGTGCGGTTACGTAACGGCACGTACCTACCCCTGAGTGACCCACACGCAGCGATAGTGAAAGGTGATTATTTGCGAGTTGAAACATTGGCACCAGTTTGTGATGGGTGCGACTCGAATTTGTGCGGGTAATTCACTGGGCCGGCCAGGGACCGCAATGCTAGTTTAAATAATATATACTTGCACAGCATTCACTGCCAGCAACGGCCCTATCTACCGCCAGAAACCCTCAGTGCTCGCTGCTTGACGTTGCTGCCCGCGAGTCAGGTGCCAAGTTTACGTGGGTCCGTTCCACAGCGGCAGCTCTTGGCATGTATCACCTGGCGATAAGCGAGCAGTCAGCCAGGCCGTATGGCGAGTATCCCGCGTGTCTCAGCGATCAGAGATAATTGCATGCGGCGGAGCTGGTTTCCAATTTATAGTTTGCAATTTACACTGGCCGGGCCCGCTGCTCTTGGCCTCGGGTGGCCCCACATAATCTTTGATTAAGCCAGGTTAGGGAGTGGAAAAGGGCCGCTCAGAGTCATCGCAGGGTCATGAAGGGTTGGCATGTTGATAGGCTTCAGGGCACGAGCGCCAAATAGCACCGCGACGCAGCCACGGGAGCAGCTCAAACATAGACAGGCCAATGCCCATAGTTCGTATATACGCTACAGTAATGTCAAATTCCACCGCAGTCAGCCCGCTCAAGGCCCAATCTAATGTTATTCCGCCGCCTTGAGCTCACCGATAAGGAGCAGGGTACGTTGCTGCATGGCCAAGCATGGCAGAATTTCAGGGCAAACGCGAATTCGACAATACGAGTTAATTTGTCTGGGGTAACAATATCAATGAGCGGAATATTGGGGAACCCCTCAGCCGGGGCCCATGTCCCGGCTCGCCGACGCCCGGTCTCGCGTGTGGCCTGCGATAACAAGCCCGGGTCACACCACCCTCGTGAACCGTCTCGACCCGAGTGAAGTCCTCGTGGAATATCATTTTTCACTCTGGCACCAGGATATTTCCCCAGTTTAGGCCCAGCACACGTCCATCGCCCGTGGCCCGAATTTTGCCGTGCCTGCACCCGGCCCCGGAAAATTTACGCAAATTCCTCGATCCTCATACCGCTCCAACCCGGACACTGATGTTCCATATTCATCATCACTTACATGTGTGGTATCTGCATCACGCAGTGTCTCCTACATGTGCAGCCGTCGCCGTGTACTGATGACTCAGCTAAAAATAAGGAATAGACATCCAACTTGCTGTCATTTGCCATTTATTTGCAAAGACAATCAAACAAACCCGTCTAATAAATTTCGTACTTGATTCCGGGAAGAGGCTGCATATTAATCCCTGTGTTTAATTCTTCTCTCTTTACTGGTTCTCCTTATACTAATCGTGAAATTTTTTCCCTGGTTTATCTGTCGCCTCTAAATTTTTTTTCTCTGTTTCTTATCTGAGAACAAAAATTAGCACCGATAAATATTATTCTTCAGGGGTTTAAATCATTCAGAGTCTCTGGTAATTAATATCATCGATTCATTGTGGAATTCCCTCTTGTTTAGGTGGTTTTTATTCTTTTGAAACGGATTGTTCAACCGGTCCTTCATTTTTGGTACATCCGATATCTACCTGGTAACTTAGGTGTCAGACCCCGGCATACCGCCTACGAAATTCAACTAATCGCATCTATTACCCAAAATTATGAGCGCTGCCGTTAGCCCTATCGCAAAAGATAGAGCCCTCACTCCTCCTTCGGACGTGAAATCGGAAATCGACTCCTCCCCCGACAAGGACGCTTCAGCGGCCTCCAGACTGGCGGCTCCCTCAGCCACCCCTGCCGCTGCAAAAGGTGATGAACAGCCCCAGCCTGGCAGCACGGTCTGCCACAACTGCCTGACCACCACCACCCCCTTGTGGCGGAGAGATGAGAACGGCCAGATCCTGTGCAACGCCTGTGGCCTGTTCCTGAAGCTTCACGGCCGCCGCCGTCCTATCTCGCTCAAAACCGATGTGATCAAGTCCCGGAATCGTAGCAGAAATCCCACATCCACCAAACGTCATTCGGTCTCCAAGAAGCCTCGGTTGTCAAATTCACCGAACTTCCTGCCCCAGGGCAGCCCTCGCTATGGTCCTGTCCATGCTGAGGGTTCTATTGAAGTTATGTCACTGAAGGATTTCAAAGATCAGGCCGCTTCGCGGGCTGTTCCCCAGGTTGCAAAAATTCCTCCTGGCCCTCAGGGCCCTATGGTCTACCATAACGTGCCTCTTGCTGGTCCCGTTCCAGGTATGGGCACCGTTACCCCTGGACAGCCTTCTAATTACCCTGAGAGCCCGGCCCTCAGTCCTTTCTCACAGTACTCCAAGTTCCCTGGCCGGTTAGGTGCTCAGAACGGCGCCGTGCCTCCTCTGCCATCACCTCTTCCTGTGGCCAGCGGATCTCTCTCGCAGGTTTCAACTCCTAACCAACGTCGTTCTCCTGTGCCTCAAAATCCCCAGGGCAGAGATCGGATTCTTGCTGAAGGCTCGACCTTGACTCCTCCTGTGGCCTCGCCTGCCCAGACCCCTTCAGATCCTAATGCCAATAAAGATGCCTCTTCGCTAGGAGCTGCCCCCAGAGTCCAACCTCTGGTGCAGCCTCCTATCCACCCTAGTACCCAACCGGCTGCTGCTCCTGTATCTGCCCAGCATGTGCCATCACGGCCCCATAGTTCCGATGCTGCTAGAAGCGATAGTGGAACCACGTTGCCGGCAATGATCCCACAGCCTGCTTCTTCTAATCAACAGCAAGCTATTCCTCATAGCTTGCCTGGCATCTCAACTTTGCCTGTTATGAGCGCACCCATGTCCCCACAGTTTCCTCCTCAACAGAACCGGATACCTGCCAACTCACCGCCAGATATCCGTTTGGTAAGAGGACACATGAGTGAGCAGCTGCTACCACGTTCTCCCCCTGGTGGACTCGAGAGAATTCCTCCGCTGGCTCAGATGAGCGCATCTGACTTCCATCACCAGCAGTTCAAATCGGCCAGTTCATCTTCAACTAGCAACGGCTCGACAGGCAACCTGTCCCAGCAAGAGCTTGCTATCAAGGTGTCTGAGTTGGAGCTTGTAAATGATTTGCTCCAGCGCAGAATTACCGACTTGGAATACTCTGAAAACCAGGCTCGCCGTGCTGCTGTTGATGCCCAACAGACAGCAGAGAACCTGTGGAAGCAGCTTAACCAGCTCAAGCAACAGCAGCAGTCGCAGCAGCCTCAGCAGGTGCAGCCTCAACAGCCTCAGCCTCAGCAGCAGCAAAACGGTACTGCTTAAAATATTCTGCTTTCCTCTATAAAGATAGACTCACGACATTAACGATTAGAGACCACCTTGTATAGAACCGCGTGGTCCATATAGACGAGTTAGATAAATCTAAAACACGTAATGAAATATACTAACGTACAAAAAATAGAGGCTATTCTTCCACAAGCTAAATAGATATCAAGTGCAAAAAATAAAGGTGCAATAAAAAAAATGCAAAAAACAATGGACGACACCGGAATCGAACCGGGGACCTCGCGCATGCTAAGCGCATGTGATAACCAACTACACCAGACGCCCGAATTGTTGTAGTGGGTCTCGAAAGAACGTACAGGTGTCCCCGTGAGAGCTCTAAATATTACCCGAACCCTGCCCTTGCCCACTTTTCAAAATTTGGACGAACGTTTTTGTGGCCAGTCCCGGGTTATCTCCAGGAAATAATGGCATTAGTCCACTTATAACAATTGGTTGATTGACTCAGTAACGTCTCAGATCAATCTAACCAGTAGTTGCTGAGTTTTTCTCATCGTGACGGCACTGGCCAGTACTGCCAACTGTCGACCCAACACAGCCAATATTTAGCTCATATCAAGACCAGGCATAAAAAACAACTAAATAAACGGATCTGGATAATTTCGAAGCCAACTTATGGCGTTGTTGACAAGATATCTCGGCATTTGTGTGCAGCGGTTGTTTTGACCTAACCCTGGTCTTTAGTTCACGTGGCACGCTTTTAAAAAATTCAGGCAGCTAAACTAGATTAGGACAGAATCCAAAGGAAATAGAAACCCATTGCGGAAGAAAAGTCAATATATTAGTAGATCTAGCTAACTTAGATCTTCTCGGACTTAAGACCGTGCTTCCAGAAGACCAGGTAAGGGGTGGTACCATCCTCACGCCAGTTGAGAAGGACAATCATTCCATCGGGGTCCATGGACTCACCGGTGAAGAACTCCCAGTCCTTGAAGCTACCGAGAACCTTCTTGACGTAGGTGGTGGCACCCTTCTCGAAGTTGGCAACCTCCTCGGGGTTGTGCTCCTCGAGGTAGGTCTTGATGCGCTTCATGTAGCCCTTGATGTAGACCATGAAAGACTTCTTGTCGAAAGAGGTCTCCTGGAGACGGGAGTTGTAGACAACGTTGTTGACCTGGATAACACCCTCCTCGGCGGCATCGTCGTCACCGCCCTCGGCAGAAGGGTTGGCACCAATGTCAACGTCAGCACCGGGCTTGACGGAAATCATGGAGGAGTCAACCTCGTAGACAGCGTTGTCGACCTCAATGAGGTCGAAAGCACTGGAGACAAGCTCATCGCCGGACACAACGTCAGTGTAGATCAACATTTCGAAGACAAGTAATGGAGGATGAACAAAAAATTTCAGCTGACAGAGCTTAAACTTGCGCTCACCCGTCACGTGGGCCACAGGTCCAGGGGCATGACCAGGGGGGTGCAAAGCGATGTACGGGGCTAGATGGGCTGTAAATAATTAGTGGAATGGGTTTTGCAGGGTCTGAAATTGGTTCTGGCTGTTTTATGTTGGCTTTCTTCTGGGTCAAAGGTGCTGCTTGCGTTTCCTGCACTACTAAGTCTAGCAGTACCTGTAATAACCCACCCACAGGACCATAAAAAGACACTAATAGTAACACTAACATAAATTTTGAACAAATAGCACTGAGTTCCACTGAATTTTATTAATTCTATCTTAAATCTGGCAAAAGTATCCGCTGACGCTGCCATTGTGCGTCTCCCCCAGCATTTAAGCCTAGCACCAGCTGCCTAAGCTTGACAAGCTAAATGTTGGAGGTGCTCGCCAATACTGCCCTGGAGAGGCATTGGAGCCCAGCCCTCTTCTCCAGGCTCTACGGCCAATTGCAGGATTCAGTAGAACTGGACAAGGGCGCCGGGTTCTTCCTGGTCAAGCGCCATGAGTCCTCCTCGACCAACGTCCTGTTACTGGAGTATATTATGCTGCTTGCCCTTGATGCCCGGTCAGTGCTGCCCATGGATGAGTTATTTAATTATTGGGCAGGCCAACAATGGAAAGACCGCTCCCAGCAGTCGCAGAATCTAATCATTTACATCGCTCGTGGCCTGGATAAGTGGACGGTTCCTACCGATAAAGCCTCTGTGCTAACTAGTGCGTTGACCAAACTGCTGGACCAGGCTATTGAGGGAAGTGCTGAATCTCTGTTTTTAATCAACTGTTTCGTGCTCAAGGGTCCCTACGAGACCCTCGCGGGCCTTGACCGTGACTGGAGCTCGAGCTTTGAGTCAAAGATCGAAACTGCAGCACAGCAGGCAAAAGCCACAGAGAAAAAGCTGTTGACTGAGATCTTCAAGCATTTCTCGCTGCATAAAATCGACCGCCCCAGTGCTGATTCCAGCTCAAAGCCTTATAGTCCCAGCAGAACGTTCCGTCTCCTGTGGCTGGATGCCGCTGTTAACAGCGTTGTCTATCTGGAATCACAGATATTGCTGGATCAGATCGACCTGTTATGGCCCAACGAGCGTATGCTCACTCTTATTTATGAACTGAGTTTAACTGCTTTCGACGGTTATGCCAGTGCCCTGCTTAATTGCAAGAAAACCGTTCCTCTTTGGGAGGCCTTTATCGTCAAGAAGCTTCCTCTAGTTCTTGAAGGTTTGAAAAACGCATCAGGTGAAGAAGAACAAGTTGACAGCGCTATGGTTCGCCTAATTACCACCATGGACAAAGAATTGATCAGTGTGGTCGATGGAGCTGGTACTCTTAGATCAGATTTCGGTAAAGCCTGTGTTGATTTGGGTATTTGTGACGCGGCTGTTTTGCACACTCTACACCAAGACTATAAACCTCAACCTGAAAAGACTGATACTGTGTTTGATGTCCCCATCGACCAGATGCGGATCACCTTCCTCTCCCAGGATCCGGAAAAGGTCAGGTGCAACGAGAGTTTGGTCTTTAAGGTTGTCCATAATTTCACAACCTTCGGTCCCCGTACTCAGAATCTTGTCGCAAAGGAACTTCTCGAGTTTGTTCTACAACCTACGTCAACACCTCTAAGACATTATGCCCGACTCTGCCAATTCTTCTGCTCCAATCCTAGTGCTGCAGATCATCTATTCTTCCATATTCCTTTGCGTCAATTTATTGGTGCCCTTGTGAAGCATGTCGATGTGACTGCAGCTGCCGAAGTGCCAAATACCACGATTTACGCTGATGTCACGTCTGTTCTCTCTTTGATCTACTTGGTATGCAAGCGTTATGCTCTTGGTAAGGTGTTCTTTGGCAATGAGCGGTCGTGGACTTTAAACTATGTTATGCAAAGCGGTAGCGATTTCTTCGAGATCTCTGACCTGACCGAAGCTCAATCCGAACTGCTTGGGGCCTGGTTGGTCGGACTTCTTGGCAGTCGTGGAGTTGGTGATGAAATCTGTAAACCCCCCATTGAGTTGTTGACAATTTTCCCTGTTATCATCAAGCAGCTGATCATCGCGTATGAAAATGCCATGATCAGTTTTGATACTCTCAAGGGTGGTCTGGACTACCTTGTACAGCCGTTCTTGCTGCCCACTCTACCCATTGCCCTCAAGGTATTTGAATTCAACCTCTGGGAACGTCGTAATGTTGCTGTATCGCTCGAGATACTGAAGCAGTTGTTAACGTCCTTGCAAGCTAAGTCGAACATGCCTGAATTTAGCATGGTAGTGACCACGATCCGGCCGCAGCTGGAGCTGATCGCGAAGTTCGCTGTTGATGTTACTACAGATAAGGATGTGCACAATTTGGCGATCAAGCTGGCTAGCCAAGGTAAACAGTGGATGGTCACCCCCAGTCCTTTTTCAGGCAGTCTCAAGGATGCTGTAAAGACCAATGCCGAGAAGATGTGCCGCTGGCAAGAAAAGCCCACGGGCGTGCCTTTGATCGACAAGTCCGTTATCATGCTTGCCCAGGAAAGCTTTGGGCCTGGCGTGACGCGCAAGCTGATTGAAAGCGTATCGGCCAACACGGCTGCGTCCAAGGAGGTTGTTATTGCATTTCTGGTCGTTTATGGGTCTGGACTGTTTACAAACAGCCGCTACCGGCCGCAAATGATTGACGCCGACGGCAAGTCTCTATTCACCGACATTTCGCATGGCTACATTGACAAGCTGCGGGCGATTATTGATGCCAGTAATGCCAGAGAGCGGGAGGTGTCTATAGCTGCATCACCCACCAAGGCTAAAGAGGCGGTGTTTGTTGCTGCCGACAAAGAGGACAACCCTGAGCCGGTCAGCCTGGACACGTCGTTTGAGCCCAGCAACTTTGGCAACGGGCCGGATATCGACATGGACATGGATATGGATCTGGGTATCCCCATGGACATGGACGAGCTGGACAACGCGATCAACTTTGACATGTGGGAGTAGCCCACAGGTCGCATTAGTAGCATGTAGTATTTATACTGTCACTGTTTTCTGCTGTATACTGTTGTACTGTTCTATACTGTTGGACACTTGCATACTGTCACTGTTGTACACTGTTGTACACTGCTGTGCACTGCCGTACACTGTAGCACACTGTTCTATACCATTTTATTCTGTTCTATCCTGCCGTATCCTGCCGTGTACACATTGAACACGCCTGTAGCCCCCACACCCCCAAACCCCTCCTGTGACCCCTCGTAGAGCGAGCCCAACCAACCGGCATTTGCTCATCTGCGCATCTGCGCTGGGACTTCTCATGCATGCACCACGACAGGGTGGGGATTTTTCCTGGTGGTGCAGGTGGGCATGAATCTGGGTGAAGGAGCCGGGTCTAGACTGCGTTGGGTCATCACAGCCGGCCGCAGATTTTAGGTTACGGACGATGTGGGCGGTGGTTTCAGGCGGCGGGCGAAAATTAGCTAATATTCCAGCGCTGGCCAAAAAGCCGGGGCCCGCCAGCAGGCAGCAGGCCGCCAAAACCACCAGCACGCTGTGCAGCGACCCCAAATTATCGGCCCCGTCCAACCAGTTATTTTTGGCCCCGGGGTCCCGTTTTCTTCAAGATGACCAAGGATGGGAGTATGCAGGGCACTGTGAGGCGCCAGATACAGTGCAGACAGATGGCCAAGCCCAGCGATAAGGAATCTGACGAGGCCTTCTATCTTGGCAAGGGGTCCCAGCGGCCACACGGCTGGGTCGGGGGCCCGCCAATTCGCAGCAGATCACCCCCGTCGTGCCCCCAGGCCGGCCGGCTCGCAGCCCCCTATCCCGATCCCCGACCCCCTCCCAGGCCCTATCGGACAGCCCGCCACAGCAACTGCTCAACCCCGAGCCCTCGTTCCTGTAGAGGGGTTGGGTTTTGTGCGCAGAGGGTCCCTTTGGCCTGGGGGCCATCCAGGATTTTTGTACGTCATCCATCATCTGAGCGGATATCACTATCACAGCATTTTTTTCCGGACGGTTTCTAATTAATTAATTAGAAGCTCCAGCTCGGTCGTTCATGGGGCTCTTCAAGCTCAAGTTGCCATGGCGGGCCGTGGATTCGGGCCAACCCCCGAACTTCGACAAGTTCAATACCGTGCAAGGCGAGTCGTTCTACATCCAGCTCCAGGACCCCCACAGAGAGTACTCCCCAGGCTCGCTGGTCGCCGGCTCCCTGGTCCTGGAAATCAGAAAACCTCAGCCCATAGCCAGCATTGCCGTGCACTTTGAAGCTTCGGTTCAAGTCCGCACGCACAGCGTCAATCCCAAAACCACATCCCGCCTTTTATTCAAAGACACCCTAGACATTTGGACAAGCAGACCAGGGTCCAAAGCCTCAGACACAACCCTCCACACAACAAACAGCCCGGCAAGCTCAGGGAATGCCACCCCTTCAGATCGCACTGCCCCGCCTCTTCAGGAATCGGACTGCTCCAGTAACGAATCGCTTTCCGATGCTCTGCTGGGCCCCGGCGAGCACCGCTTCGATTTCGAGGTCCAGCTGCCAAACACAGGCCTGGTGGGCTCATTGGATTTCGAGAGGGGCGCTATTTCTTATTTGATTACAGGACTGTTGAAACGCCCGGGCAAACGGGTCAAGGTCACGCCAGAACGCCCAATCAGCGTCGTGTGCCCCCTTGATGTATCGTCGCTGCCCCCCGCAAAGGTGGTTAGTCTCGTGGTCAACACTGGCAAGCGGACGAAACAGGACAAGGTTGTCGTTAAGCTCGATCTCCCCCACAAGGGCTATCTCAAGGGCGAACAGATTCCCGTCGGTCTTAGAGTTAGACACGCCTGGAATGTGCAATCACCAGCTTCCATTGTTGTAACCCTGGCAAGAATTACCAGGCTGAACTCGGAGGACGATACCACCCAGACCTTCCGCAAAGACCTGGCCCAAAGTATTCTGCCCATGTACACAGACCCTGACACGTTTGTGGCCACATCAAACACAACACTGAAGATCCCTCCTGAGGTGTTCCCTACTCTCAAGCACCCGCTTGCGACCTTCCAGTACCTTATCGAAGTGGCCATCGATCTCAGCGGTAAGCTCGACGTCCACAAGTGGGCCAACGCTAACCCTGCTGTACAATTCATTGACACAGACCGCTTCAAACATAGAAGTGCTGTTGTTTCCGCATGGTCCGAGGTGGTCATTGGAACCCACCGTTCTGTGCCCATTCTCGAGATCAACGGTCGGGCCACGCGGTCTAGCTCGATGTCAACAGCCCACAACCCCAGCAGCATAAACTCTATCCATCAGACTGCCCACATTGGATCTGCCAATTCTGATAGCTCCAGAAGTACTCCCATCAGTGGCTTTGTCCACTCATTTTCTTCCCAGCCCCAGGGCACTGTTTCTTCCGGAGGTACTCCTCCTGTTTCTGTCTCTGAAGAAAAGGCCCAACTCGCAGCGCGGGAAGCTGCTCTCTATCCTTCAGAGCCAATCTATGAGGTGGAAGACGAGGGGCAGCCGCTTTCGGCGCCTGTTCTTTCTAACGGTCACCATCGCAGCAGACCGGCCGATCCCTCTGTGGCAGAGCATCATATGCTTGACGACAAGCGGGAACTGGAGCAAAGACGGCTGGCCGCACTTGCTACTAGACCCGAGGACGACGTTGCACCTGTTTATGAACGCAACCCAAGTCCCTCACGATCCTACCAGGAGTATCCGGATGCACCTCCATCGACAGGACCGGCGCTGGTCCCATCCGCGCCTCCTCTCGATAATGACGATAATAGGCTGGCGCATGTCGTTGCGCCACCTTTGCCATGATATTTATAGCTTGTTTAATAGTATTGTAATTCCGAGATCCAACATAATGTTATGTTAGCATGATCTTGTGAATCATTCATGTATTTCTTATTATTCTTTTCGAACCTTTATTTTTGAAGCATGTCTTATTATCAAGTTCAACTACGACTATGCAGAGTAGCTATATGGCAAGATAGATCTAAGATATAATCAAGCTTTTTACTGGCGACGAGTGGCGAAAGCCTTGGTGACAACGCGCTTGAGGTTAACCTCAGCCTTGCGGTAGTCATCGGCAGAACCGTCCTTGATCTCGAGAGCGGCAAGAGCGTCAGCAAGGGCAGCCTCAACCTTCTCCTGGGCAGTGCGCTTGAGCTTGGAAGCGACGGCGGGGTCGGTGACGGAAGCCTCAATGGACTGGACGTAGGACTCGAGGTGCTGCTTGGCCTCGTGGCGCTTAGCGAAAGCCTCATCCTGAGCCTTGAACTGCTCAGCATCGTTGATCATCTTGTCAATGTCCTCGGAAGTAAGCTTACCAACAGCGTTAGAGATGGTGATGTTGGCGGAGCGGCCGGTAGACTTCTCAACTGCGGTGACCTTCAGGATACCGTTAGCATCAACCTCGAAGATGGCCTCAAGAACGGGCTCACCAGCACGGAGAGGAGGAATACCGGTAAGGTCGAACTCACCGAGAAGGGTGTTCTCGGCACAGTTGGTACGCTCACCCTGGTAGACGGGGAACTGGACGGTGGTCTGGTGGTCAGAGACGGTGGTGAAAGTACGACGCTTGAGGGTAGGGACGGTGGTGTTACGGGGAACAACGGGAGCGAAGATGTTACCCTCCATGGCGACACCAAGAGAAAGGGGAACAACATCAAGCAGAAGGATGTCCTGAGCATCATCAGTGGCCTGGCCGGTCAGGATAGCACCCTGGACAGCGGCACCGTAAGCAACAGCCTCATCGGGGTTGATGGACTTCTCGAGCTTCTTACCATCGAAGAAGTCAGAGAGGAGCTTCTGGACCTTGGGGATACGGGTGGAACCACCAACAAGGACGATATCGTCAACCTTAGACTTGTCAAGACCAGCATCCTTAAGGACCTGAACGACGGGCTCAAGAGTAGACTTGAAGAGACGGTCGTTAAGAGCCTCGAAACGGGCACGGGTAAGGTTGGCGCTGAAGTCCTCACCACCAGAGAGAGAGTCGACCTCGACGGTGGTCTGGGTACCGGAAGAAAGGGTACGCTTGGCACGCTCAGCGGCGGTACGGAGACGACGAAGAGCACGGGCATCGTCGGAGATGTCGATACCGGTCTTCTTCTTGAAGTCCTCAGTGAAGAAGTTCAGGAGGTTAGTGTCAAAGTCCTGACCACCCAAGTGGGTGTCACCAGCAGTGGCCTTGACAGTGAAAACACCGCCCTGAATCTGAAGGAGGGAGACATCGAAAGTACCACCACCAAGATCGAAGATCAGAACCTGCTTCTCCTCCTCGGACTTACCGGCGCCAAGACCGTAAGCGATAGCGGCAGCAGTAGGCTCGTTGATGATACGGAGGACGTTAAGACCGGCAATGGAACCGGCGTCCTTGGTAGCCTGACGCTGGGAGTCGTTGAAGTAGGCGGGGACGGTGATGACAGCCTTCTCGACCTTCTGGCCAAGCTTGGCCTCAGCGATCTCCTTCATCTTGGTAAGAACCATAGAAGAGATCTCCTGGGGGGAGAAAGTCTTGGTCTCACCGAGGTACTCAACCTGGATGAAGGGGTTACCACCCTGGTCGACGACCTTGAAAGGCCAGGTCTTGATGTCCTTCTGGACAGAAGACTCGTCGAAACGGCGACCGATCAGACGCTTAGCGTCGAAGACGGTGTTGACGGGGTTGAGAGCGGCCTGGTTCTTGGCGGCATCACCAATGAGACGCTCCTTGTCGGTGAAAGCAACAAAAGAGGGGGTAACACGGTTACCCTGCTCGTTGGCAATAATCTCAACGTTGTTCTCGTAGGTGGCAACGCACGAGTAAGTGGTACCGAGATCGATACCGATAGCACCGGCGTAAGTTCCTTCTCCAGCTTCAGCCATTTGTGTGTAGGCGGATTTTGGAAAAATTTGTCAGGGCTTTTGAGTAGAAATATAATTTTTCACTTGCCCAGATGTTAGGGTAATTGCTGACACATTGATGTGTCAGGTGGTACTTCAGATCCAGCCGGGTTAGTGCTTGATCCAGTCAGGATGCTGGTTAATGATGATCGAATATGAGTTTAGTTGTCAAGAGTAGCGTGTTATATTTCAATACTAAGATAATTTGAGCTACTCTCATTCAATAATAAAATTTCAGGGGGCTGGAGTCGTTTCCATTAGCACCCAGGCCCTGGCTCTCAGTCTTCCTCCTGGGCTCCAAATATAAATATAAACTAGATCATGGATATTCATTAGTTTAATTGATACTCTAAAAGAAACTGCTGTAATGCCAAGCAGTACTGCCGCCAACGTTGACGATTTTACCAGCCATTTTTCACTTAAATTACCTCCTGCCGTTTACGTACGCGTCGCGTCCTGCATCCACTATAATTCGCACAAGATTAACCATGTCGCTCAAAGTGTTGCTTCTGAACCCCCAGGCTAAGGTCCCTACCCGTGGCTCTGTCCTCGCTGCCGGTCATGACCTTTACAGCTCCGAGAACACCGTCCTGAAGGCCCGTGCTAGAGGTGTCGTCAAGACCGGTATCTCCATCGCTCTCCCTGAGGGCACCTACGGCAGAGTCGCTCCCCGCAGTGGTCTGGCCGTCAAGTCTGGTATTGACACCGGTGCTGGTGTCATTGATGCCGACTACCGTGGTGAGGTTGGTGTTGTTCTCTTCAATCACACCGACAACGACTTCAACATCAACCAGGGTGACAGAATTGCTCAGCTCATCGTTGAGAGAATCTTCACCGGTGACATCGAGGTTGTTGACTCGCTCGATGAGACCGCTCGTGCCGCTGGCGGCTTCGGTTCCACTGGCCATAACTAGAATGCTTTAAAAAGTATATAATGCCCCAGGCAATGTCTATTCACGTATCACAGATACTTAAGTTTTGCTTGTTTGTTTGTTTGTCAGAAAAGAGTGTGAGAAGCTTAAGCTCTAGGTTGCTCAGGCTCCTTGGTCTTAGGCTTGGACTCAGTCTCAGTGGCCTGGGACTCTTCAGTCTTGGCCTCAGCCTCAACCTTCTGCTCAGCAGCTTCAGTCTCGGCAACAACTTTGCTCTCACCCTCGGCGATTTCCTTGGCCTCAGCCTCAGTCTGAGTGTGTTCAGCCTCGTCGTCAACATTAATATTATCATTGATCTTAATGACATGACCAGACTCCTCTTCCTCCTGGTTCTCGTCCTTGATCATCTCCTCCTGCTCCTTCAGGAACTCCAAACGCTGCTCATTGGTAGCAGACTCAGAGTTGACCTCAAGTTCAGCCTCATGGTAGACCTCCATGGGCAATGCAGCCATGACGGCAGAAATACCATCATAGAATGAGTCCAGATCATGGGCGTCGTAAGAGTAAGCCGAACTCAGAACAAGAAGGGTGGAAGGCACCTTGTCGCGTAACCGGAGCTCAAGCCAGTTGGCAAGATCCTCACGCAGACGACCGGTGGAGACACCAGTCACCTTGAAACCACGGGCCATGACAGCCTGCTGAAGCTCGGAAGAGTTCAAAGACTCGATACCCTCACGATCGATGACAAGATCATCGGCCTTAACCTGGCGCATTCTGTGGCGAATCAAGTAACGCAACACCATAGAGGTACCGTAAGGCTGGAGAGCCATGTACTGGGCAACAGCGGCCAGCTGCGTGCGTGACAGGTTGTCCAGCAGCATATCATCCTTAAACAGACTGGCCACACGCAACACAAGCTCACGATCAGGCTTCTCACCACTACGGGCCTGGCGGAAGAACTCACGGAAGTCCTGGCTCTGCTCGGGTGTGCAGTTGGCGGGGATCATCTTGGCCTTGGAGATAGTGGACTGAAGGTACTGAGAAGTAGCAGAACGAGTGCTGGTCAACTTCTTGCGCTTGCCCTCCTTGGACTTGGCGCTTTCGTAGGTAGAGGGCAGCAGGTTGGGGAAAAGACGCAGAGCAATGGGGAGCAACAGCTCGGCGAAGGGAACAAGAACAAACATCGAGAAGGGGACAAGACGGATCATGTCCTGGACAGTACGTCTCAGCTGGCGGTCCTCACGACGAGTCAATTGCTGGCCACTGGCCATTTTGAGAGCCAGCTTGAAGGACACACGCATCTCGTAGCCCAAAAGCTTGGTACCATCCCAGTAGTGCTTTGCCTCCTTCTTGACCTTCTGCCAAATGGTCAGCTTCTCAGACTTCTTCTCCTCGACCTTGGTCACAGCGTGATCGTCAGTGAGCTTCACAAGCTGCTTGTCGGTGTCGCCCTGGGGCTTGCCAATAACCTTAGCGTCGTTGCTGGCAGCAGGGGCAGCAGCCTTGGGTTCGGTCTTGGCCGAGTCCGAGGCGGAAGAAGGTTGGGTAGAGGCAAAACGCAGGCCAATTTTGGCCGACGAAATGCCGTGGGCCTGTAGTCTTGTCACCATGATGGAGCTGCCACCGACAATAGCGGCCAGCTCACGGCTGTGGGGGCGCTGGGCCGTGGCAATGCGACGAATCGTCGAGCCAAAGGGTCTGGAGACACCGTCGACACCACGAGCGAGGGCCATGTTGGCCATATTGCCCCGCAGAAGCGACCGAACTGAAATCATATTGATATTACGATTAGAGCTCAAAAAGGCTAATGAAAGACAGGTGATGGAGACCCTGGTCGTTTATTAGTAGTGGTCTTACTGCTCCAACAACCCCCGTTTCTCTGCTGTTCCCCGTGATGCTCTGCCCTAGCCCTGCTTAAAGGCGTTTGTCGGCGCCACCGTTTCGGGTGGCAATAAAGAGCCGTGAAAACTCGCTGGATTCTCCGTGTAAATACACCTATGCCGCATAGCCTAAAACTAACTGTTTTTAATAACCTCCGCCAGGTCCAGCCGTGCACTCTCACAGCCTCTCTGCTCGACCATAGTTCAGCTGAGTCAGCCGGGTCTACGCTTTGAGGACCCAACAGCCAGCCAGGCTGCTTGAATTGGAAATGAAAAAAAACGTATCGAATGAGCTGCCCTGAGCATGTGTTCGTCCAGGGTTTTCTCATGGGACATTATCTGTGCGTCGTTGGTCATAGTAGTGGAGCTCTCGGGACTCGATTTGCACTTTTCACGTAACCCAGCCTGTGATGCTGCTACACATTTAATTTTTATACCGTCAGTATCACCATGTACACCTTATTAAATATATATAGTTTTCTGAACATTGCAAGCTGCGGTTGTGCAAAATGACTCGGACTAATCTACCTTCTCACAGGACCACTCTCGCAAGCAGCACCCACGCTAGATTACATACTCACTGAAAAGTCCTACACACTAGAGCACATGGCCAAACGGAAAGCGACAGTTCAGGAGAACGGTCCTCGTAAATCGGCTATGATGAGTCTGAATGATCTGTCGGAGGGTGACCTTTCCGACAGTGACTCTGCTCCCGTTTCTGACGACGCTCCTGCTACCTCCGGAGCTGGAGACGACTCTTTTGCGGGGTTCAGCGAGGAAGAGGAAGAATCCGAAAATTCTCAGGACGAGAACGAGGACGAAACCCCTTCTTCCAAGGCCACCAGAAAACTCAAGGGTGAAGATGTGCGTATTGCTCGGGAAACTAGTGAGCTTTACAAGTCTAACGTTTTCAAACTCCAGATCGACGAGCTGATCAACCAGATCACTCTCGACGAAAAGTACATCACCAGTGCAAACAAGATTTTGTTCAAGCTCAAGGATACTCTGCTTGCTGCCAAGGAGATTTTAGAACACTCTGTTGAGTCTGTCCAGTCCGCTTTGCCCAACCAGATTCCCTTCCCTGATCCCAAGCCTGAGCATGATAGTAGATTGAAGTTCCAGTTCCTTCCTCCCACAAATGTTAATATTATTGGAAGTTATTCCCTCCAGACTATTGTTAGACAACCTGAGGGTAGTGCTATCGATCTTCTCGTGGAAATGCCTGAAGAGCTTTTCGAAAAGAAGGACTACCTGAACCACCGCTACTTCCACAAGCGTGCTTTCTACGTTGCTTGTATCGCTAATGCTATTGCTCAGAACTCCACTTTGAAGCTCAAGGTTCGTTACCAGTATATTTCTGACGATGTCCTTCGTCCCATCCTTCGGGTAGAGTTTACCGATTCAAAGCTGGCTAAGCAGCTCCATATCCTGATCCACTTTGGTATTAACAGTGAGGTTTTCCCAGCCAGAAAATTGGCTAATGATCGCAATGCTGTTCGTTCTGTTGAGGAGCCTACCCCACGTTACAACAACTCGGTTCTGTCTGATATGGCCCACGAGTTCTTCCTCAAGTACTTGCATGCTGCCAGCGCCCAGTCCGCCGCATTCAACCAGGCTGTGAAGTTGGGTCGTTTATGGCTCCGTAAACGTGGCTTTGGTTCCTCTCCCCAGAAGGGTGGTTTCGGCTCATTCGAATTTGCTGTTCTGATGGCTGCTCTACTCAACGGTGGTCTTCCTAATGGTAAGCGTGTTTTGCTCCATGATTACTCGAGTTACCAACTGTTCCGTGCTACCCTGCTCTACATTGCGAAAAACGATATTGATTTGGCTCTGTCGGCCTCCAGTCACACTGTTCCCGCCATGTCGGGTGAGGTGTGTCTTGAGGTGGACGAACTGAATCTGAATGTTCTTGAGAAGATGCCACAGTGGGCCAAGGGCTTGCTGAAGCACGAAGCTGCTGTTGCCTCTGATCTTTTGTCTGATGTGACTCGTGATAGATTCGCTGACATCTTCCTCAAAGACATCACCAATGTTTCTCGCCGTTTCGATCAGACCTTTACTGTTGAGCTTCCCCCTCTTAACGGTTACGAGCCCGAAATTTGGCCCAGCTACCAGGATTTCAAGGTTCATGTTCTTGAGTCCATTTTATCAAGAGCGTGGGATCAGCGTGTGAAGAATTTTGCTGTCCTAAACATCGATAAGGATGCTGAAGAAGTCACTACCTGGGCCTTGTCTTCGACCCCTCCTGTTCCTAATGAAGATAATACTGTTAACCTCACTGTCGGTACCATTGTCGACCCCGAGTCCGCTGAAAAGCGTGTTACTTTTGGTCCTGGTCCTGAGGACAAGGATGCATTGAAACTGTTCAGAGAATTCTGGGGCAGCAAGAGTAATCTGCGTCGTTTCCAGGATGGTAACATCAAAGAAGCTGTTGTTTGGAAGCAAGGTATTGAATCTGTGGTTCTCGAAGTTGCTAAATATGCTCTTCAGAAGCATCTTCACGGCTCTGTTACCGTTCCCAGACTGGTTGAAAGCTTGCTACCTGTTGGACCCGTCCATGGTGAACGCTCCCCGTCATCAGTTGCTCCTTTCCAACAAAAATACACTGACTTCCAAGAATGTGCTCGTATGCTGCAAGAGCTCAAGGACCTCCCTCTCAGAATCTCTGCTGTCTATGGCACTTCATCATCTCTTAGGTATACCTCTTTGCGTGCGCCTGGTCCCTTCCAGCTTTCTGATGATGACAGCTTATCAAGAGGTCTCATTCTTCTTGAAAGCTCGGGTAAATGGCCGGATGATACTGAAGCTATTGAGAAGACTAAGATCGCCCTTCTAATCAAAATTGCTGAGACAGTCCGCAAGACTGCTCCAACTTATGCTGCTACAATTGGTGTTGAGCCTAGTCAGGTGGCTGGTGATATTGAAACTGGTTTCTTGGTCCTTCAGAGTGCTGCTGGTTACAATTATCGGTTCAGCATTGCCACACATAAGGATGAACGGGTATTCGAGAAGAAGCTTGGCTCCAAGAATACGGAAGATAGTCTCCTCTCTCTTCGCCGCGGCGGTGTATCAGGATCTAATCACAATCGTCTTATTGCCACTGTCGCTCAGCGTCACCCCTTCTACTCTGCTACTGCGCGTCTGCTAAAGCTTTGGTTCCAAAAACATTTACTTGGAACTTTGATCTCAGAACAAGCAATTGAGTTACTTGCACTTAAGCCCTTTATTGACTCTGCTCCTTATGTTCCTCCCCAGAGTGTCACCACTGCATTCTACAGAGTAGTGGATTTCCTCAGCACCTGGAATTGGAAGGATGACCCTCTTGTCTATGATATCAGCAATACAGATAAGGATGTTACAAATGTCCTCACTAGCATTCAGGGTACTCAGATGGAGGCCTCTGCCTTCCAAACGCTTGCCACAGCATTCAACAAGCATCGTCAGACCGACCCAGCTCTCACTCTCAGTCCCTATTTCATTGGTACTAGAGTCGACCCCACAGGTATTCTGTGGACACAGACCTTGCCACGTTCCCGTGTGGGTGTTCTTGTGGCAGCCCGTGTTACTGCTCTTTCTCGCGGTGTAGTCCAGCTGATTGGATCTGATGATCTTGAGTCAATGTTTACCCCTGCTCTTGGCGATTACGACCTTGAAATTCGTCTATCAAATCCTTCTGCATCAAAGGGCTCTTACAAAAACTTGGCAGGTCTTGATCCTTCTAAGGTTACCACCAGCTTTCAAAATGTTGGTCTCGAGTTCTTTTCCGATATCGCTGCCGCATATCGTGAATGTCTTACTCTGTTCTACAGTGGCTCAATGAATGACAATGTCCGTGAAGAGCAGGTTATTACTGGTATTTGGAACAAGGAGGCACTGGCACCACAGAAATTCCGTGTCAACATTCCTTACAGTACCAAGCCTACTGGATCCGGCGACGAAGTTGTCGTTAATAAAGAAGCGGTTATTCAGGAAATTCTTCGCCTCGGTGGTGAAATGGTTACACTGAACCGCATGTAACATATCTAGCATTATCTAAAAGGTATGTAAATAATATTATTATGCATTATAGATTGATTCATTATAGCGTTATCTGACTGGTCGTGGCATAGGGAATTGTGGAACCCTTGTGGAATTAGCAAAAGATCCTTCTATGTCTCCAAGCAATGTCTTGCGGCATTCCTTTGCTTGAATAACGGACATACTTGTTGTATAGCAGAATTGTTCAATGCGACATGTGGCATTGCAAATTGGAGTCATTGGTGAAAAACGATAAGACAAGTCAAGGAATTTTTGAGCTATAATTGGATCGTGTACTATTCTTTCCGATATCATATGCCAAAATTGTGCATTTAGTGGCATATCATCTGGCCAGTCAAAAAATTCATTGTATGTGTCCCTTGCAGAGTACTCCCATTTCCATTCCATTTCATCTACTTGCCTCCATGGAATCCCAAAATAAGGGTCTACTGGCCCATAGTAACCAATAACATCCATGATTTCAAATGACCCCGAGTCGACCTCGTAGTAGCGCCAGCCAGGATTGTAATTTTTCAAAGGGGTGATAGAAGGGGCAATAAGAGCTACATTGAGCGCTGTATTCAAGTTTTTCACAGAACCATTTCCTGCGTAAAGTATTGTAAATTCATCTTTATGTGTATGCCCAAAGAAAAGACCCGCAATTGTTTTCGTAAATCGTTGAAATATCGCTCTGAGCGCTTCTGAGACCACCGGTAATGCATCATTATCTAGACCACCTGGAGGAACATGAGCTATTATCCACGCTTTTTGACCCTGCTCTTCGCAACGTACAAGCTCTTGAATCAGAAAACCAAGCATACCCGATGCATCTGGATCCGACGTCCGTGCGTAGTTATAAAAATTGAAACGATACCAGAAATTTGAATTCAGAGAAATAATTTTGAGTCTTGGTTTGGCCATAACTGCAAATGCGCCGTGGTGCAACGAGACATCTCTTGATGCTTCTTCATCTATCCATTCATTACTTACCCATAGATCCCGCATAAGCTCTGTGTTATAGGAGAACTTCTGGGCAAATCCAGTCCATGCTGCCGCCTCTTGGCTATAAGGATAACTGTCATGGTTTCCAAATGTTGAATATACTGGTACATCACCCAAATGCGACTTGAGGGCTTTCATGACCTCCGTTTCCTCCTGAAAGGTACGTTCCCGGCTAATGAATGCAGGATCATGGTCCACAGAATCACCCGTGAAGATCACAAAATCATAAATAGTAGTGTTCACTACATTGTTCAATGAACTCTCTAGTAGGGCCTGTGGAGTATCGCAATTGTAATGGCCAAACTTTGGAGCGGGTAGGAAGTCTTCTTGGCAGCTCTGGAAAGAATTAGGTACACAACACATATATCCCACACAATTTGCCGCTGAGCCTTCAGTGTAACCTAATGACAGGTGGATGTCTGATACGTGAGCCACTTGAAATGTTTCTCCAGTGCGCTCAAATGTTTGAAGCTTTGGTTCAGGAGGCCACATACAACTAAAATCAATGTCTGGTATATCAGGCAAAGGACATTCAGCACCAAGAATATAATGACAAAAATAGTCGGGATCATCTGTGCTCATATCCATTAATGAGACTGCATTCATGAAATCAGGAAGGAAACTAAAGGAATGGGTTAAGCGAAATGGACATGTGTTATCAAGATATTGGCAAATACCAGTTGTTTTCGTTTTACATGCCAACTTGAGAACTTTATTTACTAGCCTTGGGTGCTTTTTCTGTAGCTTTTGTAGTTCTTTGAGACCGGAGCGGCACAACCCACAATTCAAGCCATTCTGTGGAGAAAGAACTCCTGATAGCTTAGTTGCAATTCGTGCAATGAGGCTTGGTCTAACTGGTCCAGCAGCAAGAATATCAATGTAGTCAGTTTCAAAGGCATTTATCAATGCAAAATTCAGTATTGATATGAACCAAAATATATACAACATCAGGTCACTGAACCACACAAGATCAAATCGATAATGTCAGTGGGACGAATAATACAGTAAGACAGTCAGATTCAAGAATAAACAAGTTAGAACAATATTAATAGCTACTTTTAGAAATGCATGATAGTACATGATTTCAAGAGGTCTGGCTCGTATGCATGCCATTCCATGAATGGAAATGTAATATAAAACCATAATATACACTCGAAAGAGGTTTCAAAAATAAGCCCTTGCTTATGTTAAAGTGTTAATCTAATCAAAGGTGGTCTTTCTACCAGAGAAGTTGCTCTGGGAGGGTCTGCCACCGAAGCCACCACGGTTACCACCACGGCCACCACGACCGCCGAAACCGCCACGGCCACCGCCACGGCCACCGAAGCTACCTCTGGGAGCAGGAGAGCCACGGGGAGAACCACGAGGAGAGTCACCGTAAGGACCAGGGGAGCTGCGGTTACCGAAGTTGTTGTTGTCACGGGGGACAGAGAAGTCAAGACGGACGGGACGGCCACCAACGTACTGGCCAGTCATAGCCTCAATGGCATTCTGAGCATCCTCGACGGAAGCGAACTGGACGTAACCGAAACCCTTGGGCTGCTCGGTACCAGGGTGAGTGGGAACACGGGCAGTGAGAACGGTACCGTGAGCGCTGAAAGCCTCGTAAAGCTCATCGCGAGTAGCAGTGAAAGAAAGGTTACCGACGAAAAGAGTGTCGGAAGCCTCGGAGCGCTGGTCACCGAACTTGTTAGCACGGTCGTTAGCACGAGGAGCACCAGTCTTGCGCTGAGAGTTAGAAACATCAACATTGATGGCACGG
The DNA here is from genome assembly GCA_030572535.1 of Wickerhamiella hasegawae. NCBI lineage: Eukaryota > Fungi > Ascomycota > Dipodascomycetes > Dipodascales > Trichomonascaceae > Wickerhamiella > Wickerhamiella hasegawae. The sequence continues at coordinate 101,303 of JAJLZZ010000012.1, forward strand.
CCCTCAAGCTCGAAGCCCTGCATGGTCTCAAGAGCAGCCTTGGCGGCCTCCTCGGACTCAAGGTCGACGTAACCGTAACCACGGCTGCGGCCGGAGTCACGCTCGGTGATAACACGGGCAGCGAGAACACCCTGGCAGTTCTCCTGGAAAGCACCAAGGAGGACATTGTCATCAACAGCCCATGAGAGGTTACCAACGAAGAGGTTGGCGGGCTCAGAACCCTCGGTGGCCTCGGCCTCAGCCTCGGCGTCAACCTTGGCCTTCTTGGAAGAAGGAGCCTCCTCCTCTTCGTCGTCAGCAGAACGCTTCTTGGAAGACTTGTCCTCCTCCTCTTCGTCGTCCTCATCGTCGTCCTCAGAGTCGTCGGAGTCATCAGAATCGTCCTCGGAGTCCTCGTCGTCATCGTCGGCCTTCTTGGTCTCCTTGGTCTCCTCCTCGTCGTCCTCGTCGTCCTCGTCGTCCTCGTCGTCGTCATCCTCGTCATCATCAGAATCGTCGGAATCATCCTCAGAATCGTCCTCGGAATCGTCAGAGTCCTCGTCGTCCTCCTCCTCGGAGTCGTCGTCGTCCTCTTCCTCCTCAGACTCCTCCTTCTTGGACTTCTTGGAGTCCTTCTTGGAGTCCTTAGAATCCTTGGAAGCCTTGCTGGAAACAGACTTAGATTTCACTTTAGTGTCGTCCTTCTTGGAAGAACCCTTGGTAGTAGATTTAGATCCCATATCGAGTTAAGATGAAAAATTACCGCTGACAAATATTTTTTTAAATAAAAAAATTGTTTCCGGATCCTCCTGCAGGCTGGATCAAAAAAAATCTGGGGTTGCCATGGTAACTGGCCAGAAGAGGACCATACGAAAGCCAGCCATGCGTCGTGAGCAAGGAAAGACGAATTAATGGTGCGATTCGCTTGTTGTCAATTGGTTCGTGTTTTATGTTTAATGCTTAATCTATAAGTCTAGAATTTGAAATAATACATGCAGGCAGTCTATTTGAAGGCCTTGACGGTGTCCTCGATGAAGGTCTTCTCACCAGCAGGAGCGGCAATGCTGCCGAAAACAAGCTGGGCAGTAAGACGCCAGGTGGTGGGGACGTTCCACTGCTTGGCGACAGCGTCGGCAATCAGGGCGTTGTAGTGCTGGAGGTTGGCACCGACCTTGAGCTCAGCAAGAGCGGTCCAGGTGTTGATCTGGGCAGCACCGGAGGAGTGGGAGGCCCACTCGGGGAAACCCTCGGCGTAGAGAGGGAACTTCTCCTGGAGACCCTTGACGGTCTCGGTATCCTCGAACCAAAGGACGGTACCGTAGCCAGCAGCGAAAGACTTGATCTTGGCCTCGGTGGGAGCGAACTGGTCGGCAGGGACAACAGCCTTGAGAGCGTTCAAGGTGATGTCGTTCCACAGCTTGTCGTGGTGGTCACCGAAAAGGACAACAGCACGGGTGGACTGGGAGTTGAAAGAAGTGGGGGTCCACTTGACAACATCCTTGACAAGCTCGATAACCTCGTCCTGGGAAACAGGGAAGTTGTCCTTGGACAGAGCGTAGATGGAGCGGCGGGGGACCAACTGGCTGATAAAGGCGGCGGCAGCAGACATGTTTATGAACAGACTCTGGGGATCCCCCAGGCAAGGTACCCTGCAATATATAGTCTGCCAGACCGTGATGTATAATCGCACATAATGCATCGGCACCATCCTGCATGGTCAAAAGGGGGTTCAAGCATAGGCTGGGAATAAAGGTTTAGGACGCTCTGGAGCAAAACTCTGGCACTTTGGGTGCGAATATACCAGTTTAATTAGTAGAATTCAACAGTCCGTGCCCAATTGGAGCCTATAATGGCTGGTTTCGACGCTATTCCACCTGTCCACCATCTCGGAAAACGTCATTGCCGCCTTGGTAACGAATCAACCCCCACCCTTATTTGTCACCGGAGGTCCGGAGTGATTACTGAGGTGCCGAGCAGAAGGCCGTTTCCAGGGCACTGAGGGATAAAATGGGCATTTTATTAGCCGGAAAGAATCTAGATCTTTAAGCGACTCTGATATTGCTCAATTCTTACCATATAATTAACACTGTGGTGCCCGTAGAGCTGTGTACTCGGTGGACCACCTAGTCCGGTTGATTGTCACCTAACCTCTCGGTGCTTGGTCATTTTGCATTTCGGAGCTCCGCATGGTGACGAGAGTGAAAAATATACCTCTTCCTACGTCAGACATAGCGAAACCTTCAATGTGATTATTCACCGGTGCTGCAATCTGCAAACTTATAGTTCTCTTCTACTTCTTATTTCTAGGTTGCACTCTATTCACAATCACCCGTTGTTCGTTATCTTGTCACTATCTGGCGGAATATCCTTTCCCACGACACGCGTGAGCCATGTTCGATTACGCCATCCTGCAGGAATCTGGACAACCTGGACATTAAAGTATGGCCAGGCACAGTTCTAGGTCTATTTCTAGTCCGGCTCTAGGTCTGTTTCTATTTCTAGCACAGTTCTAGTCCAACCAGCGCGGGTAAGGAAAGTTTCAACTTAATAAATATTGTTATGAACAAATAATAAACGTAAGAAAAATAAAGAACACATGAAAAAATCTAATCGTCGGGAAATAAATAGAACAGAATGACAGAATAATAATAGTCGTGGCCCTTCAAGGGGAAACAGGTGACAAGGACCGGGAAACCGAGGTTGACGTGGTATCAAGACGCCTACGAAGCGACACCAGACGTTGGGCAATTTTGGCCAGCAACCGCTCCACGAGCTCGCGGTCGTCGTCGTCAAGTGAATCCTCAGACTTTTCACTTTCAATCAAAGCCCGTAGCATCCACAGAGCAGTGCCGTAGTTCATCTCACTGGTCACCAGGTCATCAGACGACAGCTCCTGGACAGCAGCCGCACGAGACATTTCCAAAGCGCGGTCAAACAGCAGTTTCTCCACGCTGAAAATAGGCCCCGTGCTGTGGGAATCATATCCGCTGCCGTCAAGGATATACACCCTGGAGGCCTCACCACGATCAACAGCCTCGTTGAACTTGTCACGAATCCATTGTACAAGGTTGTTGATACGAGTAGAGGCCACACCAGTTTCGTTATGTGACCACCAAATAGCCGCTTTATCCATGGCCGCTGCAAATATCGACAGGGCCTTCAGGTACAAAGCTAACGCCTCTTGAGCCACCACGTCCTGAACCGTGGGATCCTGGGGTGCAGAAGCGGCACCGTCCCCGATTTCATTGAGCTGAGCATACTTGACGTCGGCAAATAGAGATACAACTTTGCCCATCGCGGCTAATTTCTCAAGCTCCTGTACAAGCTGAAATTCGGTCTGGACAGTGACATCAGAAGCACCGGATCTGCGGAACAGGGAAGTCTGCCGGCGAGGGGTGATGCCAGTGATATCAGCTGCTGCGGAGAATGACACGCCGCCTGTATCGATGCGGGTGCCAAATAGACGAGCTGATGATTTCAAAAGAGCCTGGGCAAGTGCATTGGTGGGGGATGTGCCGTAGCTAATGGATGACAGGCGACGGCGAACAGTCGAATTTTGGCTGGCACGACGGTCATTCGGCGAAGTAGCAAGATCATCTGCCAACGCATTGACTTCTACGGTACGCTTCTCAACAACGACGTAGTCGCGGTCAAGAGATGACGAGAGATCCATTACGCCAGAATCACCACCTTCGCGCTTGCCTCGGGGGGACTTACTATCGAGTGACTCGCCTGAGGATGACACGGCCTGCTCAGGTATAATAGAGGACGTCAATGCATTTGGAACCTCACGGTTGTGGCCTTGGCTCTTCTTCCGCACCCGGGGTGGTGGTGAATAACGGGGAGATGAGCTGCGGCGGCCAACGCTTTCTTCGCGAGCAGAAGCCTGGGGTGACAACTGTGTTGGCGAAGGCGAGTTGCGAGGGGTACTAGCCGGGCTGGCACGAGCGGTCCACTTGGGGGTAGTCGCCTCTGAAGGTTTGGATGGGGTATCGTCCTGCTTGATGTACTCGGATATGTACATGCGGCCATCGAGATTGCTCAAATCAAGCGGCTGTTCCCATCCAGTAACTTCAAGAGCAGGGTGTTTGAAGAACTCATCAAATCCCATGCGCTCTGCAGGAGAGCGCTTCAAAAGACCACGAATCACCTGCTTCAAGTTGGGGCTCAAAGGTGCTGCTTCATGGTCGGGGAACTTGATGTCATCCTTGGCATCCTCAATTTTCTTGATGAGATCCATATGGTTCGCTGCTGGAAAAGGGGGCTTGCCAGTAGCCATCTCAAAGGCCACTGCTCCAACAGACCACAGGTCGGCCTTGGCATTGTACTTCTCGTAGCGAAGAATTTCAGGAGCCATGTATAGCGGCGAGCCACAGAGGGTCTCAGCCATTGATGTGGATGGAAGGAAGCGAGCAAAGCCAAAGTCTGCTACCTTGAGAACGGGGAGTTCCCAAAGACCGGCGTAGCCAAGCTCTTGGGCCTCTGCGAGTGACTTGGACGGGGGCTTGAGCAGCAGGTTCTGAGGCTTGATATCACGGTGAACAAGGTTATGGTCCCTCAAAAATGACAATGCAGATGCCAGTTGGGCCAGGATATGTCTGACCACCGTTTCGTTGAGGCCACCGGATCTTGTTGCAGGGTACCGCTCAAACAAGGAAGACACCAGCGGCATGGTCTTGACCAGTTGGTTGCGTTTACGGATGAGATAGCACAGGTCCCCAAGAGAGCAGTATTCCATGACAAGATGGAAGTCATCATCTGTCTGGAAGACATCAATGAGCGAAACCACATGGGGGTGCTTCATTTGTTTGAGGATAGCCATCTCGGCTTCGAAATTATCCAGCAAACGCTTGTCACGCTTCAAATGTGCTCTGTGAACGACTTTGATGGCGACCGACTTGCCAGACTCTTTCAATTGACCCTTATACACGGTCGCAAAGCTGCCTTTGCCAATGAGGTCTCCTAGCACAAACGGAGTGCTTGCAGATAAAGTTGGTGCAGGGAATCCCGAACGACGGGAAACCTGTCTTGATGATGATGGCGGCTGTTTGGACGCCATGGCTGTGTTTATAAATTAAAAGGTTCCGTACGGATATGTTTTTTGTGAGGATTGTTGTCGTAGACAAATAAATGTGCAGGGTGGGGTGACCTCTCTAGGCTTTGAGCGATAATCAGGTGGGAGAGGCCTCAAGAATTTGCTAGGAAGCTTTCTATGGTGCTGCTGGCAGGGGGAATTGAGCGATGTGTGTGCGTGTGCCACAGCTGTGATGGGACGTAGCAGAGATTGCTAGAATAAATTATGCGGTAAACTTGGGTAGAGATAAATAGGCCCGCCACACGCGTGAGTCCGAAAACAGTCAGCCGGAGAGATGGGGAAGGGAACTAGACAGTTTAGGGCGCCAGGGTGCGAGGCCTGGCAGTGATATACAGAGTCATAGCGAACCCTGGCCCTGGCCAGTTCGGACGGCTGGCGAAGATACAGGAGCGAGATGCAGGAAGGAGTTATTTAGTGCTGAGATAATTTATTCTAGTAAGCTGCTACAAGTTGGCTCCATCAAATTGAGCGGGATTTGCATGGTGTGATGGTTATATACCTCGTCTAAGACTAGCCGCTTCCAGCAGTTCCCAGGTCGACTCATCCCAATTCAAACCCTACTCAGAACCCTACAGCGATTACTACTTGATTCAGCTGAATGCCGTGGGAGAATGGGATTACTCGCCTTGTTGCTGGAATCACGCCATGTCGGGCAGAACGAGGTAACAACAACTCCTCATCGTTGACGAGTGGGCACGTGTGCGGTTATCATGAACGCAAATAGCGGTGGGCCAGCAATTCAGAAGCTTTGAGTTTCATGTAGCATGTAGAGTCTATTTGGCAGCGAACCGCACCTTGTAATAATCACTTGCATTCTCCCTTGACTTATGTTGATGACTGCTGCCGATAAGGCGTAAGTCTGGCCGAGTTGTGGGCGGCTAATGGGCACCGACGGTCCGATCTAATGCCATTTAATCGTCGATTATTTGATGAACAAGCCCGCTATCAAAGCTGGGGGTGCTAATCTATGGTTTAACAAATTAACTCGAGCAATCGCTTTTCTCTTCGCCTATGCCTCTCTGCCTTGTTCCTTACCCTGTGCCTTATCAGTAGCGAGAAGCTGGCTGAAACAGTTAAGGGGTATTTGGGCTATAAACACGCACGATGGTCACCCCTCAATGTTGGGGCTGTTTACTTCTATTCTCTGCAATCCCTTCGATGGCAACGGTGACTGTGGTAAGCCACGCATGCCCCCAAGGACAGCATTGGTGTCCCCCAGCGTTGGGCTAGATTCAGAAGTCTTATTGGGGTGGTTGTATTGTTTATATATATTTACGGTCACTGTGTATTATTGCATATTTGGGGGTGTTTTACTTCTATAATACTTGTTTGTATTCCTCATTTTTCTCTGATTTAGAATTCAAGTAGTCCAATGGTCTCTGTTCTCTTGTGAAAGCTGATCTGTTAGCATACCTCAGACCTGACCGAGTGTCATAGTTTAATCGGTCGGTGACACAATGATAAGCCAAACTTCTTTGTGGCACTACAATATATGTTTATAATATAAAAACTATAAAAGACCAAATATACCCTTGACTTCTACATATAAACATGTAAACAGATCCCGGTAATATTGGCCAAGCGATTCTCTCCTGATAACATAACAATATTAACTTAATTACATAATGAAATTATTATAGTGTCTTGAATTACTGAAATTATTTTGCAAATAGGTGCCAAAGATGGAGGTTGTTTCAAGACAGGATTTATTCGAACATTCAAGCCCAGAAGAGCAGGCTCCTGAGATGGAGCTTGACCTCGAGATTCAGGAGGTTGAGCACCATGTTTCAGAGCCCGAGGAGGAAGATTGGGGCAGTCTGCAGCTGTTTGGCGGCCAGTCTGTCACTGTCGAAGCTATCGAGGAACCTGAGCTGGAAGAAATAATCCAAAGCCGCCCCGATTCATATTATTTCAGTAAGTTCAGCGATGCTGACAAGCAGCAATTCGCTTTTGCTGCTGTTTCAGGTTCAACAATCCTGGATTTTGCCCAAGCTGCTACCTTGGAAGCTGCTGAAAAATACAAAAAATATGCCAAGGACATTAACGCTGATTGGAAAAAGCCCACAAGATGCCGGCCTGGCAAGCAAGCCCGTCAAAGAAGAAAGGAAAAGAACATCCAGGCAGAAAAAGATCGTGCTGCCGAAAGACAAGCATTTAGAGCCAGCCGTGGCCGTGGAGGCCACAGAGGAGGCCGCGGTCGCGGTGGATTCAGAGGCCACTCACATTAATTCGTTTCATTATTTATTTATTTTCAAATCTAGTTTTTATCTTAGACAGGCCACCACAATAGATCAGTTTGATTCAACAGTACGCTTCAGGTACTTGCTGAAGATATCATATACAGGTTTTGAAGACTCGGTGACACTGAGGATTTTGGACCCGTTTTGATTCATTGCCCGAGCCATTACTTGGTTGGCGACCGTCATTGTCTTAAGTTTTTGGTCAAGACCTGACGATACCTGCTGCCAATAATCGGCCACAAGCGTACTAGGAGCTAAACCATCGACTGCTTCACCAGCGAGGTTCTCAACCAGAGTCGCTTGCATTGCCTCAATATTGGCACCCTTTTGGAGTACATCGCGGAACGCAGACTCAAAAGATGTGACGGAGCTGCCTGCAGTCCGGGATAATTGCAAGATCGATGAGCTGATCTGGGCCTTGTGATAAGCATTGACAGGGATAGCAAGACTTCCATCAAGTAAATTGAGTGTTAATACAGCGAATTTCAACGCAGAACGGTCTCCATAGAAATCGCGGACGATTTGGCCAGCAGACCCCAGCAGTTGGTTGGTAACCGAAGCCAGTGTTTGCTCATGTGTGCGCACCAGATCAACGCTTCGTAAACTTGGCGTATCATGGAGCAATTCTGCCAATTCCTTGAGGTACTGGGCCGACTCGTACACTGACTCGGCTGACGGATTCTCATCAGCGTTGACGACAATCTCGACAGCTAGATGAAGGTACCAACTCAGCGACCGTAGCAAACTAGCAGTGTTGTGGAGTTTTGTGGAGGCATTATAAACCTCTTTTATCCGCTCGTAGGGCTTGATAAAGTCCCGCTGCAGCTTGGAGTACACTGCGTTGGCGTTGGCCACATCGGTGTCGAGCTCCGAGACGCTGTCGCGAACCTTTTGCAGGGTCTCCGCATGCTCAAGCAGTTCACTAGTATTGTCGCGAGCCACCTCAGCAATTGCTTTATCGATCTCCTCGATGTCGTACCCGAGCCGGTTGATGCTAGGCTGGAGGTCGACAATAATGTCCTGGGCCGTGGCCGTGCTCTTCACCAGATTGTTTGCCGTCTCAAACAAAGAAAATTCATTGGTCAAATAAGCCTTTTGATCAATGTATGACATGCTACCCGTCTTTTCTCAGCCAAACTTTCCTGTTTAGCCTGCTTTTGACTGTACACCGTCTGGGGCCGTTGTCGTTACAAGTAAGCACACCTCCACCCAACCTTCTACCTCCTCCACATTCGACGATGGATATTCTCTTGGGCATTCAAACAAAGGAGCAGGTTCTTCTTGTCACATCCAAAGCGTTGGCCCGGGGTATTTCTGTGCTCAAGGCCGACGACAACAAGGTGTCAATTCTGAACGAGCACACGGCGATGGCGTTCAGTGGCGAGCCCGGTGACACGGTTAACTTTGCTGAATTCATTAAAGCCAACGTGCAACTGTACGGATTCCGCCACGATGTCGAGCTGCCCTCCAATGCGGTGGCCTCGTTCGTTCGCAAGGAATTGTCGCAGTCCCTGCGGACCCGCAAGCCTTTCCAAGTCAATGTCTTGATTGGCGGCTTCGACCGCAAGACAAAGGCCCCCGTTTTACGCTGGATCGATTACCTGGGTGCCAATGTTGCTCTTCCTTACGCTGCACATGGTTACGCTTCTTATTATGTCCTGTCATTACTTGACCGCTACTGGAAGCCCGACTTGACCCTGGAACAGGGCCTCGAGCTCGCCCAGCGGGCGGTCTCGGAGCTCCAGGCCCGTATGCCCATCGACTTTAAGGGCATCCGGGTTTGTTCTATCGATCACACCGGTATCAAGGAGGTCGAGTTGCCTCCTTTTGAAGGCCATATCCCTACCACCCTTCCTGCCGACGTCCAGACTGCCACCACCGCCTAAAATCGCTTAGCTTAGATAGACAGGTTCTAAATATCGCTAAATTGATACTTTCCGACTACGTTTGTTATTCTCGCCATCGCACTTCTATCTTCTATATATTATCTTTGCTCGAGCCCATCTGTCATCATGCTATGGACGAGCTGATCAGACTTGGTGTAGTGGCGGCTCTAGCAAATGAATTAGCCAAATACACCCAGATAAGGGATGTGACCCTTACAGAGTATGTACTAAACTTATGGAAGACCGACAGGGATGCCTTCAAGACTGAGCTGAAGGAGTTTGGCGAAACTGTGCCCGATGCTGTTGGTACGTTTATTGACAGATTGGAGGGCAAGAGTAGCATAAAGCAGGAACCCACTGTTAAGCTTGAAACAGAAATCAAATTTGAACCCGAAATCAAGCTCGAGGATACCAAAATCAAGATGGAGGAGGCCCAAGTCAAGTTTGAGAGCCCAGCATTGCAGATGCCTGAAATCCCTGAAAAATCGATCCCACGGGACTTGCTTAAGATAGGCACCGAGTACACTGGACGTGTGGTGAATATCACGAAATTTGGTGCGTTTGTTAATCTAGTCAATGTGGTGCCAAAGACGGATGGCTTAATTCATATTTCTGAATTGGCAGAGCATCGTGTAGCGGATGTTTCAGAGGTAGTTGCCAAAGGAGATCTTGTCAACGCTCGCATAATAAAGATTGCAGGTAATCGAATCAATCTTTCACTCAAACCTGATCGCGCTGAGCCAACAAGCAAGAAGCGTTTGACTTCCCCGGAACGCTTCGAGCTGCGGCAAATGATTGACGCGGGTGCTGAATCGGCAAACAACTACGTTCAAGACCAAGATGAAGAAGATGTTGATGACCATATTGATGTGGAGATTCGCGAAGATGCTCCCGCATTTTTATCTGGTGAGCCAGTGGTGTTCAATGCTCCACTGTTTGCTGTACCGGATGGCATGCTTGCAAAGACAGTAGAGAAGAGCATTCAATCATCAAAGGAGCGCATGGAAAACAAACCAAAAGACCAGAAAGTTATGGATGCCTGGAGAAACACCTTGGGCCCTGTTGGTAAAGTAGACAAGGCTCCATTAAATGAGCAGCGCGCGCATCTACCAGTATTTGAGCACCGTCAACGATTGCTGGAATCAGTGGCCAACAATCAAATTATTATTGTTGTAGGAGAAACTGGTTCTGGTAAGACTACTCAGATCCCGCAGTACCTTGATGAGGCTGGCTACTCCAAGGATGGACAGCGTATTGCTTGTACTCAACCTCGCCGTGTTGCTGCCGTATCAATTGCTGAGCGTGTGGCAAACGAAATGGGTGTCAAGGTTGGTGATGAAGTGGGTTACTTTATCCGGTTCGAGAATGTTACATCGTCAAAGACAAGAATCAAGTATATGACCGATGGTATGCTTGAGCGTGAGATTCTAGCTGACCCAGATCTCAAACAGTACAGTGTGATTATGCTTGATGAGGCTCACGAACGTACAATTGCTACAGACATTCTGTTTGCACTGATAAAGAAGGCGTTGCGTCGCAGGCCAGAGCTACGTCTTCTTGTCACTTCGGCCACATTGAACTCGGAACAGTTTGCTACATATTTTGGTGGTGATGTGCCAATTTTCCGGATCCCTGGTAGGACCTTCCCGGTTGAAGTTATTCACGCTGCTGATCCACAGACAGATTATATTGAGAATTGTCTTGTAACAGTGATGCAGATCCACATGGCTCACCCTGATGGCGGCGATATTCTTGTCTTTTTGACTGGTCAGGAAGAGATTGATGCAGCGTGCGAAACGCTGTATGAACGATCAAAAGCATTAGAAAATATCATGGAAACTAAACTTGTGATTCTGCCTGCGTACTCTGCTCTGCCAAGTGAAATCCAGTCGCGCATTTTTGAGCCTACTCCTCCTGGTATGCGTAAAGTAATTTTCGCGACAAACATCGCAGAAACTAGTATTACTATTGATGGAATCCGGTATGTTGTGGATCCAGGATTTGTGAAGATCAATGTCTACGATCCGCAATTGGGAATGGATAGTCTCAAAGTTGTACCTATTTCCAAGGCCCAAGCCCAACAGCGTGCTGGTCGTGCTGGTCGTACCGCTCCTGGTAAATGCTACAGATTATACACACAAGAAGCGTTTGACAAGGAGATGCTTGAAAGCACGGTACCTGAAGTGCAAAGAATGAACCTGGCCCATACTATTCTAATGCTCAAAGCCATGGGAATCGAGGATGTGCTGAACTTTGACTTTTTGGATGCGCCACCACGCCTTGCCATGTTAACTGCTATGGGAGAACTTTACCAGCTCGGAAGTATTGATTCTGAAGGACTTTTGACTCGTTTAGGTCGAAAGATGGCTGACTTCCCTATGGAGCCGGCTATGGCTAAGGTTCTCATCGAGTCATCAGACAATGGCTGTGCTCAAGAAATGCTCACAATTGTGGCAATGCTAAGCATGCCAACTGTGTTTTACAGACCCCAAGCTAAGAGAAACGAGGCCGACCGGTCGAAACTCCGCTTTCAAGATAGCACTGGCGATCACTTGACACTGTTCAACGTATACAGCCGGTGGGCCAGCAATGGATACTCGCGAAACTGGTGTAATGACAACTATGTGCATTTTAGGACCATGCAGAGGGCCAAGGATGTGAGACAGCAGCTGGTGAAACTAATGATGCGTTACCGACACAAGCTTACCACCAGCTCTGATCGGAACCTGATTCTTAAAGTGCTCTGTTCAGGATACTTCAGGAATGTTGCTAGGAGACAAGGTGATACATACAGGACGCTAGTAGATGGAACAGACGTAGCCATCCATCCTGCATCCGCGCTGTTTAGCAAGCGTGTCGACATTGTCATCTACCATAACCTCCTGCTAACTTCGCGAGAGTACATGCATACGGTGTCAGTGATCAAACCTGGCTGGCTGACCGCTGCAGCACCAACTTTCTACAAAGCTGTTGCTCCAGTTAACAGCAAACGGCGGCGGGAAGAAACACTGGCACCTCTCCACAACAAGTTTGCCCAACACGAGGACGACTGGCGGATCAGTGCCCAGAAGAAGTACGTCAAGTATGAGAGTACCAGTTTTGGGCGATAACCCAATTATTACGAACGTAACGATTTTAGCATTAATTGATTTTAAAACTAAAGAGCCTGAATCTACAAGTGAGAGTCAGCCTTACTGGCTAGTCAAGAGCGGGCAGCACCAGTCTTGATGATGTCGGCGAACTCGGGCTTGAGAGAAGCACCGCCGACGAGGAAACCGTCGATATCGGCCTTCTTGCTCAAGTCAGGAGCAGTGGCACCGCTGACGGAACCACCGTAGATGATACGGGTAGACTCGGCAACCTCCTTGGAGACCTTCTCAGCGAGGTAGGCACGGAGCTGCTCGTGGACATCCTGAGCATCCTCAGGGGTGGCAGTAAGACCGGTACCGATAGCCCAGACAGGCTCGTAGGCGACAACAATGTGTTGCCAGTCCTCGGGCTTGGTGACGGCGACGACAGGCTCGAGCTGGGCACGGATAACATCCAAAGTGCGGTTGGCATCGCGCTCAGCACGGCTCTCACCAACACAGAGGATGACATTGAGCTTGTTGTCAATGGTGTAGCGGACCTTGTCGGCAACGAACTCGGAGGTCTCGTTGAGCAGGGCACGACGCTCGGAGTGACCGAGGATGACGTTGGTAACACCGACATCAGCCAGGATGGAGGCAGAAACCTCACCGGTGTAGGCACCATTGGGCTTCAAGTAGACGTTCTGGGCAGCAATAGCAACGGTGGGCTGCTTGACCAGGCTGTGGGCCAGACCCAAGTAGGGGAAGGGAGGAGCAATAGCGACCTCGACGTCCTTGGGGAGCTCAGCAGAGTTGAGCTCATCAATGATCTTCTTGATGCCCTCAGAGGAGCCGTTCATCTTGAAGTTGCCGCCAACGAAAAACTTGCGAGCCATTATGTATAGTTAGGTTGGAAGATCACCACGACCTGTGACGCTCGTTAATATCCCGTTGAGCCCAAATGACTCAGCACAAACGACGAACCGCTGTGGCTTCCTGTTGGTTCCTGATTCCGACCCTAGCCCGTGCAGGCCAAGCAGGTGCTAGGCAGCAGAGGTTGGCGAGGCAATTAGACATATTTGATGGATTATATTAAATTAGAGGTGCATATATGTGCTATTGTTTTGTGACTTTGATGACCACGCGGCCAACGTTACCGTTTTCGTGGACAGTGCTGTGCTGGAGGGATTTCTCGTCAAGAATGCGTTCAAACTCGACAATTCCACCGCCGACACCGAAATAGATTCTTTTGGCAGCAACCAGTGCTGTGGAAGCGGAGCCCAGGGCATTGGCCAGGACATCGGTGAACGCGACCAGCGAATCCACCGAGTACACGGTCTCAGAGGCCAGGACAAGATCAACGGAGGAGCCCACGAGTTCAGAGAATTTGGGAGACCAACCACCGGAAATAAATTCCACATCGATGCCCTTGGCCTTGAGATCGGCCTGGCACTGGTCAATAAGCTCCTCAGTCAGGTTGATTTCTCCCTTGGTGGCCTCGAGTTGGTCGGTGCCTGCAAGCCATGCAAGCACTACATTAGGCATTGTGACCAGACGCAAAACGCTCAGGTTGTAGTCGGCGAGAATAAACCGTCCCTTGCTACCGCTCTTGATGGCCTTGTAAAGAAGATATACCGAGGGAATGCCAGCTCCACTGCCCAATTCAAGCACGCTGTGTCCACCCTCGTAATTTTTCAGCTGCTCGATCAGATCCCAGGTTCCTTCCCAGATCTTGAGACCACCCTCGTACACGGTTTTGCGGACATCCTCGTTACCAAGAAGAATCTCCTCTTCCTCGTTGAGGGATTCCTGCTGCATCAATTGGAACTTGACATCAAAAAAGTCTCGCCGGGGCAGCTCGGTGCCTCCCACTGAATAACGGGTGTAGGAAATGCGAGGAGCATCTGATTTGAGAACATCAAGACTTTGCTTGACACTGACAGCTGTCTCTGTAGCAGCCTGGGTTGCAACCTGCTCGTTCTCCTCTCCAAATCCAAACTTGAACATATCCAGAAAAATAATTTCGATCCGCTTGATGACCAACTACATCTTGAATAATTAGCTGCAATACAGAACCCACAGCACTAACTCACATGTGAGAATTGCCGAGGGTTGGTCCAGCAAAAGTCGAGTACAAAAGCATATTGCATAAATTAAATATATAACCCAAATCAATTGACTTGGACCCTTTCCAAAGCCAAATTCCTATATTTCAAATCGCAGATGAGTAATGTGCATGTAAAGCCCGGCCGTTTCTCCACAGTTCTTCACATCTTCAATATGTACCAGCTTAGCCGGACCAGTTTGCTGAGATGCGCTCGCCAGGCTTCACAGATGAAGTTCCACAGCTCAGCTATGATGGCCAGCAGCCAGGCCCCCATCGGTGACGGCCCTGCTCCCGGTGAAATCGAGATCAAGATCGCCCCTGTACCCCGTCTTAACGAAGACACAGACACCAAACGGGCTCGCCTGCTGTACCAATCCCGCAAGCGGGGCATTCTCGAGTCTGACCTGCTGCTTTCAAAGTTTGCTAAACTCTATTTAAAAGATATGACTAGACCTGAGCTGGACGAGTACGATGAGCTGCTTGACGAGCAAGACTGGGACATCTATTATTGGGCCTCCAAGGCAACTGGCGCCCCTCCCACCCCCGAGAGATGGGAAAATAGCCCGATCATGGCCAAGCTGCGGGAAATTGCTGCCAACAAGGAGCAGGAGATCCTCCGCATGCCTGACCTGAACTAGCGTCGATAGCTTGACAATGGCATATATGTATATATAACACGATAGTTAAAACGGCATAATTAACAGATGATACAGCATGAGTTGGTCTTCTTGGCCTGCTTGTAAAACATACGGGACGAGGCAGACAGTGCCTCGCTCTTATCGACAAGAGTGTCGAGCTTCTCACCACGCTGCAACACTGACTCGATGGTCTTGTGCAGAACGATCTTGGTTTCGTCCAACTCCTGCTGAACCTTCATAATGGCATCGGCCTGGTGGGGGTCCTGGTACTTGCGCAGGTAGTCCTCGAGCGCAGGGAAAGCCGTTTGAGCCGAAGCCTCGGACAAACCAGACCATTGGGACTTGGGGTGGGCGGCCAGGTACTCGTCCAGCACCTTGTTGAGCACGGAAAACGCCACGCGGACAGGGTACTCCTTGTCGGCAATCAGAACAGCGGCAATTCCCTCAGTACGGGCGTAGACGTGGCCCAAATAGTTGTTCTCTTCGATGCTCTGGCGTTGACCAGCAGGTGTACGGGTAGCAACGGTCTGGCTGAAGAAGGTCATGAACTGGTCCACAGAACCACGCTCGAAGAACGAGAAGCTCGACAG
This sequence comes from Wickerhamiella hasegawae, assembly GCA_030572535.1. Classification (NCBI taxonomy): domain Eukaryota; kingdom Fungi; phylum Ascomycota; class Dipodascomycetes; order Dipodascales; family Trichomonascaceae; genus Wickerhamiella; species Wickerhamiella hasegawae. Next base: position 116,906 of record JAJLZZ010000012.1, read on the forward strand.
GTCCTTGGCACGAGCAAGCTCCACGCCCTTGCCTTCAGTCTTCAACACACCCAGATAATACAACTTCATGACAAAGCGGAGGTTGGAGAGTTCCTTGACGTGGTGATTGATAACTGTGAGCTTGGGAGATTGCAGGGACAAGGCAGCTTGGGACAGGGGAGCCAGGAAGTCAGGGAATCAAGGGGTTCAAGGGTGCGTGTAACTATTAAATAGGAGCTGGAGGCCTCGAAATATGGACACGAAATTTATTTACAATTAATGCGTTTCAATAGTGATTGTTTCTGGCAAAACGTACTGGCATTGTCCTAGCGCAGTCCTGGCATGCAGTAGGGTTGATGGCACAGCCTGCACAACTTGCACAACTTGCACAGCTCAGTGGCACGCGGCAATGCAAAGCAGAGTGGCGTCTATTTGTTGCGGATTTCGACAGTGAAAAACATTGGCCCTGTGCTGGAGATAGTGCAGCTATCAGCAGCCAGGCTGTTGGACGTGCTCAATTGAGTGTACCAGCTGGTCTCCCAGTCTTGCACATCATACACCAGACCCTTGGTGGTCATTTGAACGCTAGACTCCACGGGCACAATTCCACATGTAGGGCCCACAAAATCACGAGGGGTATCAATTTCAACCTCTCCGTCAATGGCGGCGGTAATATTTTGGCTGCTAAGCAGGTACAGAGTGTATTTTTCATGAAGGGACCGAGCCAGCATGTACTGGGAATGCCATGAGTGATCTACCCGGCCACCCAGTGCTCCGAATGCGTACACGGTGTGGATACCAGCAAAACGCTTGTGGGACTGCTCAATTGCTTTCATAAAGTCTGTGGTGTTCTGGTTGGGGTCTTTAACGAACTCTACTCCTATCTCTGCCAGATGGTCCAGTGTTTCCGCTGTAATCGAGTCTCCGTCGCCCACCACGAAATCGGGTCGTAAATTGAACTTTTCCGTGAGACTGGCAGCACCATCGAGCAGAACCCGGTGCTCAGTGTATTCCCATGCTCTTCGAAGTAGTTTTTCATTTGTTATAGGCCGATTCAGTACCAGCAGCAAAGTACCAGGTACGTCAACCTTGGAAGGGTCCAGCCATTCCGCAGGTTTAAGATGCAAAACCATCAGTCAATTGATCTAGCCAGATTTCTACACCAGGCTTGCTTATCAGGTTAACTGGGATGGCTTGATAACGGATCAATCGCTAAACGAGTTAGAGCTGTGATTACTCAATCAACTCAATGATGTTTCCGGCTCGGGTGCCAGCGGCTTCCTTATGGCATTGAAATATAGTTGATTTACACAAAAGTGTCAACAAATACTAAAAAACAAATACAAATAAAAATAAAAATAAAAATACAAAATGTAGATAATTGCCATTGGATATCACCCTATGCGATAAACTAATTCTAAGTGTTGTTAGCATCCATCACGAGGGCTGCTTCGGGCTGAAAAACTGGAATCCCCGGAATGGCCAGTCGTAGATTTCATCTATGGAATACCTGTAGGATTTATAATTTACTCAAATATGTCAGAGTTGAGCTCACAAATCATATGGTAATACACTCGTCCATGCTGTTGGCTAGTTTGAGATTGCTGCAACCACGAACTTGTTACCGCCTCATGTCCTTGCATCTGATGCAACTAGGGACTTCTCCTTTGTCGGATATGAATTAGTTGGTCACCTAGTGCGACTAGGGCGCCCCACAATATTAATATCATTGAAAATTGCAAAATTGTTGGACAGGTAATATTTAATACGTGAATTGAAGACTGCATACATGTCACACTGCCGTTCCAAGCGTCGAAACTTGGTGGCAGGAGTATAAGAATGCATATGCAGATCGAGCTTGGAAAATATATGGAAGGCACAAGTTGGCTCTTGCAAGCAAAGCGACGTATAAAATAATTTACTTATTAGAATTATATGTACCGGGTTTGCCGCCACTGTAGGGTTTCAAAAGCTTCCCAATCTTGATCGACGCTAAACCCCCACATGTGGATGAGAAAGCCTACATGAGAAAACCTACATGCATCTGCATAAAAACGCCTGATAATAACGGGTTATAAAAGCACCAACAACGCACCAGTAGGCATACATAATAATACAGTTCCAAGATGCCGCTTACTTTGTACTACTTCCCTGGTGCCAGCACACTGGCTCTTCACGTCATTCTGATTGAGGGTAAATTCGATTACAACCTTGAGCAGTTCGATCTTGCCAAACTTTCCGATTCCAATTACTCGGGTAGAGAGTTCCCTGCTATCAAGCTTGAGAATGGAACAATCCTGAGCCAGACTAATGCCATCTTCCAGTATTTGACAACCGCTTCCAATATCCCCGGAATGAATCCTCCCAATGGTTCTATGGAGCAAATGCATCTTTTTGAAGCATTGGGCTTCTGTGGTGACCTGCACCATGCCTTTGAGCCTTTGCTTGACCCAACTTCTGGCGCCGAGGAACGCAAGGCCGCCGATGCCAGAATCGACTCACGTATGGGCCAGCTTGAGAGATGGCTCGAGACCAACAACAGCGAGTACTGGCTGGGTGCTGTGCCCACACAGGCTGATATCTATGCATCCGTGATTATGAACTGGGCCGATAAGTTTGTCAACAAGGACATTTCAGCCTACAAGCGCTCGGTTGCACTGAAGGAGAAGGTCTTCGCTTTGCCTTCTATGCAGCGTGCTCTTAAAGAAGAAGGCCTCCTCTAGACTATGCCAATAGTGAATACATCATATATAGGATCCTAAAATTACCATTGGTGATTCACCATGCAATTTTCCTGGAAATCCTAGCATTTAAACGTGAAATTTGGGGTATTGATACCAGGTGCATATGCAGCTAGCTTGCATTACCATACACTTATTAACTGTGGATTTTGTTGGAAAACCATCATTTGATTGATTTGGAAAAATAGTGTAGTTTATTCTATATATTATGAATGTGATGATGGATAGCCCAGTACACCAATTTGATGCAGAAATAGATCAACGAAAAGATATCAATTGCTTGAAATATTATCAAATATAATCATCCCTGGTGATTTGTGAGTTACCCATTTGATTCAACCCATTTACACACTCGGAGCCATTTCTTTGCTCTAAACACCCCAGAGAAACCAGGCTTTCCCGATCAGGTACCCGCTTACTCAATCAAGTCTTTTACCGGTTATTGGATTGGTCAGCAGCTAGCTTAGAATCGTCGAGACAAATTGTCCATCTGCACGGTTCTGCAGCTTGCTACTACCGTTTGACATTTTTCAAATCCCGTTGCAAAACTTAAGATCATGTTGCATTTGCGCAGAGTTGTGGCCCGTGCACCCGTAGCAATTCGGTCCCGTGGTTTTTCTTCCCAGTCCCGGTCCTTTAATGCTCGTGTGACTCCCCGGACTTATGCCACTTTATTGGCTGTCCTCGCCCCCGTTGGCTACTTGACCTATCTCCAGTCCACTCCTGCCCAGGCCGACAATGCTAAGGCTAGTGCTGATCTGATCAAGGTCGATGATATCAAAACTGACCCTGTCTATTTGACTGAGGACGACTTGAAGCCGCAGCCTCCTCAGGCCTACGATCCTGAGACTGGCGAGATCAATTGGGACTGCCCCTGCCTGGGTGGTATGGCCAGTGGTCCCTGCGGTCCCGAGTTCAAGGAGGCCTTCGCCTGCTTTGTCTACTCCAAGGAGGAGCCCAAGGGTGCCGACTGTATCTCCAAGTTCTCTGCCATGCAGGCTTGTTTCCGTGAGCACCCCGAGGTCTACGCTGAGCAATTGCAGGGCGATGAGGAGCTTACTGGCAATGCTCACGAGTCTCATGAGGCTCACGGTATCACCGAGACTGCCAACGAAATCGCTGCTTCTGCCAAGGACCTGAGCGAGGAGGCTGCCCGTCGTTTCGACAGCGCCCGTGAGCACTGGGAGACCCGTGCCAAGGAGTTCCAGGACTCTACTTCTAAGCGTATTGCCGAGCTGCAATCTGCTTCTGTCAACACCACCAAGGACCTTGAGAACTGGGCCAAGGAGCAGTCTGATGCCCTTCGTGCCTCTGGTCGCCAGGCTTACGACGATGTCCACCGCGCTGCCTACGAGTACTACCGCAAGGCTCAGGACTCTGGTGATGAGGCTCGTTTGCAGGCCAACAAGTACTACGATGAAGTCACCCGTGAGGTCACTGAGTACTACAACCAGGCCAATGCCTCCGCTGACGCTTTGACCAAATCTGTCAACGACGGCCTTAACCAGACTAAGGCTTCTGTCAACAACGTTTACGCTGATGCTCAGAAGGCCGCCACCGAGTACTGGAACAAGACACAGGACCAAGGTGTTTCCCTCCAAAAGACTATTTCTGAGCAGCTCCACTCTGCCCAGGACACTTTTAACAGTTACTACAATCAGATTGAGTCTCAAGCTGCCGCTGTTGAGGAGTCTGTGAAGAGCTCTGCTACTGAAATCTACAACTCCGCTCAAAAGAGCGCCACCGATCTCCAGAAGGCTACTGAGGAGAAGCTTGCCAAGGCCCGTGCCTCTGCCAAGGACCTCTACGATGACGCCGCTCGCAAGGTTCAGAAGACCAGCGACGATGTCGATGAGCTTGAGAAGTCTGTTTCTGCTCGCGTGCGCAAGGCTCAGCAGCAGGCCAAGAAGGATGCTCAGAAGATTGTCGACGCTGTGCGCCATGAGCCTGAGAACCTCCGCAAGGGTGCCAAGGAGGTTGGCGACATCGTCCATGCCCACGTCGAGCTGGCAAAGGCCGATGGTGAGCGTGTTCTTGAGGCCATCAAGGAGGAGCCTGCCAAGTTCAAACAAGGCTTGAAGGACGCTGAGAAGGCCATCAAGGAGTCTGACTACAAAATTCGCAGTCCTTCTGAAGAGTCTACTTTCAATGAGCAGCTCAAGAAGGATTTTGTGAAGGACGCTAAAAAGCTGGGTGAGCGTCTTCAGCAGGACTACACTACATTTGTGAACTCACAAAACGACAAAACATTCATGGAGAACCTTAGAGACGACACCAAGACTCTTCACGACCGTTTTCAGAAGGATCTGAGCACTTTCCGTGGCTCTTCTGCCGGCAAGTATCTTGAGAAGAATTTCAACGAGGACGCTTTGAAGCTTGAAAACCGTGCTCGTCACGATATTGGTCTCAAGGAGAGAATTCCCGGCGCTGCCCCTACCGGTACTGCTACTGGTGCCGCACCCGCTGCTGCCACTACTCCCGTTGCTGCTAGCACTGCTACTCCTACCACCGCTCCCCCTCCCTACACCGAGCACAGCGATGCCCCTGTCAAGAACTAAAGGACTCAGGGTTGACAATGCTGGTGTCACTGTATATATAATATAGTTATCTAACCATTTACTATTAAATGTCTCATTGCAATCATTAAAATAAAAATAATCGTTAAACTTTCGTGGATAATTCATCAAGTGAAATCGGTTCGAACTTTTGGTGGGATCTAATCCAAAGGACGTCCTCATCAATGTAACAAAGGATCTTTTTCAGCTCAAAGCCAGGCCGTCCAATCTCATATTCATAGTTTCCTGAAACGTTTGCTCCCCATGAAGGCCTCACAGAAAGAGAGTGTTTTGCACAGAAGTCCTCGAGTACATCTCTAAACGTTGAATGAATCTCGGTGGCCTTTGATTTAGGCTTTGGCATCGCTGGCAGAGGAAGAGAACCGCTATAAGATCCACTGTCAAGAAGTGTATTTATAACGTCCATAAAATAGATCCAATATGGCTGGAAATCCTCAGAGTCTATAAGCGCCTGGGGGAATATTTCTTTCCAGAGGTTGTACCACTCATAAAGGTTTTCCATCCAATTGTCTGACTTTGTCAACAAAAGCAAACATTTTGACCATTTGTCCGCGAATTGAGGTAGTAGCAAAGCTGCAAGACGATTTGGTCCGAGTAGTGATTGCCAGGCGTTCAGGAGGCTTGAAAGTGGACTCTTGGCACTAACTGTTCCAGGATCCAGCCTATCAAGATATTTGGCAACAGCCCTAGTAAATCCTGGAGTCATACCGGTAAAAGGGATCCATCTTTTAGCTTTAGCGAGGGCTTCTGGATCTGCGATGGTCTGTTGGTTGTACTGGCTCATCTCAGCGCGAGCACGAGCGACAACAGAGGAACTACTATGAAAATAAGACATCCAAGAGATCATATTTTCCAAACTATCAGCATTGTTCAAAAGTGCCGTGCCAATAATACGATCGAGCTGTTTGTGAATGGGTAGAAGGATAGCATCGTACTGGGTCAAAAACTCCAGTAATTGCTCGGATGTCACTTCCCAGTTGTTCGAATTAATCTGATTCTCCAGTTTTGGGATCCAAGATAATGCCAATACGTTGGAAAGAGACTCATCGGACTGCATGTAACTCGAGTTCTCAATGAGATCAAAGACCTGGGGATCGTTAAATTCTAGTTCAGCCATTAACCGGGCTAGCTCAGAGGAAACTACTTCATCCAGGTGAAACTCATCCCAGTACTCACCATAATTCGCATACAATAACTCGAGGTCGATATGTGGTTGCTGGATATCATGCAGAATAGACACTAGCACATCTGACTTGGACCTGAGGACCCCCAATTCATTTACAAGACGGTCTTTTTTGTGTTCGAGCAATTCAATGCGGCGATTGTTGACAATTTCAAGCTTTTCAGCAGGTGTTAATGTGGATTGCGATGGTGGTTCTATGCGGGATTCCTCTTTTTGAAGTGCGTTCATGCCAAGGCCGGCTTTGCCCACTTGGTCTGTATGGCTCACAGGCTCGACAATGCCAGTACCATCTTTGCCCAAGCCATAACCCGTTCTGTAGCCCATTTTGGCCATTAAATCAGCACCAATTCCATATTGGTTCGCGTGCTGGACACTGGGTCCCGTGGAGACGACAGTGGGCAGTTCGACGGAATCGTCTGACTCGTCGAGGTCCGAATCTGCAAACTCCAACGGATCTCTATTTCCAGCCTTCTTCATTTAATTAATCAACTCGTTCCTTCAGCTTTCAATCAAACTCCTACACAACTTTCACGCCTTGAACAACTGAAGGTTCAGTTGAATAAGCATTCTTGTCGACATCCACTCCACCATGCTTTCGGACAGATATAAGTACCGGGTGGAGATCCAGCAGATGATGTTTGTTAGCGGTGCAACTAACGATCCACCGCTGGAAACGATTCAGCTTGTTGAAGACATTGTACGGGCCCAAGTTGTAGAGATTATCACCCAATGCGCTTCGCTGGCTCGGAGACGTGGTGCACGTACAATTGCTGTTGACGACGTCATGTTCCTTATTCGACACGATGCGGCAAAGGTAGACCGCCTCAGTAACTATCTTTCGTGGAAAGATGTGCGTAAGAACACCCGTGACCAGGATGGTGGTGCTGCTGAGGGTGCAGACCTACTTGATGACCCTGGCATGGTGTCCAACACCGAGAACTCGAAAAAGATTGGTCGCAAACAAAAGGTTGTCCTTCCTTGGAAGATTCCTGCCATGTTTAATATCACATTGCCTGACGATGATGATGAGGAGAGTGATGAGGAGGACGATGAGGCTGCCGCCGCTATGATTGAACGACTCAAAACTGCTGATCTTAGAACGCGGAATATGACAAAAGAAGAATATGTGCATTGGTCTGAGTGCCGCCAGGCAAGTTTCACGTACCGCAAGGGTAAGCGTTTTAAGGATTGGGTTGGTGTGAGCCAAATCACTGATGCCAGGCTTCAGGATGATATCACGGATATTCTTGGTTTCTTGACATTCGAAATTGTCGCCAATCTCACTGAATTGGCCCTCGCGGTGAAAAATATTGAGTCTTCCATCCACATAAGCCCTGGCGGTGTTTCTCAAAGCAAGAAGCAAACCTATTTATTCGACAAGCCTAATGAACACCAAACGCCATTACTTCCCCGTCACATCAGAGAAGCCTACCGTAAATACGACCAGCCAACCCGTCATAACACGGCGATGCGGTCATTTGCGAGAGGTCCAGTACATTATAACCTGCGTCTAATTTAGATAGATATGCAACGTAATATGAACAATAAATGCTTTTAAATATTAGCGATCACTCTGGGTGTCGCCTGTTTCATCAGTTTCATCATCAGATGTAATGAGATTCGTGGAACTTTGGTTCACAATGCTGTGTTTTGTTTCCTGGCTGGAAAAGTCATCGTCATTTACAGGTTCTCGCTGTTTGAAGAACGGTGTTTTAAAGAAGGTCGCTAGTACCTGGTCTCTGTTGTGGACAAACTGGCGAGAATCAACCCCCATGGCTGCCCAGGACCGTCTGCTCAGGCGTTTACTTGCAATAGGGCCCATCTTTACCAATCTATTCAGGTCACTGCGGGCGATGTCACGGGTAAACGGAGCCAGCTCTAGGCTAATGGTTTCATCAGTCTCATCAAGAGAATAGACAGCGTCCCTGATAGTGTTAATACGCCTGTGAGTCGCATTTTCAAAGTAGTCCAGCTTCATGATTTCGTCACGAGCTGGCACTCTCCATGGTTCAGATATAATGAATTCTTCAGGTCTTTGGAAACCACTGAGTTCTTCCTCTGGATCACCTTCCTCAAAATACTGCAATTCAGCCCTGTCTAGAGAAGAAAGTAGGTCAGCAGTGTATGCTGCTCTGTCTAGATCCGGAGGTGAAGAAGCTAGTGTGGAAGGTGAGGGTGGTTGCTCAACATATGTATCAACACTGAACACACGCAACCCATTACGAGCCTCTTGGGTAGATAAAAACCAATCTAAACCACTTCTCCTGCCACCCAGGCTCATCTGACACCAAAATTGCAGGTGCGACAGCGTCTTACGGAGGTCACCTTTGAAGAGAATGGCTACGCGGGCAACTTGCTTTTTGTCTAGAATGTGGCCTTCACTAAAGGCAATGTTCCATACAATATCAACCATGTCCACATAATTCAACTGACGGAAGTCTACAATAGCTGAAATATCGCTGTCAAGTATGGTATTAGGAAGCGTGGTGAGATCTTGGCAGGTCAGAACGACAGGTCTTTTACTTGAGGCGATGAATTTCTCCAGAGTTGACCAGAAACTCTGAGCTTCACTTTCAAAAAGGATATCTGCTTCATCAAGTAGAACTATGCAGTTTGTCGTATCCCTGCTTGTTGTGGAAGCATGTACTGCATGACTTTGTCCGATACCGTCCAGCAGCTCGGCTAATGTTTTGCCAGTACGTTTTTTGGTGCTATTACATTCCAGAACAAATGCATCAAGGTTCTGTGCAGCGGAGTAAACAGTTGAGGTCTTGCCAATACCTGCTGGTCCATGGAGAATCAGTAGTCGCTGGGTATTGCCACTTTCAGAGTCTTCTTCATCATCGACAATAAAATCAGCCATTTCGGAGCGATCAATACGGCGCTTCCGAGACTTCTTTTCCTGCCTTTTGGCATGTTTCAAGTCCCTGATCTTTATGCGCAGCCATTCTTCGGTCTCTGCAGCTGCTTGCTTGACAAGGCTCACAGCGGGTGATGAGGGGCTATATTTTGTCCACCACAGTTGGGTTTCAAATGTACCAATATCAAACGGTTTCTGCTGCGTTGAGAGCTCATCCACTAGTTGTTTAACGGCTGGATGCGAGGTTTCTGCCGCTGTAGACTGAGCCAGCATATTGGTGATCTGAGCGGGACTCATCACAAGTCGAGATGGCTTTCGCGTCTGGGGTAGATAAATTGGGGGAAGTTCTCTCAATGAGAGGATGTCTTCCACAAATGCAACTTGGTTGGAACGAATATCAGCCGTGGATATGCTGCGTCGAGGCAATGGTTCAACGGCCTCGGAACGCTCACCGCGAGCATGATGTTTGGGCCACGGTGCTTCCTGCTCAATTACTCGATTGGGACGCACAAATGTCGTCGGAGGAGGCGTACTAGTCTTTCTTTCGGCTGGAGCAGCGCGCTTGGCAAAGAATGAGTGGACCTTGGGCTTGATGGCCCGGAGCTTGTCTTTATCGGCAACTAATGTAACCATCATCTTCCTTCTTTTGGGGGACTGTTCTTCGAGGTCATTAGCGTCTTTCATAATTACGTCCTCCTGTGGTGAAGGTTCCTCTTTTTTCAGTTCAGAACTCGTAGTGAGCACCGTGGGAACCAGAGGGCTTGGTTCGGGCCCAGGCTGCGGATCTACAGAGCGTTGGGGTGGTTTTACACCCCAAAGACTTAATAATGTTCGCCCCATACTCACCGGTTAACTCTACGATCTTTCTACAGTTGTATCACAATAGTAGCACGGTCGTAGTACGGTCGTAGAGCTGGTACCAAACTGAAGCTGGCACGAGACGCGACTTTAACAAATTAAGGGCAAGGGCACGCGTTTCCTAGCTCGCTTCCTATGCTGAGTCATGTATATGCCAATTTAGGTCGACCTGCCCAAATTGGCTTTACCGTTGGCACTGAGCATTGGTGATTTGACATTTTACCAGGGCTAGCGAGGCCAGTGCTAGATATATTTGATAATGACCATATCTGAAATCATTGATGAGGCTCAGGCGGCTTTGCAGGTTGCAGACCCGCTCTGTCTGGATGGCAACCAGGTCATGACCGACTTCAAGTTATATCTGGAAGAGTCCACAATTCTTTACTCCAAGATCCAATTTCTCCATGAGTCACTCCAGGATCAATTGCAAAACATGGGTAACCTCTATGTCATTTTGTCTCATAGCATAGATAAGGCAACCAAGGAAAGCTCCAAGCAGCTCAAACGACTGACCACTGCTGGCCAGGAACTGGATGCATTGCTTGCAATTCTTGAAAGCGTCCCCGTGGATCCAGCCCATTCTTCAAACGGTACTGCCGAAAACCTTAACGCATTTGTGCACCATGACGACATCCAGAGCCTGCGGGAACAGGCAGCTACCTTATCAGAGGAGCTAAGAGCATCATTTGGTGATATGAACAGAATTCCAGACCGTTTACAGAAAGAGATCAGCAGTCTCCGTAATCAACAGCCATCAATTGAGGGAAGTATTCATTCTATCAAAAGTTCTCTGGCTGATTTGTCCAACAAAACTGCTCCTGCCGCGCATGCCATGGCAGACATGCTGCTTTCGCTCACACAACATTATGATTTAGCCTGCGAGGCATCAACATTAGCATCACACGACGAATTCGAAGAGGCACAGGCAGTTCTTGAAAAGGATAGACTGCAATTAGACGATGCATTACAGACCATCAAAGAAAATCACCAAGTCTTGATCGACTCCCGTACAGAGGCCGCAACCTACAAACGTGATTTAACAAACGCTTATGACGATACAATTGCATTTTTTGATCGTGCCGAGTCACTAACGTCCCATAGTCTTCGTGACTATGTCAACAAGTTGGTAGAAAAGCAGGGCGAGTCACAAAAGTGGTCAGGCCAAGTAGAGACTCTGGTAGCTGAGCTCGATGGACTCACTGAGTACTACAGAAGGTTTCATAAATCATATCATTCACTTCTGCTTGAAATGGTCCGGCGGCAAAAAATGCAACGACAGTTCCGCAAGACAATCAATGAAATCAATGCATCCCTGGTCGCAAGCTATAATGCCGAAGTAAATGCTCGCTCAGATTTCACAAAGACTCACGGCGAATATTTACCAAGTGACATTTGGAGTGATTTGGAGGCATTACCAAAGAAGTATTCGTTGCAATTTGAAGAAGAGTTTATTCCTACCGTTGATGAGAGCAGTATTGTCAAGGCCCTCAAGGGTCTAAAGTAAAGACCCGTGGTTTATGTACATAATTTATTTAAATTTTGCAAGTCTTTCATGAAGTTTCTCAATGAATCCATCATAAGAAAGAGTCTCTGCTTTTTTGCTTCCTCTTTCCCTGACGCTCAATGTGTTCTGCTCGACTTCACGGTCACCAACAACACAAACAAACGATGGGGAGAGTTCAGCAGCGCGTTTCAGGCGGCCACTCAATGGCTCAGCTTGCTTGAAGACTTCGGCATCAAACACGTCGCGATTGAGAGGTGTAGGCTCGTCCTTGTTGTAAACACGACCCTCCAATTTAGCGGCAATTTGCTCCGCGTATTCAACATGGGCATCAGAGACAGGCAGAATAGCAACCTGGCGGGGGTTCAGCCAGAAAGGCCATTTACCTTGGTAATGGTCAATCAAAAGAGCCATGAATCTCTCAAAGGAACCAAACACAGCACGGTGGATCATGACAGGCCGGCCCTTACCAGTAGCATCGTCGTATTCGAGCTCAAAGTTGCGAGGAAGCTGGAAATCAAGCTGGATTGTTGCAGCCTGGTGCTTGTTTCCCAAGCTGTCAGTAACAATGAAATCAATCTTGGGGCCGTAAAAGGCACCGTCACCCTCATTAATCACAAGATCATGTCCAGAGCTTGAGATAGCCGATTTGAGAGCTGTCTCGGCCTCGTCCCACAGGGAAATATCGCCAATAAACTCAGTGGGGCGGGTTGACAATGTCATTGAATATTCCAGATCAAATGTTTTGTAAATAGTGTTCACCAATCTGATCGAGTCATGGATTTCCTGGGTGACTTGATCTGGCCGGCAAAAAATGTGACCATCGTCCTGGTGAAATCTCCGCACTCTGGTCAGACCAGTTAGCGCACCGCTGGCCTCATTGCGGTGAAGAGGCGAAAATTCGGCATATCTAACCGGAAGATCCCGGAAACTGCGTTCCTGACTCTTGAAGATGAGACAATGGCCAGGGCAGTTCATGGGCTTCAAACTATACTCGATATCGTGGGAATCATGACCATCTGTAACACCGAACATATCATTTTTATAATGTTCCCAATGTCCTGAGGTTTCCCAAAGCTCCTTTTTGTATAGCTGGGGGCTGATAACCTCTTCGAAACCTCTACTGGAGAGCTGAGCTCTCACGAACGCTGCGAGCTTGGCAAACAGCCTCGTTCCCGGTGGCAGAAAGAACACCGAGCCGGGAGACGTGGGATTCATATAATACAACCGTTGCACATCATTGACACTCTTGACTTGGGCTGCTGTGCTGTATTGTTGCAGCCTTAACAGGTGCCAGCTTCTGAGCCGGGGTAGCATGTCAGCCTGACAAGATCAACGGCAGATGGTGATATTTGATGGCAGAAGGCCAACGGCTTAAATGATTGTTGTTGTTTGAAATTAAGATCTACCTAGATCATATATATGTTAAAAATCGTCACTAAATACTATAGTAGTTCTTCATTTCACAGGACTGTTCTTAGCGCTCCAGGCTCTGAGACGCTCACCATTAAGATAGATGTAGATAGGTGCGGGCAGACCAAGCACCAGGGCCAGAAGACCAACCAGGGTACTGGCCCATCCGTAGCCAAGACGGTTGTACATGGGGACACCGAAGATAGGATATGTGGCGGCCATGAAGGACCGGCCCATGACCATTGCGGCAATGATAGAACTTGCCAGACGGGTGTTCAGAACAATCACGTAGGTTTGAATGGATTGCAACACCATAAAAAATCCAAAGCCATAAAGGAAAACACCAATTTCAGGCATCAGCCACATGACCCTGGCCTCGGCACTCCATCCGTACCAGAACAGAGCAATGGCCATGATGACGGTCGAGACAGGCAGGAAAAAGAGTCTGTCCTCGGGCTTGGCCTTACCCTTGGCAGCTTGTCTGCCATTGTACCATTGAATGAGATAAGTCCAGAACATGGTTCCGGCAAGAATACCAATGGATAAAGCCAGGTACATGACACCAGAGATACCCAGGCTGTAGTGGTACTTGTCTGTCCAAAGACTGGGGTAAGACACAAGAATCAGGTACAAGAAGCCATAAATGAAAGCTGTGTGGAGACCGAGAGCAAAAATAATAGGGTTTGTGGTCAAAAAGAGAATGGGACGGACTACGGCATTGCGCAGCTGGACCAAGAAGGGGTCGTTAGCCACCTGCCAGATGGTGTGCAAATTCTGATTGCCGGTCTGCTTGCGCAGCTTGGAAGCCTTTCTGGCCAAAAGAACAGGCGAGTAGGTCTCTTCGAAGAACAAGACACCCAAGATCAACACAGCACCAGTAATCATTGAAGTGACCCAGAACACCCAGTGCCAGGACTTGTACTGGACCAAAAAACCAGCAAAAAGAGGAGCAATAGCGGGGCCAACAGAAGGACCGATGTTAAACAGAGCCATGGGCCAGTTACGGGACTTTTCATCGTAAAGATCGGCAATAGTTCCTGCTGCGACAGCGATAGGGGCACCATTGAAGGCACCCGTAAGGAATCTGAAAATCAGCATCGCAGCAGTATTAGGTGCAACAGCACATGCAATATTAAAAACAAGACCACCCAGTAGGGAGCCCAAAATGATGTAGCGACGACCAAGGATCTCGGACATGGGAGCGAAAACGGGGACAAACAGGGCCCAGGACAGCAGAATGATGGAGACCATGAAAATGCCCACAGAGCTGTTGGAGTTGTGGTAATCGGCCATGATAGCGTCCACAGCGGGGGAGATCACTGAGGAGGTTAGCGAAGCCAGGAAGGTAAATAACGAGGCAAGCACAACATGGTAGCCCCGCTTCCGCTTTGTCCAATTTCTGGGATTGGCGGGATCATCCTCGCCCTCCCACGTCACGATTTCCGGATCAATAGCCGTGAGCTCGTGACCGTCTGCGTTGACCGAGTCCTTGACGGCTCCGTCCCCGCTCTCCTGCTGCTGGTGGTAGAGCGACAGAACGGTCTCCCGAGTCTTTTGTCTCGTAGCTTCAATCTGATTTTCGTCAAGGTCTCCGTAGATCTCCTTGACAGAGTATCTGGACCGCACTTGGGCAATATGTTCCATTTCCTCATCAACGTCGATACCGCGCTCACCATGGTACATTTCCGGCGAACTGGGAGACTGGGTCGAACCTTCACCCTTGGTGCTGATTGTGTCTTCCACTGATGTCGAGGCAGAGTGCTCGGCCTTGCTGCTGGGCAGCACTGTTCCGGGCGTCGCGCTCATGTCAGTCTTCAACTGTAAAGTCCGGGTGCTCAGGCTTCCCTATAAGGATTATTTCGACATCTGCATGCACAGTCATAAATATCGGGGAAGGGGTTTTCTGCACGTTTGTCAGATAGGAAAGGGGTTTTCTGCACGTTTGTCATGCGGGATAGGGTTTTCTGCACCTCACCACCCAGCGGTTAGAGGCCTGTTTTGGGCCCAATATCGGCTGTTTTCAGCCCAAACGGCATCAGTAGCCGCTCCGGCTGGCGGGCTGGGCACGCCGGACAATTTCCAACCCAACCAAGCGTGTTACATGCGTCCCGCACGTGTTTCACGGCCCGAACCCGAATAGTTGGCCCGTTCCAAGCTTAGGCCCACAAGCGGTGTCGGGACATGCATACCAAGACCTCTGGGAATAACACTGCATGAGGGGTTGGCGCGAATATTAACGTTAAGGCATTAAACTCAATGCTACCAGCGACGGAACTGGCGGAGGTTTCTGTGGGGATTGCATTCAACCGGCCTTCAGCTGTCTGTGGCTTCCTGGTGCTAGCCTAATACCAATCCCAGTCTATCGAAAAGTGTGTACAGAATACGATAATATGTGCAGGGTGCATTTCAATGACAAACCTTGCATTTTAGCGGCTGAAGGATTTTTTTCATACCAACACGGACGGCTTTGAACGGCCTTGAAACTTATTTTTTTGACAGTTATGGGGTATCCCAGATGTTTCTATGGCTGTGTTCGGGTCCGTAATTGCATTTGTAGCTTTGTTCAACGACTAAATTTCATCGATATTGGTACCCGCAGCACGTTACATCTCGACTACCGTAGGTGTGCAGGCCCCTGTAACGGCCCCTGTAACGGCTTTTCAGCCTGGCTTGGATCACTAACACCGGGTATTCAGCAGCCAATTAATAGGCAAATCTTGGTCAATTTAGGCTGCTTTGCTGGTATATTGGGTAATTTTACTGTTTATGTGACTTGTGCGAAAAATCTCCTTGTACCTGCCGTTGGGGGGACCACCCAAGGCTGTTCTTCGTGCAAATCCATGCTGCGATGGCTACCCCACGGGCATTAATCGTATCTCGTACCGGATAATTAGGATCTGCGGGATCGCGTTGCAGCCCCCATCATGTGGAAATCTCCCCACATTTTCAACCTCGCATGGCAGCCAAGCACCTCCAGACAGCACCAGCCGGCTGAATGACACCAAACACAAACCTTGTGACTTAGAGGATCTGTAGCCAATATTTGCACGAGCTCATCGGACCATATTTTCACCCTTGTGTAGATCCACGGCCTAATATCCCCGGTGGTCCGAAACATCTGACCAGCACAAATCGAGGCTCAGGTCTAGTTCATTGTTTTTGATGAACGGGCAGATAACCTAATCCATACGGCTTCGATTTGATATATCGAGTCATTTCTGTTTTTAAATAATTATGACAATCAAATCAATAATACATAGTACTTTATTTGCCACATACTGACGAGGCGAAGTTCAGCTATCTCTGCTCAAATGTGGCATTGTGCGTACGGCACCATGTGGGGACACAGTGAATCCGCAGTGGATTTTACGTATGACTATTAAAATGAGTCAAATTTTGCACCCCCTGTATCACTGTCGTGTATTGATAAATTTTCACAGACGCGCGATCCTTGTACTCTTAGTGAAACTCACACTCGTTGCCAGATCGACTAACAATGGGCTGCAGGCGGTATGCAGTCACTCTGATACCAGAGGCTTGAGATCGCTCGACTAATTAAGGTTTTTATTGCCAGGCCAGTATGATCTACCTATTACATTATGGTTATTTGACTGGGCTGTGCTCGTCGATCCATTTTCGAAGCTTTTCGCCATTGAGGTAGATATAAATTGGGGCCGGCATACCCAACAACAGCATCAAAAGACCAATAATTGTGTTAGCCCAGCCATAGCCTAGACGGTTGTACATCGCTGCACCGAACAGAGGGAACGTACCTCCGAGAAGGGTTCTGCCTAACGCAACCGATGCAATAATAGAGCTGGCCAGGCGCGTGTTGAGCACCACCAAGTATGTTTGGATAGCCTGAAACACCACAAAAATACCAAATCCAAATAAAAAGATGCCAATTTCTGGCATGAGCCACATGATCTTGGCCTGCGCACTCCATCCATACCAGAACAGAGCAACACTCATGCATACTGTAGACACAGGCAAAAAGAATAACTTATCTTCAGGCTTGGATTTGCCCCGAAGCTCCTGGCGTGTGTTGTACCAGACAATTACCGGGGTCCAAAAGAGGGTTCCGACACAAATGCCTAGGGATAATGCAATGTACATCAAGCCGGACACACCTAGACTATAATGGTACACATCTGTCCAAAGATTGGGGAACGTTACAAGCATGAGATACATAAATCCGTAAACAAATGCCATATGCAGACCAAGAGCAAACACGATAGGGTTTGTGGTCAGGAATAATGTGGGCCGGACAAGAGCGTTGCGGACCTGGATCAAAAAAGGTTCTCTGGATATATCCCAGATGGTGTGTAAATTAGGATTACCGGTTTCCTTGCGCAGCCGGGCTGCTTTTCTTCCCAGGAGCACTGGGGTATAAGTTTCATTAAAGAAGAAGAAGCCAATAATAAGGACCACGCCGTTGACAATGGAACAGACCCAAAACACCCAGTGCCAGTTGACGTACTCCACCAAGAAGCCTGAGAACAGAGGGGCGATTGCCGGTCCACATGAAGGACCAATGCCAAACAACGCCATGGGCCAGTTGCGGGATTTTTCATCATATAGATCGGCAATGGTTCCGGCGGCTACTGCCAGAGGAGCACCGTTGAATGCACCGGCTAGGAATCTGAATACAAGCATGGACGCTGTATTGGGGGCTACAGCACATGCAATATTAAAGATCAGACCACCCGTCATGGAACCGAGCAAAACGTAGCGCCGGCCCAACAGTTCTGAGAGCGGGGCTGTCACCAGAATAAACAGGGCCCATGCTAGAAGCATAATGGTCACCATCAGTGCACCGACCGTTTCGTTGGAGTTGTGGTAGCTGGCCAGAATAGCCGGCACGGCCGGGGATAACACAGACGAGGTCATGGGGGGAACAAAAGTGAAGAGCGAGGCAAGCAGTGCATGGACAGCCCGCTTCCTCCAAGCCCAGTTTCTGGGACTTTGGGGGTCATCCTCACCCTCCCATGCAACTATTTCCGGATCAATGTCCTCGTACTCGTGGCCGTCATCCTTGACGGTATCTTCTGCTTCCAGGGTCGGCCTGTCGTCGTACCGGCGGTTACGAATAGATAAGATAGTTTCCCTGGTCTTTTGCCGGGTCGCTGCAATGTCCTGCTCGTCGAGATCACCGTAGATCCCCGGTACAGAGTACCTGGAGGTTGTTTTTGCAATTTGTTCAAGCTCCTCGTCACGGTCCTGGAGATGAGAGCCGTGCTCCTGGGGAGACGAGTGGGCCGTAACATCCAGAACGGTGGAGTCTCCTCCCACGGTAGAGCAGTCTAGTTCAGATTTCAAGTGCTCCGGCTGCTCGTTCTCGGTGTTCATACCCCTCGCTGGGTCCTTGGCTGTCATATAAATCTGTGAAGATTGCATAACATCCACTCGGGCTTCCCCATACATGCAAGTCGATGCATGCACAGTCAGGATTGAGGAGGAGATCGATGATCTGCGTCCTCGGCAAGGGGGCCATTCCCACTGGGCCAGGTGCATGCACGGCTGAGATATGCAAAATGTGCGGGAATGAAATTATTTTTCACCTCTGGGAGATCCAGCTGCTGGCCAGCAGCGTTGTCGGGGCCCTGGAGTTGCCGAGTCTGGCGACCTCTTAGTAACGACTGCATCATGCATCCTAAACCCCTAGGCAAATGACTGATAAAAGAGTTTGATCAGCAGGGGGGTTTATTCTCTTCATTTTTGCAGAGGCCGCTCGCAACAATCAGACGTAATGTGTTGAAATAATCCGTTGCTCGAGAGCGATAGCAGCCCGCAGATTACGCAAGATACCATGCTCTACCTTAGTGTATATAGTTAGTGCAAGACTGCGAATACTCAGGGCTGCTATATAGTCTACGGATGGTCACTTGCAAAGGCTGGAGGACGGGATAATCTTGTACCCATCCATAACCGTTGTATGGCTGGAGAGTGCTGCAAAATGGCGCATTATCGTAATCGCTGCAGGCCAGGATATTAGCACGTTTGTCATCTATACAAGTTAGGCGGCCGGGGACGGTTAGGTACATGAATCTTGATGCCTAATGTACATGAATTTCATGTACACTTGATGTACTTGGGCAGAGGCAATGTGGCTAGTGCTTAATGCACCACTCTGCCGTTCCTGGTCGAGCAGGCTCGGCTAGCACAAAAGGCAGGCAGGCTGGAGATGATTTATAGCCTACATAACTAGGCTACGACGCTAAACTAGCCTTAATCTAGAGCAAACAAACTGTTTAGAGGAGGTTGCGGTCCTGGAACTGCTTGTACAGAGCTTGGCCCAGGCCAGCGGGCGAGCGCTCGACAACAACACCGGCGTCAGTCAAAGCAGAGATCTTGGACTTGGCATCACCCTTACCACCGGCGACAATGGCACCGGCGTGGCCCATGCGGCGGCCAGGAGGAGCGGAAACACCAGCAATGAAACTGACAACGGGCTTGGGGTTGGCACGGGAAGCGTTGTGCTGCTTGAGGAACTCGGCAGCGTCCTCCTCGGCGGAACCACCGATCTCACCGATCATGATGATACCCTCGACACCGTCGTCCTCAAGGAAGACAGACAGACAGTCGATGAAGTTGGAACCGGGGAAGGGATCACCACCAATACCAACAACGAGCTTCTGACCAAGACCGACCTTGGTGGTCTGGTTGACAGCCTCGTAGGTCAGGGTACCGGAACGGGACACGATACCAATGCGACCGGGGGTGTGGATGTTGGAGGGAAGAATACCGATCTTGCACTTGCCAGGGGCGACGATACCGGGGCAGTTAGGACCAACGAGACGGGTCTTGGACTGGGTCTTGAGGGCCTGGACAACGCGGATCATGTCGTGCTGGGGAATACCCTCGGTAATGGCGACGGCAAGAGGAATCTCAGCCTCGATGGCCTCCATGATGGAAGCGGCAGCGAGAGGAGGGGGCACAAAGATACCAGAGGCAGAGGCACCGGTCTCCTTCATGGCCTCGGCAACAGTACCGAAAACAGGCAGACCGAGGTTGGTCTCGCCGGCACGTCTGGGGTTGGTACCACCAACAACCTGGGTGCCGTAGTCAAGGGCCTGCTGGGCGTGGAAAGTGGCCTGTTTACCGGTGAAACCCTGGAAAATAACCTTTGTGTTTTCGTCAATCAACAGGTTCTTGCGGGTGTCCTCGTAGGAGCGGGTGCTGCGGGCGACGCTGAAAGCGCGGGCGGCGTGTGGCCGCGAGGAACGGATCACTCGAGAAGACAGCATTGCTTGACAAGTTTGTGCTAGTGTGAAGACCTATGGGTGCCTGTGATTAGATGAGCTATAAGGGGCCAGTCCACGTTGGCAGGGCCACCAGCCAGTTGGGAGCCGCTGACTGGATTTATTTCAGGGTTAGGGACGGAACAGCGGCCCCTGCCCACCCTGGCCTACCCACCTTGAGCGGGATGACCGGGCACGGCGGCGGTTGGCGGCGCTTTTTGGGCTGCTGGAGGCGAATTTTCAAGCGCTTTTAAATGCACCCGCTTTATTAGCTATTATATCAGCTGGATATGCCCTTGCAGCACCCAGAAATAGCCGTTAGCACCCCAATTCCGCCCTCGATCATGCAAGCGATCTGCTCCGACAAATCTTCAGCGGATCAGCCGTTCTCGTCATGCAGGCCATTTGGCATCCAGCGTTGAGCATGGAAAAATACCCGAACTTCGGACATTGGTCGGCCAATGAGTCCCCAATGGGTCCCCAATGGGTAATAATCATGATTCATCTTAGAGCTAATAAATACAAACCGCTAAACTAAGCTTGGTCGGTGACGGGCCGGTTGCAGATCGGGCACGTCCGCTTCTGTTTGAGCAGCCACCGCCGAATACAGCCCTCGTGGTACTCGTGGCCGCACGGCAGGATCATAACGCGGCTGTTCTTTGCGTACGGTTCAAGACAGATGATGCACTCGCCCGACCCCCACGACCCGTGGTCCGATTCGGACCAGACCCTGACCGGGAGCTCCTCCACCACCTTGCGGGGGGCCCGCATGCGCACCCGCTCGTGGTAGCGCTGGATAATGAGGAAGATGTACACAATGGTCAGCGACAGCAGCGGGCTCAGCACGAAAAGGATCACCGAGCTCACCATGGTCATGTCCTGCGGGAACACCTCCAGCCGGGCCGTGTGATACTTGAGCAGCTCCTGGTAGGTGTGTTTGCTCACAAACATGCTGGGGATCAGAATGTCGTCGAACGTCGTGCTGATGTACATGCTGAGCAGCCCAGACTCCTCGTTGTTGCCCACAATGACCGCCATTGCTCCCGCGGCCTGGAGGTGGAGAATCTTGGTGTAGAAGCTGCACCCGCCCCGTGGCACCACGGCAATCCGGTTCACAACGTCCTCATCAATACTGTTTGTGCACGCTGAGCTCGAAACAAACGTCATATTGCCCTCCAGCGGGGGCCATCCACCCACCAGCGGAGGCAGCGGCCCGAACGTAGCGGGCCGGCCCGGAAACGACGTACTGTTGTTGTCAACAGACACAATTCCGTCCAAGAGATATGCGAATTGGGCCTCAAACGTCGTGCTCTCGCAGCCCCACACTATAAGGGCCACAGCGCCACATATCACTATGGCCACCCCGACCAGGGACCGTAAACTCTGCATGGGTCGTTGTTGCGGGGTACAGATTCAGCTAATTACCACTGGCTCCTTTGGTAGCACAGTCTATCTTCTTGTCACGCCCAGATTCAGGCGTAAAACAGCAATTTGCCGTGGTCTTCAGGCTCGTTAATCAACCTGGTAGTTGGGCAGTGGGGTAATCACCTGCCGGCACCGCTCGCTATTCTTACCCTACACGGACCGGTGTCCCAGGCCTGGGGCTGAAGAGTCATCTCAAAGTAGCAATAATAGCTTATAGTATCTAATAATGTTGCATTATATCAGATAATTTCAGATAGCATCGGCCTCACACAGGCCATATTTAAGGGGGGTCTACCAAGTATATGAGTTTATAATCTATGCATAGCCGTGCGATCAGGCAACCTGAGCAACAATGCCCTGGGCCCGGATGAGCACCTCGATCATCTTCTGGGCATGCTTGCGCAGGTTGACAGTCTGCTCGTTTTCACGGACCAGGTCGTTGATGGCCTCGTTCTGGTACAGCTGCTCCAGCAGTTCCTTCTGGATGTCCTCCTTGGACCGCAGGATAAGGTTGTAGGTGATGGCCTTGGGCACAAGGTCGGTGAACGTGCGCTGCACAATAGTGAAGTACGAGTTAATCAGTAGTTTAATCACCTCCACGTCCATGGTCTCGCGCTCAGACATGTCGCCATTGGCCTTGAGCACCGCCGGCGGATTCTCAAGACTCGTGAGTCTCTTCTTGCTACGGGACGAAAAGTAGTCGCCAAAGAATCCGCCAAAGGGCGCGTTCTTGATGTCGTCCTTGGACACAGCAACGTTTTCTGACTTGGCAATAGGCTTGCCGGTCTTAGCATCAACGTTAGTAGCCTTGGCAACACCCAGTCTCTGGCCAACAAGGTCAGCGGCCTGTGCGCCCTTGATGAGATCAGGGTGGGCGGTGTTGATGTATGTAGACTCCATCGATACCAGGTCCTTAACAAGGGCGGTGGTGGGGTTCAGGGCTTTGCGCAAAAAGCTAATAAAAACGTCGTGGATCTGGGTCTTCAGCTGAGGGTAACGGTTGAACTCAGGCTTGGCCAGAATGGTGGTAATGATGCGAACCAGCTCATCATAAATCAATTGAATACACTTGAGGGAAGGCTCCTCAAACCGCTTGACTTGGCGCTTCATCAAAAACACAAAGGGCTTGGATGAAACAAACAAGGCAGGGGTCACACCAGAACTGTTGTGAAGAATGGTCCGGATGTCAGTATCAGTAATAGTGTCAAATGGATCCAGCACTTTCACACCATTAGCATAAACCTCGTGGAATACATAAGAAATACGAGCACCACCGCTCAGCTCCTGGGTCGATACATCACGGCCCTGACCGTCAAGCACCTCACGGTACTCGTTGTAGAACTCAGTCACCACCGACAGAACAATGCTCGAGGGAGAACCAAGCTCAGCAGGTCCCAAACGAGCAAGGTCGTGGCGGTGCTTTTTCAGCTTGTTGTCAATGCTGAGTCTAATATCAGGCAGCGTCTGACGGATGTGATTAAGCAGAATAGAGTTCAGGCGCTTGGACAAGTAGGGAGTACCCGTGTACTGAGCCTGGGCCTGGTACGAAGGGTGGGACTCGAAGAACTGGCGCTCGCCATCCAAGGCTGCTCTAATAGATTTGTGACTCTCGATATCTTGCTGGCCACGGTTAATGACAGGGACGTAGCCGAAACGGAGAGGAATGATTTTGCCAGACATGATATCCAACACATCGGTACCCTTGTCCATCAGATCGACCTTGGTGAGCACACCGATGGTTCTGTTACCTTCGGGATCCACCTCACGGGCCAGCTTGAGACCGTCCGAGTTAGCCAAGTCGGTGTTGGCGGCAGTAACGGCAAGAATGATGGCATTGCGTTTGCTAATAAACTTGAGCAACATCTCCTTGATCTGGATCTCAATATCTTTGGGTTGGTCACCCACGGGGACCTTGGTGAGACCAGGCAGGTCGACCAGTGTGAGGGTCAACACATTGGGCGAGTGGATCCGCAGATTGATGGGATTGGCAGAAATACCCTTGTTTCCGGTGGTGGCGTCGGTTTCACGGACGATCTCCTGGCGAATCTGGTCGAAATCATAAAACTTCTTGTCGGGGATGTGCAAGAACTCACCCCACTCATGTTCGTTGGTCTTGTTCTCGTTAAGGGAGGCCGGGTCCACACCAGATGGCAAAGCAGTGTTAATTAACTGCAAAACCAGAGGTCTACGGGTGACAATGCCCGTACCACGCGGTAAAAAGTCGCGGCCCACGATGTTCTCGAGGACAGAGGATTTGCCACTTGACTGCGATCCTACCACAGTGATTTGCGGCAAATCAATTCCCGCAGATGGCCCAACGGATGACAGCGCATCCTGGAGCTGGTTGACTGTATCAATCAGATGCTTGTCCATGCTCTAACAAAGGATGTTGATGGAGAAGCCACGGAGGGCTTTGAGCTGGTGATGGTCGGCTTAGTCAGTGGACTCCGCCAGCCAAGGTCCTGGGGGGATCCGGGGTGTGGAAATAAATGGTATTGTTTAAATGGTAAATTATAATTTGCTTATATTTGCTCATACTACCAATTCTAATGGGCAAAAACAAGTATTCATTAAACGTTTATTCATATACGTAGTTTAACCAAATACACCAAATACTATAGTACAGAGTCCGGGCCCGTAGCTTATTCCAATCAATTGAGCAGCTTGATCAATTCGGGAAGACTGTCAATTACGGCAGTGACCTCAGGACGCTCGGCAATGTGCTGGTTGTCCACATTACGCAGAAGCACAGTGGCAGTGCCTGCACGGTGGCCGGCAAGCATATCGTCAATGGAATCGCCGACCATAATGAGATCCGCAGGCTCAATTCCCCACTCGGTCGCAATCTTCAGAATTCCATCTGGAGCAGGCTTGGGGGGCTTGAACTCGCGGGTGATGACAGGTTCCATCACATAGCCATCAAGAAAGTTGGTAACGAGATGGTCCACAGGAATGGGAAAGTTCCGGGTGCAGATGGTTGTTTTGTACTTCTGGTCTCTCAGATAGCCCATCAGCTCACCCAATCCTGGTTGCGGAACCATTTTGACCATGGCAGCCCGCTCGATAGCCTGGAGCTTGCCATGGGCTTCGGTCTGGGCATCGCCCTCCAGCGAGTGCACATGATCCAGAATGTCCACCGACTTGTCAATCCCTAACGCAGACCGCATCTCGCCGAACATGTAGTTCTGAGGGAGGCACAGAGTGCCGTCCATATCGAAAACGACACCCCGGACCTGTTTAGCGATAGGAATTCCACGGCTCATTGACAGTCAGCCGCTGCACGAACCACCATAAATCAGTGCTGCGATTTGGATATGCGGGGTCTGCACATCACGATTTGCACTTTTGTTTCAAGCTCGAGTCGCAGTATGAACAGTTTAGCTTTTGATATATATGGCCTCGGGCGTTATTATAGAGTTTATATTGTATCTGAATGTCATTTGGAGAACTGAGCTTCTGTACGATCTCTTGAACAGGTTTGTTTCCTCGGTTTTGTACATTGATTTAGCCCGTCTTCATTCTGAAAACAGTCCGTTTCAATCACATTATATTAATATTTATCTCAATTGACCTAACATTGTCTTCTGTCTCGGCAGTCAGGCCTTACCCTCATCCTGTCTGGTGAGGTCAGGTGACGATACAATTTTCGACTCGCATTGCATCAGCACTGAGTCATATTTTTCACTCGATAGCCGTTTCAAACATTTTAGTCGGATTTTGAATCCTGATCCTTTTTTTGTAATCTCTATGGCAAAGAAGCAACCCGAGAGTGCCAAGAATAAGGCGAACAAGCGCCAGAAGGATGCTGACGACAAGACCTTTGGTCTCAAGAACAAGAACAAGTCCTCCAAGGTCCAGGCCTATGTGCAACAGGTGAACCAGCAAGCCACCAACGCCGGTGCTGCTGCCAAGCGCAAGGAGGCCGACAAGGAGCGTCGTGCGGCCGAGAAGAAGGCTGCCGAAGCCGCCAAGAAGGAGGCCCTGGCTCTGTTTGGTGCTACCATCCAGACACAAAAGGTGCCTTTTGGCGTTGACCCCAAGAGTATTCTCTGTGCGTTTTTCAAGCAAGGTCTGTGTAACAAGGGCTCTAAATGTAAGTTCAGTCACGACCTGAACATTGAGCGTAAGGCCGAGAAGAGAGATCTGTACCAGGACGAGCGTTCTGAGAAGGAGCAAGACACAATGGACAGCTGGGACGACGAAAAGCTTGCCAAGGTCGTCATGTCCAAGCATGGTAATCCTAAGACTACCACCGATATCATCTGTAAGTACTTTATTGAGGCTGTTGAGAACGGAAAGTACGGTTGGTTCTGGGCGTGCCCTAACGGCGGTGACACATGTAAGTACCGTCACTCGCTGCCCCCCGGATTCAAGCTCAAGACCAAGGAGGAGCAGCGTCTGGAGCGGTTGGCCGAGGCCGACAAGCCCAAGATCACGCTCGAGGATTTCATCGATACCGAGCGCAAGCTGCTGCCCAAGCAGCTCACCCCTGTCACATTGGAAAGCTTCACCAAGTGGAAGAGCGACCGCGATGCCCGCAAACTCAAGGAGAAGGAAGAGGCCGAGAAGAAGGCCAAGGGACCCATGTCTGGTCGCCAGCTCATGGACTCCGGCAAGTTTGTTGCCGACCCCGAGGAGGACGACGAGGGCGAGGAGTGGGATCTGGCTGCTCTCAGAAAGGAGACCGAGGCTCTCGAGGAAGCGGCCGACGAGGCTGCCGAAGAGGCCGGCTTCGAGGCTGCCCCCACAGCCGTCGAGGTCTAGTTGCTCTTTCTGTCCTGCCCCTGTCCGGAGACGGTTTATTTATGATGCTTTTCCGATATTGCATAATAACTCCAGTAGTTATTTCATAGCCTAAAACACACATTTACAACGCATATTTCGCACATTTCTAACTAGATAGCGACACATTATTTACAGTTGATTGATTAGCTACACCGCGAGATTACTCGACGGTGGCATTTTCGTCCTCCTCGGGAAGCTCCTCGTCAGCCTGGGCCAAAGTAGAGGAGGTCTCGTCCTCGTCGCCGCCGGCACCGCCGAACTGGCTGGCCATTGCCTGCAACTTGGCCATGTCGAAGTCACCAGCGCCGCCAGCACCGCCCATGCCGCCAAGCAGCTGGGACATGTCGAAGCCACCAGGGCCTCCCATGCCACCCATACCGGGCATACCGGGCATACCGCCCATGCCGCCGAGGCCCTCCATGTCGCCGCCGACATCGACCTCAGGCTTCTCCTCCTGCTCGTCCTCATCGACCCACTTGTCAAAATCGGTCTTGATGTATGGCTTGCGGACCTTGTCCTTGGTCAAACGAGGCCAGAACTCCTCCTGGGGGTTCTTCTTGCGAAGCACGAAGAAAAGGCCCTGGCCGTTCTGGCGACGGTGAGAGTTCTCGACGTCAATCTCGTCGAAAAACTCGAACTCGCTGGCAAACTCGTACGAATCATTGGTACCAGTGAACTTGAAGGAGGTAGCGGTCACATCAGCGTCGAACTTCTGCAAATTGGGGACAGCAACAGTCATGTAGATGATGTTCTTCTCAGCATCGGTGGCATTAGAGCGCTGGGCCCACAAAATATCAGGGAAGACCATGGTAGATCAAAGTTGTCACAGTCAAGTACGGCGGGGTGGTTTAAGTAGTGCGTGGGGACCCGTCGACGTCAGCGGGTGGGCACGTGACTTGGAACAGTCGAGAAGGATTGGTTGCCGAGCGTTCACCATAAAGCACTTGGATTTCCAGCTGGAAATAGCAGCATTTGCACACATTTTGTTTTATTTTGGAGCCCTGATTGATCCATTGACCTTGGGTTTCCGCTCGGTGCTATGGGAGGTCTGTTGAGTCTAGGCGACGACCTATTATTGGAGATTGTTGGCCATTGTCCGGAGCTTGGGTTGACCTGCCGGCGTCTTTATGGCCTCTATGAGAGCCATTTCCGCAAAATGGCGCTCAAAAGAACAGGTGCTCGCCCAGATCTCATAGAGAGCCTCCACAATGACTGCCTGGCCCTGGGCCTCGAGTCGTGGGCCATCACAGAGTACTTTGCCCGTTTCGATTTCTGGTTCTTTGACTCGTCCAACATTGTCGATTTACAGCATGGCGACATCAAGGTCTCGAGTGGGACGAACACACCCTCGGAGCTCACCAGCGGCATCTGGCGAGAGATCGAGGACCGGCCCTGGGGATCCAGCCTGTATGCTGCCAATGTACAGAGGCTTCACTTGCATTATGCTACCAAATTGCCACCTGGTAGGTATCTTATCCATATCAACGTTCATGTCAAAGACCTGTGGGTGCTGTTCCCCATTAGGTTCTCTTTGACCAATACCAAAAATGCCAAGCAACACGGATCACAGTTCGCTTCAATCAGCATTGGAACCACTAATAGTGAATTCGTGAGCGTGGCACGCTACCTTCACACCCCGTCCATGTTTTTGGCGGGAAATAACAGCCTGTCTAGCATGGCCCGTAACTCGGGCAACCCCCTGACTTATACCAGTGACGATATATTTGAAACGCATGATTTTTGCATCGGTGGACTCGACGTATTTGAGAACAAGACCGACGATTGGACGGATATAAGTTTTGATATTGAAGAGGTCGGTTCGTTCGTGAACCGTGGTATCATGTTCAACTATTTATTCTTTGAGTCCGTGCCCCAAGAAACAGAAGTATACAACGATTGGGTGATGAGACCTCGCCGCTTCAAGCCCACCTCGGACTGGCGGTCTCTCTATGCTAAACATCGTAGCCGTCTTCATCCTAAGTAGTGTTATATTTAGGCTTTTCTTGTAGGTTTGCCTATGATGGGTATATGAATATTTAAGTTATTTTACTTGGCCCGTGACCGTCCACGTGGACTTCAGTTAGAGCTAAAACGGTTCCGGTGCCAGCACCGGTGCCTTTGAGGGGTTGTTATTGGGTATCTAGTGGGATTTTTTGGCTTTTAACTCCCTAGCGAACAGGCCCAAGCGAGGCTCTGCTTCCTGGGGTCTAGGCTGCCACTCTGTCGTGAGACGGGTTCTTTTCCCGTTTTTATTGGCTGCAAATCCAGGAAATTCGTGTGTGCGATTCTGAAGGGGTCGGCGAACCCGCTGTGTTTGGCTCTTTTTGTTGCCAGTAGGCTCGATAACCCCCTGGCGGTTTTCTTTATCCATGAACGAGTCGTCGTGGTGGATCTTGAACAGAGTTCCCATGGCTTGATAGTCTCTCTTTTGACTGTTCATTGTGAAGACTTCGGGCATTTGGTTTCCTTCTTTGATTGCCAGCATGTTGAAACGCGTAAAACTATGTGAACACCGTTTTTGTAATTTACATGCATAGAGCCGCATGCTCCTGCATGCCAGTAAATACCGTTGCGATAAAACGCGTACAAAGGCTTTCAGTGGAAAATAATTGCGAATAGTTGACTTTATCTATATTAAATAGTGTTAGTTTTGGGTTTATTGTCTCATTTAGGTCTTCAACTGATTCTAATCAACACATCTGTTCTAGGGCCAAGATCTGTGTGCTATTTAACTACTACAAGACAAGAATTGTTCTCAGATGTAAAAACAAGGCCATCTATTGAAATCGTGATCTACAAGATAAAATCAACTACATTTATCGTATTTAGACCGAAAACTAATAATCTTAGCTTACTTTTCATCGAAAATCCATGGCTATCACAACCAAAGCTACTCCCAACGTCATGCAGGAATGGCTGGCACGGCTATCATATTTTCTATGAGAACTGGTCCAGGGTGAATAATATTGAGTCACCATAGTATTGAAAGCTAGTGAAATGAATTTAAGTCCTTTAATGCGACTTTAATCAATCTGTACCTTCGGTTCGACTGTGCCATAAAGGCCCCAACCATGCATGAGCTACGTCATGCTACATACAGTCTAACGAGCGGAGGTTTGTGCATTTCAGTCCTCCATGAGTGATCACAACGTCAATATAACATAAAACAAGGTAAACTATCTAGAATCAAACCTTAAGAATAAAATAACCACCAAAAAGGCAAATACCCACTCGAGACTTCCTACTAGGTAGAAGCTCAATTTGAGAAGACCCTTTCCAGCCAAGATACCTGTACCAATCGGACCCACACCGCGTGCAAGTGTTTTAGTAACGTTAACAAGACCCAATACCCTTGTACGGTCTTCAGCAGGAATGATATGGGTCAGGAAGACTTGGCGAGGAACAACATCCATAGCATCAAAAAGCGACCTGCACATTATATCAATCATGGCACCATTAGCGGAAGATGCTAACGGGACAATACCAATAAACAGACCAGCAGCCAGTTTGGTAAGGGCAATGGCTAGAACAGGACCAACTTTATGGGTAAGAACAACTGCTGGGGCGGCTGTGAATGCAGAGATAAGATTTGTAACGAACAAGAACTTTCCAATGTCACCAGTAGAAGCTTGGAAAGTACGGTGCATATATTCGACCAGCCATGAGTTGGGCATGAATCCATCAGCCAACGAGTCTAGGCCAAATGGTAGAATTAGGCCAGCAGTGAGTTGGGCACCCTTGAGACCCACCTGCTCCGCAGCGTGGCCGTCATTTTCAGGGAGAGTGCCATTCACCTCATCACCTTCGGTGCTTGAGCCTGTGATATTTTCATCCAATAGAGGATTCTCAGCCTCCTCATCATCAGCGAGAGAGATATGGTATCTAATGTCTTCGACCTTGGGACTCAAGCAAAGCTGCAAAATGAAAGTCAGCAAAGCAGTGAATGAATACATGAAAAAGATAATTCTGTAGGCCTTGCGGTGGCCCGATGCATCCGACGAAAGGTAATCGTCAAGCAATCCTCCGCTCAAAACACCAAGGGCCTTTCCGCATGAAGAAACAACGTTCACCACGGCAAATATGACAGGAAGCTGCTTCTTTGGTGTTAAATGGGCCAAAGTAGATTCTTCAATCGCTCTAAATGGTCCAACCTCGTCTCCACTGGGAGAAATGACACCAAGGATGGCAGCAAGCAGAAGCAACCAAAACTGGTCTGTGGTAGCAAAAATGACACCAGAAATGATCATGGCGACACTGGATGTCGCAAGCATCACTCGGCGGCCCACTTTATCTGCAATTGCTGTGACAAACACGGAAATCACCACGTCTCCGAACAGTGTCAGGCTCATGAACAGGCCTGTCGCTTCATCAGTAGCACCTACCGATAACAAAAACGGTACAAGGACCACGGTGGTCTGTCCATATGCTAATAAGCGTAAAAATTTGAGGGCTATAATCAGCCACTGGTCACGCTCAAACATGTGGAGAAAAGTGAAACTTTCAGCAGTATAACGGTTGGATTGATAAGCGCAGGTGACTCGGACGAGCTAGGTTCAGAGTTAATTGTACGCTTGTTGACAGTATTGTAGAATTAATTCAAAAATAAAACATATTATATGCTGCAATTGACTATTTTTATTAAATTGGGTTGGAGAACAGCTTCCCGCAAACTGCATTAACCAGCATTACGCTTGATTCATCAAGATGACGACTTCCAATTGCTTGGAATAGGTATACAATTGTTGTCAATGTTGAATATATGCCTGTAAATCTACTATATCTAGTTTATATGTTTACTCTGCATCAAAAGCGTAGTCTGTATAGCCGTCTTTGATGGGGTACTCGCCATCCCAGTAGAACGTGGAGCGGTTGTATTTTGTCAACGGGCGGTTTTGCTTGATCCGGTGCACAAAGTCGGGGTTGGAAATGAAGTAGCGACCAATGCCCACTAGTGTGCGGTCATCAATGTTGGCAACATCGTGGGTGAGATCAATCAAGCCACCAGCACGGATGATGGGTCCCTTCCAGATGTATCCAATAAACGAGTTGACATCTTCAGTCGGAACCTGCAAAGCATCTGTATTACCAGGAATCACCCTGGGTTCAACAACATGGATGTATGCTAGGCGATTGCCAGCCTGTGCCCGGCGCTCCAGTTCGGTGACAACATGGCTGAACTGGGCCAGAGGAGAAACGTCGTAGGCTCTCCAAGGAGACAATCTAATGCCCACCCGGTCTGCACCAATTGTCTCAACAACCTTATCTACTACCTCCAGCAGGAAGCGTGACCTATTCTCAATGGAGCCACCGTACTCATCGGTGCGATGGTTGGTCTTGCTATCAAGGAACTGATTTAGCAGGTAGTGGTTAGCGGCATGGATCTCGACACCATCAGCACCTGCGTCAATAGCACGTTTCGCAGCATCAGCGTAATCCTGAATGTATTCCTTGATTTCTGCTACGGTCAATGCCCGCGGAACCTCACCACCACCGACCTTGGGCGTGGCTGATGCACTAACGTAGTCTTGGCCCTCCTCGCGCAGCACATCAGGCACTGCTAGGTTACCTAGCGCCCACAGCTGGACGTAGACGAACGACTTGAGCCTGTGGACCTCGGTGAAAATCTTCTTCCAGATTGCACTCTGGGCGTCGTTGTAGATTCCGGGCACGTTTCTCATGCCACCTGCTTTAGCAGAGATAAACGTCGCCTCGGTGATCAGAAACGTTCCTGGTGTATGCGCCCGCTGGCCGTAATACTCAATGGCACTCTCGTCCGAAACATGATTGGGAGCACGGTAGCGGGTCAATGGAGCCAGAACAATGCGGTGATCTAGCTTCAAGTTGCCCACCTGGATAGGCTTGAATAAATTGGACTGAGCTCCAGCAGTCTTGTCAAACCTGGGGTAGGGACTGACGGGATTCGGAGGGGGAGTGCCGCTACGCTCGGGCACCCCGTTGGTAGTTGACGAGACACTAGGCATTGGTACGCTAATTGGTGTTGAGAATTCAATCCTGGCCATATGCTTCGATGTACACCCCTCTATTTATACATGCAGATGAATTAGTGAATTTGTTCACGTGATCTGTCGTTGGCACTTGCATAGCAGGGCGATCAGACAGCTTTGATCCCTTGCTGGTCAGGAGAGATGGCCATGAAAATTTTGCCCGAGTCTACGAAGAAGAAAAAAGTGAATATCAGAAACTATGCCGCCATCACATCTGGTCCAGCCGTCGTTCCTCACGCTGGATCACTGGTCATCATGACCATGCCACAGAATTACAAATAGTGCATGGAACCGAACATCCTCTTGGCGTTATACATGGAATAGGATGATAAATATTGAATAATCCACAAAGAACCTCGCATTTTTGATCGTCCCCGCTTGTTGTGAATCGTCCCAACGCGTCCCAACACTTTCTACCCGCAGCATCAGCAGCCAGTACAGGAATAACGTAGTTTTAATGATTAGAGCTGGTTCACACTAAGGGAAATCATTGATACCCAGGAAGATAATATTTTAGAATTGACTAGTTTATTACATCATAATTGAAGACAATGTCCTAAAACTGTATTGGCATTTATTACGCATATTTGTCGGCACCAATTGTTCCACTAACTTTGTCGATAATCTCAAGTACGAGCCATGATCTATTTTCAATGGATCCACCATACTCATCAGTGCAGTTATTAATCTCGCTCTGGAGAAACTGGTATAGGAGCTGTAGGTTTGCAACATGAATCTCGACACCATCACTAGCCTTCCCTCTGTGAACAGGAGCGTTCCTGGCGTATGTGTCCGCGGGCCGTAATACTCAATGGCACTCTCGTCCAATACATGATTAGGTGCACGGAAGCGGGTCAATGGGGCCATGATGATGCGATGGCCCAACTTCATGGTGTCAACTTGGATAGGATTGAACAGATTAGACTCAGCTCATGCAGCCTTGTCGAACTTTGGATAGGGACTGGAAGGGCTTGAAGGGGCGGCGGATAACGAAGGCGACTCAGTAGACATTGATATGCTAATTGGCAGTGAAAATTGAGCCTGGCTATTTGGTATAAGCTGCACTTCTCTATTTATACGTTAAGATCACATCTATCACGTGACTATTTGTGGCGTACATGCATAGCATTGCATGAAGATCAGGAAGTTTGATCCTCCTTTCTGGCCAGGTTTGTTGGCCCTAAATTTCCCAAAAGACTATGCATCAAGATCTATAGATATCAAATAAACTATGTCTCTGTAGTATCAGTCTCCAGCCCCCCTCGTCGCACCGGATTACCGAGCCGCCATGGCTATGCCGTTTCAGACTTACAAATGACGCATACAAGCGAGAGGCGCTTGGGGCATTATATCTGTATATTTGGATAATGATGATAGATATTGAATAATCGTACAAGCCTCGAACTGGTAGTGATCCCAAGTTACACTCGAAATAATACTAAAGGGACCCAGTTCTGCCGGCCTCATCTTCAGCCACCAGAGTAATAAAGCTGCATTTCGTGATTACAGCTGAGTCAAACCTACGATTCAATGGCAGAGGAATCAGTGCTGGATGGCGTGTTGAACTACGAGGAGGAGTGCTACGAGGAAGGGTACAAGGAGGGCTTTGAGAAAGGCAAAGAGCAGGGCCACCTTGAGGGCCGCGAGCTGGGTATCCAAACGGGCTTTCAGCGGTTCCTGTCAGTAGGCATTCTCAAGGGCCGGGTCCATGTCTGGAAGCAGGTTGAGCAAGAGGCTCGGGTGCAGAAGCTCATTGACCGCTTGGATGGATACCTTGAAATTACTGATCTCACCAACGACCCTGTCGTGGTGTCCGACATTGATCTTAGGGTGCGCAAGGCCAAGACCCAGGCCAAGCTCGTCGCCTCTACGCTTCGGGCCCCCGGAGTGGAGATTTTCGACGACAAAATTATTTATCAGCGGGAGGAAACTATTGAGGAATTATAAATAACAGGCCTACCGAGTACTTTTGATCAGGACGACGCACGGGCCCTTGAACAGGGCCTTTTCAGGGTGGGACCAGTAGTACATTTTGTCAGACAGCGTTCCGAACCACTGCTGCACGGTGCCCAGGTACTTGTAGTAGGGCCTGAGGGTGTCAAGAAACGAAGGTTCTTTGCGCTTGACAATATCGACAACAGGCCCGCTGGTGAGCGAAGCGTTATCCGGGACATTGCCCTTGATGGCCAGAGGCGGTGCAGAGGGACCAGAAAGCTTTCTCAGACGGTCGTAGCTTCTTTGTGTAAAATTAAAAACTAAAATAGACGACTCGCGTGTCCATTGGTAGCTTGTTCTCGTGCCTGCGGCCACCCAGGAGAGCCAGGCCTGCAGCACGTCCAGACGGCCCTCGCGGAAGAACGGGGCAGGAGCCTCGCCTGTGTATGCAACAATCGAATCGTGCTCAGTAACAAACTCGCTGCCGTCGGCCACGTCGACGCGAGAAAGTCCACCGGACGCACCAAGGACCATTTCGCCTGAACCCGAGATCTGGGACTCGCCGTTGAAATGGGCCGTGCTTGCAATCAGTGCCCCAGGAGAAACCGTCCAGCGTTCTTGCACGGGGATGACTGTAGGCGGGAAGACGCCTGAAAATGTGAACTGGGCCGGGCCCGAGATCAGAGAGCCCGTAGGCAATTTCTGGACCTTGAGCTGGGCCTGGTGAGCGAGGACTGCAATGTCCTTGACGAACAGCTCGGTGCCGCTAGGCACAGTGGCTTTCATGGCCACGGCAGGATTGCCCAATGCACTGAAAATCGAGCTGGTAGCGGGCACCAGGCTCGAGAATCTGCGTAAACTCATGTATGGTTGAACGTTCAGTATTTTGGGAAACCGACGACTATTGATCAGAGTTAGTCACGTGATTGGCAGCAGAGGCATATGACATTTCTCGACGGACTCGACTGGTCTGGCTCAGTTGACTATGCTTATTTGAATTTTTTCGAAACTAGCATTGTATATTTATAATATTTTTAGAAAGTCGGACCAGGTCTGGTCTAATAATAACCACATTACAGATCAGGGGCTAACTTCCTTGGCATGATAGCATAACTCTCCTGCCCAGTTGTCATGGACACTCTGGATTTTTCCGTAAAGTTTTTCCGCAGTTTAGTACATGTACACAGAATACTTCGTTTCCTCTCTTTCTTCTGGCACACCCACCAGCATGGCACTGCATGTATTACGACGGCAACCCGCCGCCGGAAATATTATTTGGTAATATTTGGTGGCCTGCTGCTGGACGCAATCTGCTGTCAACAAGCTGTGATGAGCACCATACAGTATAATTAAGCAGTTGAAAATCACTCCAATAATTTTTAAATACTGCCACATCTAAACTATTAGTATTTCAGATCTATCCTCCACAGACAACCCAAAAATTCATGCATCAGCAGCGCTGACCACCGATAGCGGCTGGAATTCGCTTACTTGTTCCCCGGATCTAGACACCAAGGCACCTGCAGTTATTAGTGAGTCAATCGAAGGATCATACCAAGGCCACCACCGCAACCCTGAAATTTCACCTTTTGACATATTTCAAATGAGCCAGCTGTATCAATTAAATAACCACGTTGGTGACAAGACCCGTGCCGAGGACTGGAGAATCACCGGCTACTCCCCTCTGATTGCCCCTGATCTGTTGCAGAGCCAGCTGCCGCTTTCGGATGCCTCGTACAAGACCATTGTCGAAGGCCGTGAGCAGGTTGCTCGGGTTTTGAACGGTGAGGATGACCGTGTGCTGATCGTTGTTGGTCCCTGCTCGATCCACGACCCCCAGGCTGCTCTTGAGTATGCCACCCGGCTCGCTGCTCTCCGCGAGGAGCTCCAGGATGATCTGCTCATCGTCATGAGAGCCTACCTCGAGAAGCCCCGTACTATTGTCGGCTGGAAGGGTCTCATTAATGATCCCGAGCTCGACGGCTCTTTCCAAATCAACAAGGGTCTGCATATTTCTCGTGAGTTGTTTGTGAACCTGACCGCCAAACTGCCCATCGCCGGTGAGATGCTCGACACCATTTCCCCCCAGTTCCTGTCGGATCTGTTCAGTCTCGGTGCCATTGGTGCCCGTACCACCGAGTGCCAGCTCCACCGTGAACTGGCCTCGGGTCTGTCCTTCCCTGTTGGCTTCAAGAACGGTACTGATGGTGGCCTGCAGGTTGCTATTGATGCTGTCCGCGCTGCCGGCCACAAGCACCACTTCCTTTCCGTCACCAAGCCTGGTACTGTTGCTATTGTTGGTACTGAGGGTAACAAGGATGGTTTTATCATTCTCCGTGGTGGTACCGGTGGCACCAACTTCGATAAGGCCAATGTCGACAAGGCCCAAGAGCAGCTGGTCAAGGCTGGTATTTCCACAGGCAAGGATGCTCGTATCATGGTTGACTGCTCCCACGGCAACTCTAACAAGAACTACAAAAACCAGCCCATTGTTGCCGCTGCTGTTGCTGAACAGATTGCCGCTGGTAACAAGAGCATCTGCGGTCTGATGATCGAATCAAATATCAACGCTGGTCGCCAGGACATTCCTGCTGAGGGTAAGGCTGGTCTCCAGTACGGTGTTTCTGTTACTGATGCTTGTATTGACTGGCAGACTACTGTTGACGTACTCAAGTCAATTGCCGCTGCTTCTAGAGCTCGTCGGTCTGCTTGAACCATGGGTCTGTTTGAAATTTAGGATAATTAGTGTTTAAATATAAGAGAAGGATAAAAGGAGTAATCTCTTAGTACGATGTATATTATATGGGGTATATAGTGCATGGCTAACGTTGCTGTAGCTGCCGTTTCAACTCTACATTCTCCTGCTTCAAAACATCCACCTGGATCTCCAGATCGGCAGTAGCTTTGCGGGATGCAAGATTGCTCAGGCGTTCATTCTCATTTTGAAGACTGCGGAGCCGGGACAGCATGCGATGGGCGATTTCGGCGGCGTCCAGGTTGGTATCAGGGGCTTGACCAAGAGTCATGGCAGTAACAAGAGCCTCGATTTCCATCTTCAGCTTTGAAATTGATACTTCTTTTGCCTCCAGCTCCTTTTTCAAATCCTGAATGGCGGGATCCGGACCTGAAGAGACAGCTTGCTCGGCACGAACGGGCCAGTGGGACGACTGAACGGGCGAAGGCTTTTGAGGCTGCTGGAATGATGGGGGATTGGAAACACGACCGTGATTCAGACGGTAGGATGTATCCCAAAGCGAGCCAGTAGCAGGAGCAACCTCAGATAGAGGTTTAGTGAAGGCCGGAATCACACTCGAGTTTTTCTGCGCATGGACAATTCCGCTGCCAATTCCACTGCCAATTGTACCAGCAGATCCCATGAATGAGTCTGACCTGGGATGATAACTTGAAGTTGAGTTTCCATCCCCAGAGGATTCAGCGGTACTGGCATACTGCGACGAGAAGTTAAAGAGATGAGAATCCATGAACTAAGTATAGTGAACTAGTGGTACCAACCAGCAGTATTAAATGAGACAAATATAAAAGAACTATTTGGAAATTAGTTTGAGGTTTTATAGACAAAAAACCCAACCCTGCGGCGGGTCCATCATGTCCGCTCGAATATGTAGAGATATGCATACTGCTGCATCTCTTGGGCATCAGCACCCTTGACGACTTTTTCGTCATTACAGAGGTACCATTGCTCATCATCACCCCTAATAAATGCAACATAATGGCCAGCATGAATGCTGCCACCTTTGTGGGAGATAATTCCGCGAAGGCGGTAGTCTGCAGGCAGCTTCCTGCTGCCTCTTGGCTGGGGCTCGCTGGCGGGTCCTGCATCCTCGCTGTCAGGGTCAGGCCCGGACTCAGCCGTTTCAGCATTACCGGAGAAGAGCCAATCAACAGCAGACTCCACGCTATGATTCTTTTTTAATGCAACCTTGGCTTGCTTGGCTGTGAAACCCATGGCCTCTAGTGCCTCGATATCCTCGGGTCTGGCCGAGCTGGTAGTGGCAGATTTTTGACCAGCGCTGGCTAGCTTGGCCTCTTTTTCCTCTGGTGGCATAAATAAAAACTCCATTGCTGGATCAACCCCCAAATTGCCAGTAACTTGAAGAGCTTGGGAAGCATCTTCAGCACTGAATCCCATGGACAAAAGGCTAGCGAGATGGGTCTCATTGGGCACAAATTCCACCTTCTCGGTATCCTCAGGCATCAAAGTTTCGCCTTCAACGGGGCCAGCTCCGAAATATGAGTCAAGGTTGATCTGTGGCGGTACTTGTACTGGTACGTCGACCTTACGAGGAACCCAGTTAACGATTTCAAACCTTCTGGCGTTCACAACGAGAATCTCTGGGAATGATCCAAATGAGACTGTGCTGGTGACTTCTCTCTTTTCTTTACAAGATGTGCATAGAAATTCGATCTCCTCAGGATCTGTGAGAACACCAAGCAACTGGGAAAATGACACGGGCTTGTAACCGGAGCTCTCAGACTCATCTGCAACAATGGGGACAGGAATCGAAAGGCTTTCCTCCTTATGTGACACATAGCGTACAGCATTGCATACCTGGCACTGCATCCGCTGCTGGGTCTCGAACCCGAATAATTGCTCAGACAGGTCGTCGAATCCGGATGCCTTGGTGGCCTCCGATAATTTCGTCAAGAAATGGGACAAAAACTCATACGCATCTTGTTGGCGCATGGTCGAGAACTCACTGTGGCCCTTTCCAAGCAAAAACTTGAGCATACCCGGGCTGATACCCCGTTGGTGTCCGCCATCACTATGTGGATCCGAGCGGGAGTAGCGGCCGCTATACAAACCGTCACGCAGCTTCCGAAGCTGAACAACTAAGTTGTTAGGGGCATCGGGAAAATCTGCAACGTTTTCAATTGTATTAGCAGGGAACATCTCGCGGAACTGAGGCACGGCCATAAGGGTCTGCATCACCGAGTTAAGGTAGCATGTGTTACCCAAGTTGCGGAGACCTGTGAAGCCAGGACCGAACACAGGCTCTAAGGCCTTACCATCTGATTCCATTGAAAAATCCCATTTTGCGTTTTGCTCGAGCTGCAACTCTGTCATACTTTTTTCTGTCTTGCTCCGAGTAGCGATGTCAATTCCCCAATGCTGTAGGTGGGCCGCCAATTCGGGGTCCTTGACATCATTATCATCAGCATAACAAAACACGTCTGCCGAGCCCTCTGGCGTAATTGAGCCGAGCTTCACTGCCAGAGAGTGCTGCGAATCCGAGAAATGTACCAGTGCATGGCCATTTCCTCCGCCACCGCCAAATTGCGGACGGCCGCAACTGACAGTACCACAGGACAGGCAGATCCACAGATTAGAGGTGAGCTCGCACTGAGAGCACTTGGATAATTGCTCAGATGACAGTTTTCCTTCAGTATGGGGCTGCTGCAGCAAGAGGATGTGTTCACAGGGTGTGATTTCCAGCTCCCAGGCCTCAATCTCCTGGGCCTTGGAGTATGACTCGGCCGAGAGAACCTTTGCCACAGCATCGGCATAACTCGCCTGATCCACGGGCGAGCCCGAGAGATCCTTGACAAATGTTTTTGTCTCGTACAGATCCTCGTCTGTTTCCTTGTCAATGGCTAGTTTCAGCTGCTTGGGCCGTTCGCGAAGCTTCGGGGTCTTGACGATGTTTACAAACACCGAATGGCCTGTGGTACGGTAATGCATTTCTGTGAAATTATGAGACACATCAGGGGATGTAGCGTAAAAACATGTCAAACATACATCAATTCCACCTGGGCTTTCGGGGCTATCAAAGGTATAGATATCTTCATCCTTGTATATGGGCATGGTGGAAGAAGGTTACTAAGAGCAGACATGGCCAGGTACTGATAAGGCTGGTGTGACGGAAATTATAAGATCATTATTGAGTTGGATCAGGTTGGTACTGTGTAATACTGTTCAATTGAATTAAAGATCGGGGAGATTTTGATTTTTGAACAATCAAAAGGGCTCAGAGCAAATCAAGTTAGATGCTGATCATATTCGTATAAGACGCATTCAAACGAATCGATTGTGGTCGGAGAAGGGTTTCTTGGGTCTATTACCAAATATTGGACGCTTTTGTAACATGAAAACTAGCACAGCCGAGTTTTTAAGCTAAATCATACCTCCAGCAGGACTTCCAGGGTTAGGCGTGTCTCATCCCGGCATCCAGAGTAGATATTCAAGACCATGGTTACGGCGGCAATTGACGGCCATTATACAACCATTATGCAACCACTTGAACTGCAACCTGTCTCTAAACAAATCATAGGTCTAGAGCAAGCATTAGTCGCACCTAGACTGCTAACTCTGTAGGCTCTGTAGCTCTGTAGGCTCTGTTGGCTACATGCTTGGATGATCCTGCTGAGCTAGCTGTCTCACACCTATGCCCGCCATGGTCTGTCCTGTTTGAATCACATTCGCCGCATTGAGCCAGCTGTGTCATGAAATCAGGTCATTGAACAACCAAAATGGTGTGACCAATATATGCACTGGGCAAGGTACCCTAAGGATGATCACCTAGCGAAAGCGAGGTTTCATTTTGGTTTGCGGGGCAAATGGATAGTAACACAGTTTATATTACATTGTTGAACCTTCAGCTCGTGGCACTGATCTGTTTTGCGGGGTCATCCATGAGCGCCTTCATTACACTAAGTTTGATAATAGGCATACCCGGGCAAGGGCAAAAAAGCCCTTGCCTTGACCGAGGCGAGGTGCAGCATGATGGTTGCGGTTGTTCACAGCGGGTCCTGGACCCACATGGTCCGTTGCACCACCCTCGCAAGCTTGTTTGGATATACTTGCCTTCAATTGTCCCATTTATATTGGATTCAAGCATTTGCTTTTTTTCCTTCTACATCCTCTATCACTTCTTCTTATCTGTGGCCCTGGGTACACACCCGCCAAACAGCCTCGCCCCTTGCCCTGCTAATATATCCCCTAGCCCTGTGGGTCATTAGTCGTCTGGCGAGGGTAGGGGACGATGGCTGATTATTATAGATTGCAACAAAATAAAAACCAGACCTCTATCACACGACAGTTCCGGTCTCCCCGACTTCAGCTTCTTCTTTTCAGATGACTGTCCCCGCCCTTTTTGGGCCTCTGAGACTGTCCTAATTGGCTCTGCTGCAGCATGCACGCCCTTGCATGATGTATATTGGGAAACCACAGAACTCTGTTTGGTACCCTTTCCCATCGGTATCAGGTGGCGGCTTTAACTGATAACAAAACACTACTTATGACCAGCAATTTGCAAGACCCCAGTTCGCCGTTCCTAGCGCAACAACCAGAAGAGATGAGCGATTTTGGCGTGGAGGCATTGAGCGATACCCACTCCGAGTACAGCACCAGTTCAGTGTCCGACTCGGAGCAAAGCGACGGTGCGGAAAGCACCCCATTTCAGAGTCTTGTGGGGAGCTTGCGGATGCCCTCGAGCCAGCCTGTGCCGGCGCCGGCGGCTGAGCCTGCTGCTGAGCCTGCTGTACCTGCTGCGGAACCTGCTACTGTACCTGAACCTGCAGAAGCAAAGGCTCCAACAACCGAGAAAACGTCGGCTCCTCCCGCTCCGCCAACTGCGAAAGCCCCAGAAACTGTGCAATCTGGCCCTGTGGATTACAAGAATGCTTTGCCCAACCCCGATCCGTTACCTCTGTGCTATATTCCCAGGTCTGAGGTCAAGTCAGTGAGCTTCAACATCGAGTATCCTGAAAGAAGGGTGCCGACTGACAATACAGACATTTTTCTACTTGGCGGAGATGTTGCGACGGCTTCTAAGGCGTTTTCACGTCTTGCCAGCTTTTACACATACCACAAAGCCATGCGACTATTCTGGGTAGGCTCAAAGCCAGAAGACCTCCATGTGCATTTGTGGAACGGCATAAAGATGCTTACCTTTACTGGAGACCTTTCACAGAAAAAAGTATACCTTCATTATTATGCTCCTGGTGAGAAGGACCCTGAGTACCTGCGCAGAATTGCAGGCCTTGATAACGCAGCCTCTGTGATCCCCGTTTCCGAAGGATTCCTGGACGCAGAATCTTTTGCCAGCCACAAAGTAAGATACACGGCAAAGTGCTCACTCATTACTGCCCATTTCGATTACCGCAAAGACCTGAAATGTCCATGCCCACTCGAACACATCCACCGTATAGATTTGCCCAGGTTCGGCACGAGAAGGTCCTATCGTCTTTCTGAACTGTACAGGTTGAATGATTTCGAAAACCCTGATGCTGATTTCTATCAGACCATCGCGATAATTATGACTCTAATAGCAGTGATGTTTTTCATCGCGACTCTTTTCATGGGGACAAAAGTTGACAACTACGAAAGAACAGCTGGTGCCCAGAGTCTG
Source organism: Wickerhamiella hasegawae (assembly GCA_030572535.1). Taxonomy (NCBI): domain Eukaryota; kingdom Fungi; phylum Ascomycota; class Dipodascomycetes; order Dipodascales; family Trichomonascaceae; genus Wickerhamiella; species Wickerhamiella hasegawae. The sequence continues at coordinate 159,777 of JAJLZZ010000012.1, forward strand.
GTAACTACTACTACTCCTGCTGCTGCCCCCAGTTCACATTCTACCATACATACCGTGCTGCTTGAACTTGGTACTCTTACTGTCACCACGACGGTGGCCCGTGTTAAGCAAGTGTGCAACACCCCAGCGGGCAAAGAGATTCCCTTGTCTGCGGCCCTGTCTGCGGTGGCCGCTCATTCACCAGGTTTCGATATGGCATATAGTGGGGTCCTAGCATTATCCGAGTATGTTGTTACCGGCTCAATTCATGCGTTCGAGTTCATGGTAGACGTGCTTTCGTTGTTGGCTGTCTCGTTTAAGGAAGCGGCCAAGCACACCCGGAGAGCCATTGATTCCGGTATGATCTACGCAGTTAACCACTCAGCATGGTCTGGAAATAGACTGGGAAAGCAATTTAGGGAACTGCATAAATATACCAAACAAGGCTGGAAAGACATGTCGTCGCGGTTCCATGAATCGTTTCAGAAGGGCAAGGCCGCAGGGCACAAGGCGTCTGGAAAGAAGGGTAAAGAGGACAGGAGTTTCTTCCACAAGGGCTGGTGATACGAATTTTGTTTCGATTCACCAATTATATGTTTAATTTATTAGAGAGATTGCTATATGTTTAAGAGTATGATTATTATTACTATGGCTTTTGTTGTCAGCACAAGCTGACGTCTTACCATAACTATGGGATGCATCCGTCTGCGAAACGGTTACGAGACCAGATAATCGAAGGTGACGAGGAATCTAATGCCGAATATTCCGGGTCCACATTTGGAGGATTTGGTGAATATTTTCGAAACAAACAGGTGAAGCTGCAAACACAGGACAGGACGCATCACGCTCAAAAGTCCAAGATCTTTGCCGGATGCGTCTGCTACATTACCGGCTACACCAATCCTTCAGCAACTACACTGAAAAGGCTAATTGTTGAGAATGGCGGTAGTATTTGTGCGTTTCTTGGCGGTAAATCCTACGCCACTCATATCATTGCCGAAACGCTCACCGCCCGCAAGAACGAGCTCTATCAAAAATACACTGTTGTGAAGCCTTTATGGGTAATTGATAGTGTCGAGGCCCAGAAAATCCAGGATTGGACTAAGTACCGCACAATTGACCCGGCGAAGGGAAGTAGCATGTTCCACAAACCTCCCGAGGAACGAGAGGTGCAGCTTGAGGAGGACATTGTTAGTGAGGAGGAAACGGCAATGGAAAATGACTATTGGAGACGATTTGTTGACAAGGAACCTGTCACAGAACAAGAGCAGAGAGATTGCATTCTCAAACAACGAGAGCGGCTTAATTGCCTTGATCCCAAGTTCCTGTCCGTATTCTATTCAAGTTCCCGCCTCCACTTGCTAAGTACTACCAAAGTGGCATTGCGCAAACGCTGCCAGGAGTTCATGGCTGCTAGTACCCGTAAACGGAGCCAGGCATCTCCTAGGATCATTGCCCATGTTGATTTTGACTCTTTCTTTGTGTCGGTGGCTCTCAAGAAAAGACCTGATCTTATCGATAAGCCGGTTTGTGTGAGTTATGGTGGCAAGTCGTCAGATGTGGCCTCAGCGAACTATCCAGCCCGAGCATTTGGTGTAAAGAATGGAATGTGGGTGGGTCGTGCAAAGTCTTTGTGTCCCGATCTGATCTGCTTGCCGTATGAATTCTCAGCATACAAGGCTATATCTGACAAGTTTTACGATATTATTTTCGCACTGGAACCTGATTATATCACTCCTTTGTCGATTGATGAGGCCATGCTTGATATCACGTCTCTTGTCACTGAAAGCTCCGTTCCAGACTTTGTGCAAACCATCCGCTCCAAAGTTCGTGATGTGCTGGGACTCGAGGTGAGTATTGGCGTTGGGCCCAATATTCTAGGGGCCAGAATGGGTCTTCGAATTGCAAAACCGGCAGGGCAGATTTATTTCAAGCAGCCAAAAGATATCGCAAGCGCTATTGGCAAACTTCAGGTTGATACCCTGCCTGGTATCGGTAGGACTACCTCTTTCAAACTCGCTAGCCTCGAGGTCTACAATATTGAGGATCTGATAAGGTTTTCCAAAACAGACCTGGAAACTCGATTGGGTAAGAGTACTGGTGCCAAGCTCTACAACTGTGCGCGCGGTATTGATACAGACGATATTTCTTCTAGTGAGCAACCTCCCAAAAGTCTTGGTGTCGAGGTCAATTGGGGTATCAGATTTACCCATGCTGAGGAGGTGTTTGAATTTTCCGAAAACTTGGTCCAAGATTTGTGGGAGCGGAAATTTGGCTCGCACCCTCAGAGCATTACAGTTAAGTTAATGCAGAAATCTCCCGATGCCCCTTTTGTTCCCCCGAAATATATGGGCTGCGGTATGTGCGATGCCCAAAGCAAACAGCGAGGAGTCGATCCCGATATCACATTGAAGGCAATGCAGATGCTCGTGAAGCAGATGCTCAATGAGTTCAACTTCGCACCTCTGATTGTCCGTGGTCTTGGATTGAGTCTCAAATTTGTGGATGAACCTGATACCCCAAAAAAGAAGCTTACCTTACTGGATAGCTTTTCGCCGTCCAAATCAAAAACGCCATCAAGCACAAGCCCGCGTAAAATGGTGACCCTGCAACCGCGCAGCCGTAAAGGTGGAGGAGGTACCCTAACACAGATGATGGCGGGCGGTCAATCAATTCCAACAACCGAAGTTGATATGGCGGTATTTGACACCCTGCCAACCCAGATCAAGCGAGAGATCATGGAGAACATGAACGATTTCAACGTGCTGGTACCAACAAAAGAGGTTGTTCCAGAAGACCTAAGTGCACTGAGCTATTCATCGGTAAAGCTGAGTGGGATGTCTAGCCTGCCTGATCTGCGGGCGCGAATCCGTGATTGGGTTTCGTCAAGCCCCAAGCCGTTCTATGAGGATGTAGAGGAGTTCTGCAAATTCATTGAGATTGTCGTCCATGAAGATTGGAATTGGATGAAGGCAATGGAATTGCTAGCCTGGCTCAACCGGCAAATCATGGAACACGAGCCCGTAGACCCTTTGTGGCATCAGGTGGCCCGCATGGTGACAGAAATTATCGATAAGTCTCGAGCTAATATTTAATTATAGTCTATTATTTATTTCAGTAAAAGAAAACAAACTTTTTTGCTTTGCCGAGAGACAGGATCAACTACACAAGTACAGGTTGACTAGTGCTTGTCAGAAGAGAGGATGCGGAGGGTGTTGGAGTGACCACCACCAGCAGTCCAGCCCTGAATGGAGACGACGGTGTCGTGCTTGTTCAGAACGTTAAGCTTGACGGCCTCGCGAATACCCCACTTGATACGGTCCTCAACATCCTGCTGCCAAGCCTCGGCGTTGGTAGCACGGGGCTCGTTGTAAAGGAAGGGGTAGACACCGCGATAAAGGTGGCAGAATCTGGCAGCACGCTCGTTACGAGTGACCATAAGGATAGGGCATGTGGGGCGGTACTTGGCACAGAGACGGGCAGTGGCACCGGAGGTGGAGAGGACGACAATGGCACCAGCACGCTGCTCGTAGGCGGCGGCAACAGCAGCCATGGCGACGGTCTCGGAGGTGTCAGTGGGCCATGAGGCCAAAGAGCGCAGCTCGTTGTACAGGGCCTGGTAGGCAATAGACTGCTCAGCAATCAAGCAAACCTCGCGCATCATGTTGACGGACTCAACGGGGTAGTTACCCTTGGCGGTCTCACCGGACAACATAACACAGTCGGCACCATCGAGAACAGCGTTACCGACATCGGAGACCTCAGCACGAGTGGGACGGGGGTTGTAGGTCATAGACTCGAGCATCTGGGTGGCACAGATGACGGGCTTACCAGCAAGGTTACACTTGGCAATCAGCTGCTTCTGGACAAGGAAGACCTGGGGAGCGGGGATCTCAATACCAAGGTCACCACGGGCGACCATGATACCGTCGACCTCCTTGAGGATCTCGTCAAAGTTCTGAACACCCTGGTCGTTCTCAATCTTGGCAATGACCTGGATGTGCTTGCCCTCCTCACCAAGCACCTCACGGATGTGCTTGATATCGTTACCGGAACGGATGAAAGAGGCAAAGACCATGTCGACGTTGTTCTTGACACCAAAGGCAAGATCAGCCTTGTCCTTCTCACTGAGAGCAGGCAAGTCGACGTCGGTCTTGGGGAGGTTGACACCCTTGCGAGAAGAGATGTTACCATTGTTAACGGCACGGGCCTTAATGGTCTTCTCGTCAACGATCTCGATAACCTCGAGTTGGAGCACACCGTCATCAACGTAGATGTACTTGCCCTTCTCGAGAACCTTGGTGATGTTCTTGTAGTCAACGAAGAGGATGTCGTTGGTGCAGGCCTCGCTGTACTTGTCATCAGTGGTGATGGTGATGAGGTGGTCGCGGGTAATGGGGTGGTCGACACCGCCCTCAGTGAGACCAGTACGGATCTCAGGACCCTTAGTGTCGAGGGCAATAGCCAGAGGACGGCCGGGGTAAACCTCGACGGACTTGCGGCAGTTATCAATGACGCTCTGGTGGTACTCATATGAACCGTGGCTGAAGTTCATACGGGCAATGTTGAGACCAGCCTTGCGGAGCTCGATGAGGGTGTCAACATTGTTGGTCTTAGGACCGATAGTACCAATGATGGAGCACTTGCGGTAGTTGACGTTGGGCTTCTCATCAACATCGAGAGAAGTCAACCACTGGATGTTGGAGGTGGGGCTGTTAGAAGTATAAAGCATTGTTTGTGAAGACAGATCAACCGAGTGATTCAGGCGATGATCCGGGGGCAATAAAGTAGACTAGGAGATTCCAAACAGTACTATTAATTAAACGGAATTGATACCAACAAAAGTTCAAAAAACTTGTTAGTATAGATCACGACAAAAAAAAGTACGGTGATAAGACGGAACGTGGAAGATCAACCAAGGGGGGGATCGCTAGCCGTTTTAAACAAACAAGCAACCACCACCGCTTTGCTAATTAAGCAGTTGATCCGGTCGAAAAAAATTGGCCCTACGTAATACACAGATCGGAGGCAGACGTACCCAACAAACTGGTCCAAGGCGGTGGTTCGGAGTGATCTGGCGGTGAAAAATATGTCCAATTGGCGCCGGCCAAATTGAAAGTAGCGGGGTCGCAAAATTCTGCGTTTTCTGCCCGGCTAACGGCCGTTGGAGCCAGGCTGAAGATCTCGAATGTTTCGTGTATGTTATGCGTAATGCACAAGCGGATCCACTTGCACTGCAGCAACACGTTTATAGCGGTGCCGCGAAACCCAGCCTAATACGAGCTTAGCACGGCCAAGTACGCCACCACGCCCACAAAGCACTACACTACTGTGTATTGACTTGTTTGGCACGGTAGCCGGTTTGCTGCCCAACGTTTCGAGCCCAACATCAGCGCCTGTATCAACTGCTATCTCACCAATCAGCGCTATGACTTAGTGCTGCAGAAATCTCCTGCGTAGTGGGAGGGTTGCAACAACCGACCAGCACAGGAACGAGCGGAATTTGCACGACGGCCCGGCGAGGCATTTGTGTTCGCCCGGAAATATCAAAAAGAATTGCGGTAGCTGCTGTGAAATTCAAGATCAGTCGCCCGCACTGCCATGGCACCCTCGTCGCCGCGGAGATCACTGGATTTGCATGGTGAATTTTGCCAGCTGCCCAGGCAGGTACTGCAAGGCCCTGCCAGGACTGGGCATTTAGGTTGGGTGGTAGGTTATGGCATTGGCTCGAATGCTATGGATAGCGTGTCCTGGGGGCTCTATCTATTTGCCGGTGCACGCTACGGTGTTTAACTAATTTTACAGGCATTTTTCATGCCCACGTAGGCGGCTCTCGCTAAAACCCAGCCGTCCTGACCCCTCTTTGGCCTGTCCGTGGATCATCCCACCTTAGCCAATTTCAGCCTAAGCCAGCAGCGATGCCAGCTAGCTCGAACTTGGAGCTTGGGCACCTGGTTGGGCGTTTACGAAGATGACACGTGTGGCTGAGTCAGCTGAAAAATCCTGGGAGCCCACTGCGACCGCTTATAGGCCCAGGACCACCCCATCTTTTCTTTCCTCACCTTTAACAATGTCCGACGAGCAGACCTTTATTATGATCAAGCCTGATGGCGTCCAGCGTGGCCTGGTTGCCTCCATCATCTCTCGCTTCGAGAACCGTGGCTACAAGCTTGTTGCCCTCAAGATGGCCCAGCCCAGCGAGGAGCTCCTCAACGAGCACTACGCTGACCTCAAGACCAAGGCTTTCTTCCCCGGTCTCATCAAGTACATGACCTCTGGTCCCGTTGTTGCCACCGTCTGGGAGGGTAAGGACGTCGTCAAGACCGGCCGTACCATCCTTGGTGCCACCAACCCCCTGGCCTCTGCCCCCGGTACCATCCGTGGTGACTTCGCCATTGACGTTGGTCGCAACGTCTGCCACGGCTCCGACTCCGTTGAGTCTGCCAAGCACGAGATCGCCTTGTGGTTCAAGCCCGAGGAGATCCACCGCTACAAGCCTGCCACCTTCAACTGGATTTACGAGTAAGTTAGCTAGTCTGTAGATACTTGAATCCGATCCCTTGCATCCCTTGCATCCCCCGGAATCCTGTCCAACGCTTCTGTCCTGCCTGGCCTGCCTGGCCTGGGGTCAATTGCACCTATTTGTGCTCCTGGTCGCCTGGCCTCTGGTCCGCTTAGCCGTTTGTGTGATTATGTGCCCGGCCTGCCCTGTCTGGCCTGCCCTGCCTAGCCTAGCCTGCGTGCGCATAAGCCCTGCAGCTGGTCACGAAAACTAGTGGCCGATAGCGGGCCAGAACGGCCGTGGAGCCGCGCGTTTAGCGTGCACCCGCGCCGCGCCGAGTGCATTGTATCATCAGGCGGTATTTTAATTATTTCTCACCCCTCTGACCGCTGGCGGTGAACGCCGAACCCTTGCCCCTATCACTCGATCGCAGACATGCCACCCCACTGCGATTTTCCTATATAAACCGGGGCCGCCGGCTGGCGGGCTCCCAGAGTATAGATTTGGTGCAGAAAATGACTGTAGGTAAAGCTCGTTACGGAAAAGCAAACGTCCGCGTTCTCAAACGTAAAATTGACCCCTCAGACCCCCAGAAACAGGACGTCATTGAGCTGCGGGTCCGCAGTCTGCTCGAGGGTGACATTGACACCTCTTACACCCGGGCCGACAATAGCGTCATTGTGCCTACCGACACCATCAAGCAGACCATCTACCTGCTGGCCCAGTCCGGCGATGTGTGGCCAATTGAGCACTTTGCAGCCCGCCTCGCCCAGCACTTTATCACAAACTACTCGTGGATCCACGGTGCCCATATTGACATTGAGCAGACCCGCTGGACTCGCTACAACGTCCAGGGCAAGCCCCACCCCCACTCTTTTGTCCAGGACGGTGCTGAGCTGCGCACTGTGCAGCTGTACAAGCATGAGCAGGGCCCCTTTGAGATCAACAGCGGCATCAAGGACCTGACTGTGCTCAAATCCACCGGTTCCATGTTCTATGACTTCCATGTTGACGATTACACCATCCTGAAGCCCACCAAGGACCGCATTCTGAGCACCGACGTCAATGCCACCTGGAAGTGGTACGGCAAGGTCGTCTCCGACATCCGCGCCGTCGAGAAGCTGGCCAAGGAGGGTGTGTTTGACCGTGCCCACACCACAGCCCGCAACGTCACCCTCGAGCGCTTCGCTCTCGAGAACTCTGCCTCTGTCCAGGCTACCATGTACAACATGGGCAGCGACATTCTCGCCAAGCATGCCGGTGTCGAGACCGTCAGTTACACCCTCCCCAACAAACACTACTTTGAAGTCGACCTGTCCTGGCACCATGGCGTGAAGAACACTGGTGCTGATGCCCGCGTCTACGCACCCCAGACCGACCCCAATGGCCACATTGAGTGCACTGTTGTGCGCGACTCTAGCAAGCTCTAGTTGGTATATATTGATAGCTAAAAACAGTATAAAAGTCAAAGTGACTAGCACTAGATAATTACGGGGAGCGCAGGCTGCAAGGTGCTGGTCGGATGAAACCGGGTAGCGCTGTCGCCATAGCAGCCTGCTTGCTCCGGCTGCTCGGAAAGTGAGAGCACCTGTGTTGCCGTACGCCGCACTTAGCGTAGGCTAGCTATTTCCACGCATAGCTGCAACTCGTTTTTGTATTTGGACTGAGGTTATCGTGAATGCCCCCACGTGACATAATTTGCGGTGCATGCATCAATTTTAATTAGTGGTCATGATCGTCGAATTGGGGGTGAAACAGCAGGCCCCAACCTTATTTAGAGTTGCCAGAGTGCGCACACCCTAAGGCTAACTGGTGGAGCCTGCTTTTTATAGCCCAGGGTCCAGGCGCGTCCCTCGAGACCGTGCGTGGCTGTCATCGCCTTGTGTGGGCTGGGCTCGTCTGCACCCCACAGTGTTCTGCATAGAGGTCATTTGAGGCGATTTGTGTATGATGCACTGCCAGCAACTACCAAAAGGCGTCCCGCAATTAGCACACAGCGGCCGTATATACGAGCCACAAAATTAGGCCTTGGTGGCGCCAGGACCCCCTGCCAATACCCATCCCCCTTGTGCCACTGTGTCATGCAATTGCGCCTAGGGCGCCGCCTGTCGTGTTAGGCAGAAAAAAGCCTAGCCCCAACACCGCATGGTGGGATTTGGGGTGGTTCTCCATGAAACAGTTGCTGGGAATATATGTGTTATTAAAACGCGGGAAAAAAAGGTTCAATCTCCATGGAGCCTACAGACTGTACGTAAATGTAGCTAATAATAGGCGGCCGGCCAGCAGCTAAATCCCAGCCAGCGCCCCGCTGCGCCAAGACCGCGCCGTCCGTGACCTCGTCCTAAGCCACAAACACCTCTGATTTCTTCCCGAATACCCTCGGAATCACTAGGGCGAGCGAGCTCTGACTCAGCAACCTCCTCAACCTGACGGGAATAGGCAGGCAACCTATATGGGAGGTCTAGGTATAAGAAATAAATAACAGTCCCAAATTTGTTCTGTCCACACACCGCAAGCAGCAAATTAGCGGTCCCACCCAGCGCAGGTTTTATTGAGGTTCAGACGACAATTCTTGCTTTTCCTGCGCCTATAAAGTTATTTATCCAAGCCCATGCCAGCGTTAACCACCGTATCGACGAGAGGCTCGTCGTATAGCCATTCGGACAAGAAGCCCAAGGCGAGCTTTTTCGGCGCCATCAAGGGCATTTTCTCTAATAGCAGCAAGCCCAAACAATCCAAGCAGCGCCGTCTGTCAATTCTCAGCGTCGGTAGTAACGAGCACAGACTATCCAAAGAGGAGGAGCTCGAGCAGCGCCGTCACAACTGTCTTGCCATCAAGACCGCCAAAAACGAGCCGGTTGAGGTCCAGCGCCTGCTTGTCGACTGCGAATTCTGCAACCCACCCCCCAAATACGGCCGCACCATAGAAATTGTTACGCCGCAATTCCCCGCCGCCAGCGTCCAGCCCTTAGACCTGGATGCCATCAAGGACATTGGCGACGAGAGCTCCTGGAACGTGGGTCTCAATGAGTGGGAAAAGACTCGTGACTGGTGGACAAAGAAGACTGCTGGTGCCGTGCCTCCCCATTACGGCCTCACAGATGTTTCCCCAGAGAAGTATTTTGTCATTTACGATAAGTTTGCCCGCCATACTCGGCCACTCAAGGAGCCCCTTAATTTGGACGACACAATCAAGTTGCTGAAAGCAGGCTGGGTCGGTGAGGGCACATGGCCTGACAAGATTGATCCCGAAGACAGATGGACAGACGATGTCAGTGAAGAGGAGACGGCCGTCAGCTTATCGCTCGATGGCTCTAATGATACACAGAGTCAGACTGCGAATGGCAAGCCCAATGTGAACAGAATGTACAACATTTCCGACTCGTCGGGCGGATCCGAGTCTCACGTCCAATTCAAGGAGGCCCCCCACCCCCGGTCGCAATTGTCTGGTCTCAAACGCATTGAGCGCACGCAATCTGCCACTTCCCATAACAATCTTACTCTGATGCCCACGCGTTCAAATACTTCCTCTCTTGTCTCTATGACCAGTGACGAAGAGGCCGATCCGGACAGCTCGTATCACAATGCATAGCGTTATTTAAGTTGCTCTTGGAACTTGGTATTTGGGCGTCGCACTCTAGATTCTCACAGCCGTTACTGTTTCACTATTTATATATCAATCATTCCGTAATAGCCATTTTATATACTATGTCATTTCAAGCCGTTGTAATGAACTTTTTGTACAGCTGCCGTTCCTTTTCAGCCACCTCTTTGACCTGAGAGCTAGGCACGGTCTCCAACTGCGCAGCGAAGTGTTCAGCCAGCTTTGACACAAGTGCTGTGCCGCGCTCCTTGATTTCGCTGTGCGCCTTGGTAGCCTCCTCGATCTGGCCAGGCACCAACTCCACGTCGCCCAGATAGAGACCATACTCATCATCCACCAGTCTCAGCTCGACCATATCATCAGCAGCAATCAACAGAATGAACTCGTCGTGCCAGTCGTCCTCGGTCAAGGTTAGGCACTGGGCGGGCGCACCCATAAACTGTATGAGCAGCTGGTAACCGCCAGCAATGCCCTCGACGTCTTCTTCCGCGACAGCAGGATCCTTACTGGCGTCCAATATTTGTGCCACACCTGGGTCATTGGGGTCATACAGTCTTTTCACGGTGATGGCATCGGCAGTGTCGGGGATAAAGCCGTAGCTGAAGAAGAACTTGCCGCAGTCCTCTGGGCCATAGTTCAGTAGCAGCTCATCACCAGCAGCAATGTCGGCATGGAGGGTCTTGTCATGGACCAGAACAAACTGCCCGTCAACAAAATCATAGCGGACGTTGGGGTGTGCGCTGTGGTTGCACAGATCTAAGATCGGAACGAGGCACGACTCGCCAGTCTCGGGGTGGGCCACCACCCGGGACGAGATCCATGCGTGCACCACTAGCCACATATACAGAGGAACATCCTCACGTCCAGATGCAGTAACAATGTCTCTGACCCGCTGGTTCTCGAAGAACTTGGTGTACTTGTCCTGCAGGTACATGCGCTTGCTCATAGTGGCCTCATAGATAGAAATACCCTTGAGCCGCTCGATCTCCTCGAGTGACCATGTGAATGGGATGTTCATGGCATTGATATCGGGTAGCAGTTTGAAATATGGAAGCCACTTCTTCTGGTCAAACAGGATCAGGTACAGTAGGGCCCTGTGCAACAGGTGAAGCCCACTCTGCGGATCAATTGAAAGCCACTCGGCAAGACGCTCGTCCTCCTTGGCGAGCTCAGTCACTGTCTTTGTAGAAAAGGTCAATTCCTCGGGAACACGAAGAAATACCTCGTCTGTGTTCACTGCAGTCTTAGCTGTCAGGCCCAGGCCGTGCGACTCGACTACCTGAGCATTGACGGCCGCGTGCTTGGCTGCCCATGCGTGGTAGACCTCAGCCTTGTTAGCAACCTCTTTTTTATCGAAAGGGAACATATTCCTGGGTCTTTCCAGGCAGATGCTAGCAGGGTGGTGCTGGGATCACTGGTCGGTCGAGCTGCCATGCGAGAGTGCCCTAACCCATTGCTGACTGGCCAGTGTCGTGCCTGCCATGGCTTGATTCCCAGTGGAGAATATACCGAGCGCATCCACCAATGGGACAAACTTCATCAAGAGAGTCGGGCAGCACCAAGGTGTTCCTGCCCGAGGCCCCCACGCAATTCTCCTCCAAGCTGAGTGAGAGCCTGCAGTCCAACCCCGAGACCGACTACACCCTGAGCCAGTACAAGGCCAAGTACATCGAGGACCAGGTTGCTGAGCGTCTGTACAAGGCCCGCGAGGACGCTGAGGCCGAGCTGAAGACAGCCACCCAGAAGGTGGGCGAGATTGACGAGTCCCGCTTCACTGGCACAGACTCGCAGCTCCTGCAGCAGCGGTTATCTGAGCTGCAAAAGTCGCTGGCCGGCCGGCCCAAGAAGGGCCAGCTCGATAGCACCGCTCTCCATGCCCGCGATGTTCTTGTTCAGTGCATCCAGGCCAACAAAGACAAAATCCTCAACTGCCGTGCTGAGCTCGACAACTTCCAGGAGGTGGTGCGCAGCACTGAGGCCTCGCTCGGTCTCTGACGTACACTACGTACGGCCTACATACAATAATATACGCTGAAAAATATGCCATGCCGAGGGCACTATGGTGCCCTTTTCTAGATTTCTATATAATGATACGGCTGCTGCCCTAGATTTGCGATGTTCTGTACAGCAGGATGAGAGCAGAGTCCGACTCGCCGCCACCACTCAGTGTCTCGATCTTCTCGTCGTGCACCAGCGACACCTTGTCATCGTTGAACCGCCACCATGTGCCGGGCTCGCGGTCGTTCTTGATGAACGCCTGGTAGTGGCCCGAGTCGGCGCTCATGCCCTGGTGGGTGATCACACCGGCAAGGTCGTAGATTCCGTAGGGGTTCGAGCCAACATCCTCAGCAATATCGGGGTGGACCTTAGCCTTGAGGGCGGCTCTCAGCTCCTCCTGCTTCTCCTTAGGCAGAGTGTCCTCGATCTTGTCCTTCTTGACGGCCAGAGACGAGAACTTGGCACGGCGTGCAGCCCGGCGGGCCTCCTCAAAGGCACCCTCGATTTCTCTAAACTGCTCTCTGGCAGGAAGAATCTTCTGCTTGAGTTCATCAGTGCACAGGTCAGTCACGTCCAACTGGAAGGGGAAGGCAACCTTGCGCAAGATCTTGGACTTCTTGTTGGTGTCCCTTCTCCAGTAGAACCGAACAAAGTGGACCGTCAGGTACTTGGGCAACCGGGAAATTTCTTTGGTCAATGCGAAGTGAGCATCTCTTCCCAGAGTCTCGCTGTGCTTCTCGATGTCTTCCTTGAGACCAGCCAAGAGACCATCCTTGAGGAAGTTAGTGTTGATTGTAATGTGGCAGCTCAGCTTGTCGAAAGTCTCAATTCCCTTGGTAGCCGGCTCGTCAGTCTCAGTGCTCTTGAGCGATGTCTCGAATCTGCCTTCAAAGTAGTTGTCGGCAATAGGCTTTCCTGCGGGGTCGGCAACGCCCTCTGTGCGTAGACTATAGAGCAGTTGTGTCCATAATTCCTCGGCATCTTGCTGCTTGTGTAGACCGTGTTGGTCAGTCTCGTTAAACTGGGGGAATTTCATCCGGATTGCACCGAGAAAGTGTCCCGGGGGTTGGGGCGCCTTGTTCGACTCCAGATACTTGAATGCGCTGGCCATACCACTCAACACGACGTTGCTTCCACGGTACGCCTTGAGAGAACTGGTGAGCTCGGGCACAGCCGCCAGAGTCTGGAGAGTGGCGTTGGCATAGCAGGTGTTGCCCACGTTAAGCAGGCCCGATGGTTCAGGGATAACCTCTTCGGCAGGCACAGCACTGGCAGAATTCGAGTTTATGTTTTTGGGGACCTGGGGGAGCGGACCAGCGCTTCCCAGGAGCATGAATGGGTGCTTGGGCTTGAGAGCAATGGTGCTCAAATCAGTATCATCCTTGATTTGGGTGCCCTTGGTGAGGACCTTCTGGCGGTCCACAGGCACACCGGTCAAGTTGTGCAAGGTTTGCTTGAACACAATTGCTGGCTGTGATGTGTCGAGGTCCACCTCGTATGACTTTCCAACGTGTTTAACTACGACAGGTACCACAGTCATTGTAGAAGAACGCGGAACATGGGCGACACTCTCCCATGCTATACCTCTGATTAGTCAGTGTGACTTATGTGACACGATGAATAATTCTGGTGAGGTTTCGAGACCTGCGGGGCGCATAATAAGGGCCCATAAATTGTATTGTGACATGAATCGTTTATGCCGTCGTTTCTGGTGTTATCCATTGTTTATCACTGTGTATGTACTTTAGCTGTTATAGGAAGCTTATAAAGAACCCACCCTGTTAGGTGTCAATATGAAAATGACATTTATCATGGTATACCCAAATACTCTCAAATCACTCTCCACATAATATCTCACAATTGCACATTTTTACTACTGTATACCTCATTTTGATTGTCATATATTGCATCACATCTTTGTGATATGTTTCATGCAGTGGCTCGGTTCAGTGTGTTATGCAATGCTATGCAGTTCAGCTTCCCTGCCTTATCTCAACTTCACCATACCAGATCATCTAAGTGATCCCTTTTAGTTAGATTAACTTCCTATTGTGTATTTCTGCGATTGGGGGTGCTTGCTCTGTGTTTTAGGTGTTGTTACTTGAAATGTTAACATGATCGGTTCACTCTCCTGGATTATCATATGTAGGCTAATTATGATACCTAGGTACCTACAACCTATAAAGATGTAAATTGTGAAAACACGAAAATATCAACGAAATACCAGTCACCAAAATACCAAAATACGGACCGAGGATCAAAAATCACAAATCTACAAATAAAACATGCCTAGCATAGGAATAATCCATCTTCATTCCGGGTCATCGGAAGGGGAAACTTCAGTGCTGTCATGCACGTTGTACTGTAAGAATTTTCCCAGCATGGTATGATATGATTTTATGATTGTGATATATCATATGAGGTTGCATGATCAAGAACGTTGCATCACAATGTGACATATCACATAGAACATGTTATATTATCTGTCTAGAACCTGTTGCCTATTCTTAGGCACAATTTAACAGCTGTGTAGGGTTTACCAAAGGAAGCAGAGTATACCTGGGAATTCTCAAATATATCTAAATAATCACAATAAAACCGAGCTCAGCATCAAGTATATATATATAAACAAGAATACAGGATCAAATAACAATACCACAAGATAAACAATAATACCCCTCGGACAAACGATAACACCCACAGGGAAACAATAATACCCTATCTCAAAATAATAATACCCAAATAGGAAACGATAATACCTTTAGCAACAAGATGTGATTGTCGATGATGAAAGAGATATCTGCCTTAACAGGAAAGAATAAATTTCACTAATAAAGATTCTAAAACTCTATGGTCAATGCTCCATCAGGAAAAACACAGATGTCTCCGCAGTAAAGCAAAAAAACTTCATTTAAACCTTCAAAGCTGATTACTACAGCTAAACCACTAATACCCACCGGGCCCAAAAGTGCCGCTAAAGTAAACCACATCAGGACTGATGACATCATATGGTGCTATCTATCATATGCGGGAATAGGCAATAGGTTCTAGACAGATAATATAACATGTTCTATGTGATATGTCACATTGTGATGCAACATTCTTAATCATGCAACCTCATATGATATATCACAATCATAAAATCATATCATACCATACTGGGAAAATTCTTACAGTACAACGTGCATGACAGCACTGAAGTTTCCCCTTCCGATGACCCGGAACGAACAAATTATCGATACCTCCAATCTTCAAAAGATTATATTTCTGGCAGATTCAAGTTGAACGCACAGTGATTAGGCCGTCATCTATAGTTGAGCCACTTACGACACACGCGTTACATGATTTGATCTAACTATGTGAACCTGTGATGATGGGCTTGAAAGGCCTAATAATCCAAGTAAATAAAGGTGAGCTGGATTGGAAGGACACACGTGACACACACGTGACATTCACGTGAAAGGCCGACAAAGGTCAATACAAGGGTTAACGGAAGATGACATAATAAAACCAACCAATTAAAAACAAGTATTGTATATTCAAATAACGTAAGGAGAAATATAATGACATAACGGATCATATGATTACACAATCAATACATGATGACATAATACTATTGATAAATGGAGTGAGAGATCATAACATAACGAGAATGCAAACCCAGCTCAAGTATTTGAAATGTATACAGAACCATATCATGACCATGAAAAGCTAAATTTCTTAGCGTATAACATAAAAAAAGCCCACAGAAGTATGATTAAGGTCTTTAATATCCTAAAAAGTTCAGTTCAGTTGAGTTCCTACTGAATGCTGAAATGATAAACAGGGGTTAGGTTACTAAAATTATCTAGACATTTTAATATAAAATTTAATTCTAATTAGATTTTGGATTCATTTAAAATAATATCAAAAACAACTATAATACATATGATTACATCACCATTTTAAGCATTATTATTGGTCAAATAAAGATAATAAACAAACATACGATGACACAAGCAATGACATAATAAACCAACGAATGTGCCCTCATGAACTGAATGAAGCGCATGAGTATTCATGACATAACATAGCATGACCAATTATGTTGATATATATATCAAGTCCTAATATTATGATGGTTTGAATGTATAAAATGTGACCATAAATTGATATAAATTGTCTATGGCTGTCAAAAACAAATACTAACAAGTTATTTTATGACCTCTAGACATTTTAACAGTATATTTTGACAGTAATGTTTAATAAGCATGGTGACGACAATATGCTAGATCTATGCGAGATAATCTGAGTATAGTGAGCTTAACATATGCAAGATCTATGCAAGATGATTTTGTGATTCAAAGCAGTCAAAATCACTCCAAAGAATTATAGAGATTCACCATAGATATATTTTATATATGCTAAATAAGTAACATGCATATTCCAATTCAATCGGCAAGTTTTGTATCTGCCACAAACGGCTACTCTGGAAGTCATACATCATCAAAGCTGTATGACGTTTTTCAAATAGTGTTGGCTCGGAAAATAATAGATGATGATTTTTATGCTGAGTTAAATGGTCGTTGTGCAGGTCATTCGCAATGGTAATCAATCTTCATGAGTGAGGCGGCCTTTGATTGCTGCAACTTGTGACCCGATGCTACCATGTGCATGTGTCAGCGTTAGTCAATTCTATAAAGCGCCGATAGGCTCCTGAATCAGTACAAGAGGCGTGTAAAATGTCAAAGAACGTTGACGCATTATTTGTTGATATTGATCCATATCGCGCGACTTTGAAAGATGCACGTGATATTGCTGCGGTCATATTAGAAAGCTTCTCAAAAAGCCCAGTTTCCCATATCAAGTGGGGGCCCGACTATACATTCACAGAACGGCCCATCCCTACTGAGCAATTATCGCGATACAATGCACTCCAGGAAGTAAACGCATGGTCTATTTGGTTGAATTTATGCAATGAGAATTTTCGTTGTTACACTGCTGTGAAAGGGGGGAAACCAGTTGGATTTTGCATGTGGTCTGTACCTCAACAGGAACAGACTAATAAGCTCCCTTGGTGGCATAAGATTCGGACCTATCTAATCAGAGCATGGTTCAACATCATTAAAGTTTGGTATTTTGGTTTTAACTTCAATCCATTGAGTTTACCAGCAGAGCTGAAAAATACGACGGCTGAGTTTAACAAAAAGAATGGACTTTCTCATGATGAACCAGAGAAACGCAGGGTGGAGCTAAGTAAATTGTCCGCTGATGAACTAGCAAAACAGCGTTACCTGCTAGCGGACTATTACTGGTGCAACTTGTTAGCTTTGGAGTCTGGCCAGCATGGAAAAGGAATTGGATCCTGGCTGTTTAGAGAGAGTATCAAAAAGTTGCGTACACGAGACATCCTACTGGATGGTAAAGTACGTCCTGCTAGACTGGGCCTTATAGCTAGTGACATGGGAAAGCCTGTTTATGAACGTTACGGTCTAAGACCATTTGGGCTCCTGTCGTCCGATTACCAGGGACGGACATATACTGCAAATGTTATGGAAATGATTCTAAATCATGATTAAGTAAGTTTCCTGATTGTGCTATAAAATAATTGCAGTGGTCCCATGACGCCTGTCACATTTCGGTACATGTCTGTGATCGCTTGGTCACCTCAAATAGGCTTGCATGAGAATGCCGGCTGGTGTATAACCCTAACATCAAACATTCATGGATGCTTACATCGCTAGGCTCTGCCGCATTTGTTTATATAATATTCACGACATTGACAACGTTTGTTTTGTTCCAGTTACCCCACGACTTGGCGGCATCCAGGCACTACGACCTACATAAGTTGATTCAACATGAGCGACGAACAAGATTCCTATTTGCAGGATAATTTTGATCCGAACAAAATTATCGTGTCCAAATTACGTGGAATACTCAATAAACATGGCATAGACTACTCATCTGCTCCCCGTAAAGCTCAGCTCGTAGAGTTATTCAACAATGAGATTGTTCCTCGTCGTGCAGAATATAGAGCCCAGCTTTTGGAGATCGCTCCAAGTGATAGTAGAATAGAAGATGCTCCCGTTACAGCCACGCGTCGCCGTATACCAAATAATGCAGGCTCTTCACTTCCCCGGGCCGATGCTGACTCTATTGTGAATACCTCTTCTCGGCCGACAGAATTCTCGATTGAACACAAAAATAATGCTCCAGTGTCCAGCGTGAGCTCATCAAAGTTGGCTGCTGCAGAGTACACAGAAGCTGTCCATGCTGCTATGCCAGCTTCCCCACGTCGTCGCAAGCTAGCACGTGCGCCTGATCTTACAACTCCTACGACGTTGAGCACATCTAATTTAGACAATGTGACTGTCACTGCAGGACCTCGGACACGCACACGCTCAAGGTCTCCTGTTCGAAAGATTGACAATGAACCCGGTAGATCACCACGCCGTCGCCGCATTGCCGAGAATTTGAAGACAGAACTCAAATTTGACACAACCGAGGAGAGTACCAAGCCACAGAAGTCTGAAATCCCCTCGGATCCTTTGCCATCACACGCAGAAGAAAACGAGGAAGAAGGAAACAGTTCATTTACCCAAGAAAATATATTCCAAAATACCCCAGTCAGGGCCAAAAAACGTACAAGTGCAGTCCTTGACAAAGAAGAGGAACGTCCTAATAAAGTACCCGCGTTACCTGCAAAGGCGGACTCAATGAGCCACGATGATGTGCATCATGAAGCTGCTTCGTCGACATATATTCCATCTTTGTCTGACTCGATACCTGAATTACTACCTGCGGCGATGGATTTGCTCAGTCAAACCCATGGTGATAGAGATGATCTCAACGGTATTCAGACTTTTGATGATATTGATATCGTGGAGCAGTACACTAATTTCACTGAAGACGGGACAGACAGCGAGCTACCCACTGGAAACCAATCTGTGAAGGACAATGAAAAAACACACGAGAGAACCATTAGGTCTTCATTGTCAACCAATTTTATTTCCAATGAAAGTACGATTGAATCACAAGACGAGTTACTTGCAGGCGCGAATGATTCTCAAACCCTATCGGTTGGCCATCTTTCAGGTATGATACCTGATTTGAGCACAATCAAGGCTTCGAATAAGTTTGCAGAACAGTTGAATGATGTTGCAACCCCCTCGGAGACAGATATTGAAGTTACCCAAGATGCTTCAGAGACCCAAGAGGTAGTTGAACCTGCTGCACTTGTCGCAGAGGTTGTCGAGATCGAAGTTTTAGAGGATGGTGCAAACGAAGTGAAATTGTGGCCGGTGGTTTTAAGCGCAGTCTATGCATTGCTCAGATTTTTGACATTACTCGCGTTTGTCTATTGCTTTGTCTGGTGGAGACAAGAAAAGCTGAACCTCGATATTTGTGGTACAATCCCGGACTATAATCCTTATCCTGAGATTTTGACTGTGCCTGTTTCCGATACCAATCTTGAGAGACTCCAGGAGGTTGGAAGGGATATTATTGACATTGTTGGCCCACAATGTTCTCCTTGTCCTGAGCATGCTATTTGCACAGAGGGTAACATACAATGTAATAATGGTTATGTTATTCAGGAGAATCCATTCCATTTTGCTGGTGTATTCCCTTTATACCCTCGCTTCTACTGCGCACGTAACCTCGAATGGGATCGCAAGTTGCAGCATCTGGCCGAAAGAGCCATGTGGATTTTGCATGAGCGGCGCGCGCAGGTCGAATGTGGACAATCGGATGAGCCCATCGCAATCACAGAGAACGATCTGCGGCAAGAATTGTACGCGTACAAGTCACCGCAACTTGACGACCAAGAGTTCGAGGAGCTTTGGCAGCAGGTTATTTCATCAATGGCGCAAAACCCGGAGATTGAAATTGAAAGGCAAGTTAAAACAATTCCGTTCATCGAACATCAGCTAACAAAGAAGTCCCATACTGGCATCTATGAAGCCCAGCACCCAGGAAGCGAGCATCCACAGCCCCAAACGGTATTTGTTTCGCACTCGTTGAGAAACATGTCACCTGTTTGTAGGCTTCGAAGGCGTTACGTTTGGTTTGACAACCTTTACTCTTTTTGGTTGAAGTGAAGCATTGTACTTAGTATATAATTTTGCCTATTTATTTGTGATCAATATGCAGTTGAACCTCACTACTGTAAAACTGTAAAACTGTACTCTGCCAGGGTCAGCTTACAGCCTATGTTAGTCACGTGGACAAATTGAAAGTCAGGTGAGGTCACGTGTGGACTGCATGGTTAACATAAATACGCTCATCCTGGGAAAATTTTTTTCTTTGTGCGGAAACCATAGCTAAGTGTTGCTTGTCCCTTACTGTTCCTACTGAGGGAGCAAGTGTCAAGCTACTGGAGAGATCAAGTTTTGGCTGTCTTAGTGCCTGTCGTAGTTGGAGTCGTGACTATTGCAAGTAGATCCATGTTGAGACTGCGAGGGCCGGGGAGTCATACATTTTAAAGTTTGATGCTGCTTAGTTCTTTATAGTTAAATATTTATTATTTATTCATATTATTATGGTCTATCTTTAGTTCGTACACCTCACAACCTTAGGTGTCACTGGCAACACTCTCATGCTTCCTGTTACGGCTTCTATTTAGATCCCCCAGATGACAGAATCAGATCAGGAATGTCCAAGGTACACATCCCTGACGTTCATATCCAGGATTCTGCTGGATCAGTGTTTGAAGATATATATGCCGGCATTGTCAAATCGGAACGAATTTGGCTGGAAATTGATGGATCATACACCCATTTAGACATTGATTCAAATGGCGTCCATGCTTTGACGCCATCGACGAAAGGAACTTACAAGAAGATCCAGCACCAATTGATTCTTGAACAGGGCAAGAATCAATTTGTTTTTGATTTCCCTACGAGAAAGCCGCTCACGCTTCTGGGCGGCAAGGTAACCTGTGGCGATACAGACGGTTCTGGAAACATTATCGTTGGCGATAATGACGGTCGCCTGGCCGCCTTTAATGGCAAAGGAGAGCCCACAATGTCTTTTGAGGGCCATGCATTGCACACATATGTGGCAAAATACTTCCCTAGTTCCGAAGTTGCTCTTTCGTCAGGCATGGATTTCACTATCAAGATCTGGGATGTCCGCACTGGAGAGCTTGCCCAGTCCTTGAGGCATCAGAAAGGATCAGTTACAGATGTTGCACTGGTGGATAGAGGCAGAAATATTCTTTCTTTGTGCAAGAATGATAATAGTGTTGCCTTGTGGGAAGTAGGTGCTGCCCAGGTGCTTCATGAGTTCTCATTCAACGCTCCTAGTGCGATATCTCTGGCATCACACGGTGCACCACGTGGTGATGATTTACCGGATGAGTATGGCACTTCGGGCAAAAACTTGGCAATTGCAGGTGATGAAGGAGTCAAACTATATGATCTCCGCTCAAGGGCCAGTGTTGGCTCAGCAAGCGAGAAAAGTTCTACGGCTGTTGCTATGGAGGGCCACTTGCTTGCCCATTCCGACAGTGACAATACTTATATTACAGATATCCGTGCTGGTCTCGGCTCTGTTTTAACCACGGTAGACGCACCGGCTTCGCAATTGGTGTTATACAACTCTGTTACAGCCCTTATCACCAATAACGGTGAGAAGGTAGTCACTGTTGATAAAAACAACGCAGTGGCTATTAAAACAACATCTCTCAAGACTAACATGATCACCTTCTCGACTGGATTATGGTCATTTGGTGACACAGTGAGGTCATTTTCAAGATAAATTCAGTACATACAGTGTATCTAATTAACATCGACCAGGTCTTCCTTTTCCTCCTCATCATCGTCGCCTTGGTCGCGAGCACGACGATCATAGAACTCATCAAGAATCTTGGGAGAAATACGGTTGAGCATCTCCTTGGGGTAAATGCGCAGCAAACTCCAAGCCAAGTCCAAAGACTCGAAGATGGTTCTGTCCTCATATTTGCCTTGGCTAACAAAGGTCTTTTCGAACTTGTCCAAGAACTCGAGCGAAAGCTTGTCTTCGTTAGAGAGAGCTTCCTCACCAACGACAGCCTTCATAGCGGCGGCATCTCTACCGATAGCGTACTTGGCGTACAGCTGGTTAGACACATCACCGTGATCCTTACGGGTCATACCCTCACCAATGGCAGCCTTCATTAAACGAGAAAGAGAGGGAAGAACATTGATAGGGGGGTAGATACCACGGTTGTGGAGTTGACGGTCAACGAAGATTTGACCCTCGGTAATGTAACCGGTCAAATCAGGGATAGGATGAGTGATATCATCATTAGGCATACTGAGAATGGGGATCTGAGTAATTGAACCGTTACGACCCTCAACACGACCAGCACGCTCGTAGATGGTGGACAAATCGGTGTACATGTAACCGGGGTAACCACGACGACCGGGCACTTCTTCACGGGCAGCAGAGACCTCACGAAGGGCATCAGCGTAAGAAGACATATCGGTAAGAATGGTAAGAACGTGACGCTCAGTCTGGTAGGCAAGGTACTCGGCGGTGGTAAGAGCCAAACGAGGAGTAATAATACGCTCAATGGTAGGGTCATTGGCCAAATTGAGGAACAGGGTGGTACGCTCGAGAGAACCGTTCTGCTCGAAATCGTGCTGGAAGAAACGGGCGGTTTCCAAGTTGGCACCCATAGCAGCGAAAACAATGGAGAAGTTCTCCTCGTGGCCATCGTGGACGTCCTTGGTGGGGCGCACCAAAGAGGCCTGGCGGGTGATCTGGGCAGCAATCTCGTTGTGGGGCAGACCAGAGGCGGAGAAGATGGGAATCTTCTGACCACGAGCAATGGAGTTCATACAGTCAATGGTGGAGATACCAGTGGAGATCATCTCCTCGGGGTACACACGGGTGTAGGGGTTGATAGGCGAACCGTTGATGTCCAGGTGATCCTCAGCAAGGACACGAGGGCCATTGTCAATAGCAGCACCACTACCATTGAAAATACGACCCAACATATCCTCGGAAACGGGCATGCGCAAGTTCTCACCGGTGAACTCGATGGTGGTCTTCTTGACATCAATGCCAGAAGTACCCTGGAACACCTGAACGATTGCGCGGTCGCCCTTTACCTCCAGAACCTGACCAGTACGGGTGGTACCATCAGGCAGGGTCAGCTCAACAATCTCGGAAAACTGGGGGTATTTGACCTTGTCCAGGATAACCAGGGGACCGTTGACGGCATTGACGGTGTTGTAGGTCAAGCGGGGCTTCACCCGGAAGTCCTGGGTCACGGCCTGCTTGTTAAGTTCGACTGAGGTTAGTACATGCTTGGTTTGAGGCGAATTCTTTGCTACTTACAGAGCTCCTTATCCGACAAGCGAGCGCTGGTTGTCATTGGTGTAAGAGGTTGGATCGCTCGTCCCAAATGCATGGTGATTACCAATGAATGACGCCGCCTCGTGGAGCATAAGGACGATATGATAGCGTGCTTGAGTTGCTTGTGCCAAATGACAAATGCCGAACTTTATTTGGGGAGCTTTGACGCAGAGCACCACTAGGACACCCTCAGGTGATCTGTTCATAGGTATTTATGCGGCAATGCTCCGGCATGGCCACTAACCAAGCAGATACGCAGCCCATGCGATTGTGGGTCAAGCCCAGAACACGTGACCTACAGAGCACAGCGATAATCGAGGCCACACCTCCTGCTTGACGTCCTGTGAACGCAGGGTGCAAGTCGGGACACTTTATAGTTTAGGCATTGGATTTGACATAGCAGCGGGAGTTGGGTCCCACTGATAATATCTAGCTAAATAAAATATGCTCCCATATGCAGAGGTGCAGCGCAAATTGGGGTCCACCAGCAAATGACAGGTCCAGAATCGTCGAACCAGCAAAAGCACATAGTTACAACCCGCAACCATAACATAGCTGTAAACACTCTCCACCGGGCTATATCTCGCACCAGCGCAAAAACGCAGATCGATTGTATTTATAGCCGGGGCTAGGGCATATAAGTTTGACACTGAACTAATGGTCCGGAGCGACCAGCGTGATCTGGCCAAAAACGGCTCTTGGAGCTCCGGTAGAACCTATGTGGTGTCTGTATTTTCGCTTCTAGTTGGTCTGATGATGGTCTTCTATTCGTCGTTTGTATTGCGGCCGTTTGTAGTTGCACCCAAAGACGAGACCGTCGTCATTCAGGACCTGACATATTGGCCTGACATTCCTAATAGAATGGAGGACCGCACACAGCAGGGTAAAGAAAAAGCCGTTATGTTTATGCTGGTCCGCAATTTCGAGGTCCACGATGCTCTGGAGTCCATCCGCAGCGTCGAGGACCGATTCAACCGCAACTATCGGTATCCATGGGTTTTCCTGAATGATGAGCCTTTTACAGACGAGTTTATGGAACTTACTAGTGGAATGGTATCAGGAACTGTGGAATATGGCCTGATTCCGGCCTCGAATTGGTCGGTGCCTGATTATATTGATCAGGACCGTATGCATGAATCCATGAAGGAGATGGACGAAAACGGTGTTATCTACGGTGGAAGCCTGTCATATAGAAATATGTGCCGTTTCAACTCGGGCCGCTTCTTCAGGCACCCTTTACTTGACCCATACGAGTGGTATTGGAGGGTAGAGCCGGGCGTACGGTTCTTTTGTGACCAACGCTACGATCCGTTTACATTCCTTCGCGAAAATAACAAGGTTTACGGCTTTGTCTTGGCCCTGCGTGAGTTTCCTGAAACCATCCCAACGTTATGGGACACGGTCAAGGAGTTTTTCACTAATGTCCACCCTGAATACCTTGCTCCAGATAATGCAATGGGATTCGTGACTGACTATAGACGGGTGGTGCCCGATGACAAGACCACCGTGACGAACTTTAATGGCTACAATCTGTGTCACTTTTGGAGCAACTTTGAAATTGGCAGCCTGAACTTCTTTCGTAGCCAAAAGTATCTCGACTACTTTGACTACTTGGAGCAGGCTGGCGGCTTTTACTATGAACGGTGGGGCGATGCCCCCGTGCACACCCTTGGACTTGTGGCACTGGCCAATAAATCCCAGATCCACCACTTCTCTGATATAGGATACTATCACATCCCCTACCATCGGTGTCCCCATGATGAAGCGTCCTACATTACTGGCCGGTGTCTTTGCCCGCTAAACAAAAATGATGAAGCCGATTTCCAGCCTTACTCTTGCCTGCCTTTATGGTGGAATCACGCTGGAAGACAATTTCTGTTCAATTTTACCAATTCTGAGAGCATTTAGGCTATCTGAGGCACCTTCAAGCTCTCTTCGCATCCCGGGTCTGACCGGGCATCTATATATTTTATTGTTGTTGTCTTTCGTTTAAATAGAATATGAAATACTAACAAGACCTCTAGCCAAAACGACGCAGGTGGTCAAGGAGCACCTGGAGATCTTCGTCAGACTTTTTGTATGTCAAACTGGGAATCAGTGTTGTGGCCTCCTCTGAGTCGTCCAGCATCAAAGTACCTAACTGGGCGATCTCGAAGGGGTGCATATCGGCGTTCTCAGGTGATTTGAGTAAATGCTCGACGGCGTTCACGGTCTGTTCGTCACGGAATCTGGCAAAAGTGGCCAGGTACTTTTGGGTCTTACGGAGCACCTCATTACCAGAGACGCTCTCCTCATCATCATCTTCAAGTGACTCGATACCAGTATCGTCGCCATTATTATCTTTGCGTCTTTGTTGCAAGGCCGCGTTGATGAGCAGCCGAGCTTCTGAGAGATTCAGGGCAATCAATGGTTGTTCAACACCCTCGTGAGAGATCTGGGTGGCATCAAACTCAGGTCCGAAATATAACTTTGTGGCATCCTCCTCCTCGCGCTGCGAGTCCTGCTGAGGACGTCTTCTCTGTTGCAGAACTGTCGACGTCGAATAACTCATCGAATATCTATGAAGCTAATCCAGCCTGAGATCCCCAGACGGTTACTTAAGAATGTTAAGCCAGAGTTGTGGTCATGTGACACGATATTGCAATATTGAGCCATTGGCCATAAAATCAGAAATTAACTGCGTTTATGAACAAATATATAGTATTGATTATAATGCACACGTTGTGAATTATTTGTGCCAGGCACACATATTCTTTTTATATTGTGTGATGACCATGTTGGATCTTACTGTCATGCAGTACGGGAGTCATCCTCGACAGAGAGTTTGGGTAGGCGAGGGCGCTGTGCCCGGCGGTTCCTGGTTGGTTGTTATTCACGGTGGCATTTGGGCCGATGAGAGAACTACTGAACAGGCAGGAAAGCATCTGGCACACAGCCTCCGTGGGGCGTTCAATGGTGTTGCATCCATAGACTACAGGCTATCGCCAGAGGTGGTTCACCCTGTACACCTGCAGGATTGCGCACTTGCAATTGAAAAGGTTTACGAAACATTTGAGTTTGACGAAATAACTATCGCCGGACACAGTGCTGGCGCATATATTGCCGGGCAGTTGGCCTCGTTCAAAATGCTGCCTGATGTTCGGCTGAACCACGTCATTTGCCTGGAGGGAATTTATGAGCTATCCTCTTTAATAGAAGAGTACCCAGACTATAAACATTGGATTGTTCAGGCCTTCGGCGATGAGACACAATGGAGAGATGCCAACCCTCTCTGGCAAGATATTGCTCCGTTGCTGTTACTTCACTCTAAGGAAGACGAGCTGCTATCCATAAAGCAACCTACTTTGCCAGTCCTCACTGCAGCAAAACTGGTGCTTTTGCCCCAAGGGAAACATGATGAGGTGTTCGAGAAATTAGATATTTCCCATGAAATTCTACCATACCTTTAAACTACAGGAGGTTGGTTTCAAAAGATTCTAGTGAGTATACTATTGTGTTGTGTCATTAACTTTGAATTAAGCGGGGGTGGAATTGGGAATGGAGCCCTGGATAGCAACAATGTTGGGGGCACCTCCATCGTACTTAGCCGGGGCAATACCAGCAACACCATTATCCAAATCGTAAACGACATAAGCGGAACGGAGAGTGGAATCACCGAGCAAAGTAATACCTTGACTATCATCGGTAGTTGCAAGTCCAACGAGCCATTGATCTTCTCCAACGTGAATGAAGAGCTCTTCGGAGGAGACGTGAATCTCAATACCGCTGAAATTAAAGGTGATACCGTTACCAGAAGGAGGCTCAGAAGAATAGTAGGTACCATGGCTATCCCGAGTCAAACTCCAGCCATTGCCGTCCACAACAGCCTGGAAAGCTTCCCGAGGCAAGTAAGTGTAGCTGGTACCAGAATCAAGAACACCGTTCAGCTTTCCATCATAAGCCGAGACAGTGAAATCAACACTGAAGTCTCGGCTGCTAGTGAATGGCACAGTTTTCAAGTCACCAGTGTACTTGGAGGTATCAAGACCACCAAAAAGGAGGGTAGCAGAGGTTGAACTAAGGTCATCAAGGAACAAGGAGTAGGCGTTAGTACTAATGAGACCATTGTCCTTCAAAACTTGAGGGAAATTGTGGTAGGAGTTTGCCTGGGATTCCACAGAAAGACGCGCAATGCCAAAAACACCAATATTTTGATCACCAAGATCCGCTCCTTCAACTACAGTGGCGAATTGGAAATCATTGAGAGTTGCGGTGCCAAATTTGATATTATCAGTAACCCAGTCACCAGAGGCTTCGCCCTTAGCATATTCAATGTGGAAGCCACCCTCTTCGAGGAGATTGTAGCTAGAAGAACTACCTGAGTCGTAACCACCCTGCTTCACGTCAGAGCTGTAAACCCAGAGGTCAGAAGATCCAGTGTCAATTAGTGCTTGAAGAGACTGACCAGGGGTACCAAGGTCAATATCGGCAACATACTGGACAATTTGATTTGTCAAAGACTCGGGAATAGTCTTTCTTGAAACGAGATTTTGTCCAGCAATGGTGTTATTGGTGACCTTCTCAACAGGAATGCTGATGACACCTTTAGGGATGTCTCGGGGCAGAGGAGAGGCAGAAACAAGGTAGGTAGCAGCGAGGAAAATAGCAGTTGAGAACTTCATTGTCAATTACTGAACATTTGTGAGGAAAATGTGTCTCCTTTATACTTGTGTTTGTACCCAAGTCTGGCAGAAAATAATGTACATTATTTGGATCATCATATGCAGATGGCGTAATAGATAGTCCTGTACCAAAATAGTTTTCAGCTCTCGGGCCGGAAGATCATCTCTTGCAAAGCTAGCAGGTAATAAGTCATTTATTGCCCATCTGCATCTAGTGCCTACTATTATGTTTTTCTGAGCAATAAAAGGTTGCTATCCGAATATAGAAAACATATGATTTGTATCAGAAAAAGAATAAATCTTAATCCCAGTAAACTGGCGATCTCATTGATGGATCCTGCAGATGGTGCAGGTCTGCTCTTTACCTGTGCCTTGCATACCTGTGCATCACCTCACCACTTCAAGTTAGATTTTTGAAGGTAAACACGAAATTAAATATTTTCACTGCATATATCAAGCATGTACCGATAAATACCAATGATTCTCAGGATGGCAGCTATGAGGGACACGATTTGGTATGCAAATCATTGACGCCGTACGATCTGTACAATGTGGGGTAGGGATCGTCTAATAGTGACTACAGGCTCAAAATGAGATGAGACCAATAATATGAGTAAAAGCTACAAGACCAAAATTGAAATCAAATGGTATATAATTTCCGATGTTATTTTTTCTATTCTTCGGCAACTTAAATATCCGTGATTAATTTACTAAATACCCTGATTAGGTAGATCATCGAGAAAACACCATTCTAGATCTGATTGTGCTTCGTATGGCCTGTTTTCTGCCAAGAGAAACGAATAATAGCAATGTTCATATATTGCTTCTAGAAGTTGTTACATTGCTACGCAGATCAACATAGGAGAGTAATATTGCCTTATGAGCTCTTGGGTAATGAGAGTTAGGAGGACATTCGATTTATGTTATTCCCATCCAATAAGTTGCAGACATGTAGGGCAACAATCCAACAAAAAAAGAAGTAGTTAGTCTTATATCCAAACTTATCAAAACTAAAAATCTCACTATGGTCTTACGCCGGAGAGGAATTGGGAATAGAGCCTCGAATAGGAACAATGTTCGGGGCACCACCGTCGTATTTAGCTGGAGCAATACCAGCAACATTGTTGTCTAAATCGTAGACGACATATGCGGAACGGAGAGTGGAATCACCGAGCAAAGTAATACCAGTACTAGTATCGGTAGTTCCTACACCAACGAGCCACTGATCATCTCCAACGTAAATAAAGAGTTCCTCAGAGGAGACGTGAATCTCAATACCGCTGAAATCAAAGGTGATACCATTACCAGAGGGGCCCTCAGAAGAATAGTAGTCACCAAAGCGATCACGAGTCAAACTCCAGCCGTTGTCATCTACAACAGCCTGGAAAGCTTCCTGAGGCAAATAAGTGTAACTGGTACCAGAATCAAGGACACCATTGAGTTTGCCATCATAGACAGAGATAGTAAAATCAACACTGAGGTACACATCATCAGTGAATGGTACGGTCTTGAGCTCACCAGTGTATTTGGAGGTATCAATACCACCAAAGAGAAGAGTACCAGAAGTTGAACTAAGGTCATCAAGGAACAAGGAGTAGGCGTTAGTGCTAATGAGACCGTTATCCTTCAAAGCTTGTGGGAAATTACGGTATGAGTTAGACTGTGACTCTTGGGACGTACGAGCAATACCAAAAACACCAATATTGTTTTTACCAAGATCCTCTCCCTTAAGCACAGAGGCGAATTGGAAATCATTGAGGGTTGCGGTGCCAAATTTGATATTATCAGTAACCCAGTCACCAGAGGCTTCGCCCTTAGCATATTTAATGTGGAAGCCACCCTCTTCGATGAGGTTGTAGCTAGAGGAGCTACCTGAGTCGTAGCCACCCTGCTTCACGTCAGAGCTGTAAACCCAGAGGTCAGAAGATCCAGTGTCAATAGCTGCTTGTAAAGACTGGCCAGGGGTACCCAGGTCAACAGTAGCAATGTACTGGGTGATTGTGCTTCTCAGAGTCTCAGGAAAAGTCTTTCTTCTAACAAGACTTGGTTCAGCAGTAGAGTTGAAGGTGACCTTCTTCTCGACAGGAATACTGATGACACCATTAGGGATGTCTCGGGGCAGAGGAGAGGCAGAAACAAGGTAGGTAGCAGCGAGGAAGATAGAAGTTGAGAACTTCATTGTCAATTACTGTAGATTTGTGAAGAACCACCATGTCTTTTATAGTCGAGTTCGCGGCAAGTTCGTAGCAAGTTCAAAATCTGTAGATCACTCTGTATGCTATTCTGGAGAATATGATGCAAGCAGCTTGATCTAGCACCATACCCAGATAGGTCTCGGACCGAACGATTGTCTACTGAAGAATCCGCAGATGTGAGGCACTGCCATTGCGTTTGGAACCTTAGTGCCAAGCATTATTGACTCGGCGAACACTGATAGACAGCTTTTGAACAAAAAGCCCTAATTATTTCATGTCAAAACGAAGTCTTTCCTGACCCCCGAAAAGCGATGATCTTATCATGGAACCCTGGTGGATATGGAACGCATGCCGATCTCTTTCCTGGCCATGCCTTGCATGCCTTGCATGGTTGCGCATTGAGCCTCTCTGCAAGCCAGCGAAATTTGACTTGCTAAAGATGAGCATCATATTTAAGAATTTCAGAACATAAACATAGATTTTTTCCAATTAAAGAAATAAATTATTCGAATATGTTGCTGCAAAAATGGACGATTTGTTATGTCAATCATTAGTGCCGTGCCGGAGCTATCGTACAAGATATTGGCAGATCGTCAAATAATGATCACAGGCTTTAATTGGAATTGTAGCCATGTCAGCCAAGTAGGGTTCAAAATCATCAACTAGGGAAATATTCGAAAGTTATTTACTGAGGATATCATGCTTTATACCGATATATTAATTATCCGAAGTTCATGTTCTGTGAAGACATTCCCTAGGCAAATATCTAGCAAGTGAGTCAAGCACCAATATTCTAGATCGAAAAGTACCCTGCATTCAACATTTCCTGACTATGGCGGATAAATAATAGGCCGTAATGTTCACTTGTTGTTCCTAGTTATAACTATATTCATACAAATTGAATTAAAGGTGCAAGCTTTGTTCCAAAAGAGGCTCGTTGGGTGGACAATCCGGATGAAATCTAACTGATGCAACCCACGGAAAGGACGCTAGCATACATATTCAAGTTAAAATCCAGTGGAAATTCAAATAATCATGAATTTACTAATAAGTGTCTAAGTTGTTTCTTTTGGTAGAGTACCAAACGCAACACATAAAAGGATAAAACAAATAATTCTTCTACTATCAAAACTAATAATCTGACCTGGACTTCAGGCGGGAATTGAATCGGGAATAGAGCCCTGGATGGCTACAATGTTGGGAGCACCGCCGTCGTACTTAGCCTGGGCGATAGCAGCGACACCGTTGTCTAAATCATAGACAACATAAGCGGAACGCAAAGTGGAGTCACCAAGCAATGCACCGTCACTATCATTGTCACCAGAAGATCCAATAGCAACAGTGTATGTGCCATCTTCATTATCGATGAACAGTTCCTCAGAGGGAACATGAATCTCAATACCGCTGAAACTGAAGGTGATACCATTACCAGAGGGTCCCTCCTGAGAGATGTAGTCACCGTTGCCATTAGGAGTCAAATTCCAGCCGTTGTCGTCCACAATAGCCTGGAATGCACCCTGGGACACGTAAGTGTAGCTTGTTCCAGAATCAAGTACACCATTGAGTTTGCCATCATAGACAGAGACGGTGAAATCAACACTGAGATCCACATCATCGATGAATGGCACAGTCTTGAGCTCACCAGAGTATTTGGAGGTATCAATACCACCAAACAGAAGGGTAGCGGAGCTCGTGTTGATGTCATCGAGGAACAAAGAGTAGGCATTGGTGCTGATGAGACCATTGTCCTTCAGAGTCTGAGGGAAATTGTGGTAGGAGTTTGCCTCGCTTTCTTGAGCTAAGCGAGCAATACCAAAAACGCCAATATTGTCGTCACCAAGGTCCTTTCCCTGCTTTACAGAGGCAAATTGGAAATCATTGAGGGCTGCGGATCCAAACTTGATGTCGTCAGTGACCCAATCACCAGAGGCTTCACCTAAGACATACTCAATATGGAAGCCATCTTTCTCCAAAAGTTTGTAGCTGGAAGAACTATCAGCATCATAGCCACCGTCCTTAACTTCAGAACTGTATACCCACAGATCAGAAGACCCGGTATCAATGGAGGCTTTCAAAGACTGCCCGGGAGTGCCTAGGTCAACACTGGCAACATACTGATAGATTTGGTTCTTCAAAGTCTCAGGAATATCTTTTCTTGCAACGAGATTTTGATGAGCAGAAGTGGAGTTGACCTTAACTCTCTCGACAGGAATACTGATGACACCTTTAGGGATGTCACGAGGCAGAGGGGAGGCGGATACAAGGTAGGTAGCAGCGAGGAAGATAGCAGTTGAGAACTTCATTGTCAATTACTGAAGATTTGTGAGAAAACATATCTCCTTTATAGTTGAGATCCAAGCAAGGTCTGTATATGCAGATCATTCCGCATGCTATTATGATCATCGCATTCAGATGGCGTGATGATGGATCCAAATATTCTTCAGTTATTGAGACGACAGAATGCTAGAATAGTTAAGAGAGAATGCCATTCTCTATAAGGTCTCTATCGGCATTTCTCAATTTATGAGTGAGAGCCGATTGGTTCATGGTGGCATCACCTTGTTGTTTCGCTTATGACAAAAAATTGTAATCTGAAAAACTGATGATCTTATCAATAAAAGCTGCAGGATGGTGAGCGCAAGTTTCCCAATTCCACATATGTGCCTTGCATACTGACGCATTGCCTCTATAGATTCAATACGCTCAAGTCAATAGTAACTTTGAAATCCCAAAAGTGAATAAGTAGCAAAATGTTTTCACATTGAAGGTCCAAATTGCACAATGAAAATCAATATTCTCAGGCCGAATGATGCCATCGGGTTGATAGTATGTAAATCATTTGTATGTCAATCATTTGTACCCTGCAAGGATAGTTGCACAAAGCGAAGAGATCTTTTATGTTGGCATTAGCAACAGTTACTCTCTAGGAAATACTTCCTAAACAAGTGTAAGGATTATGGCGAGTAGGAAGAGCAGAGCATAAGGTTGCTTCGTTGATAACTTACATAGTTGAAGTTCATGTGAATCACAATAAATAGGTGATCATCCAAAATACCATCATTGTAGATTGAATTTCACCATACATATGTAATTTGCCGCTACAAACAGCAGCAAACAAATCACCACGCTGATGATGCGATTCTAAATATATTCAAATCTATATACAAGTGCAGTTTCGAGAGGGGTTTGCCCACAGCATGTATTTGCGTTCCGAAGTTATTAGAGACATATTTACCATTAATTCCAGTGATTTTATGCCATGGTAGTAAGTTTGCTTCCTCATTATTACCGCATAATTTTTCTTAAACCTAAGGGTTCACGGTATTGCGACTTAACAGCTGGAAACATAATTCTTGTACTACTTTCACTATCAAATTGAGAACCTAACTAACACCCTAAGCTGAAGTAGAGTCGGGAATGGAACCTTGAATAGCGACAATGTTGGAGGCGCCACCATTGTAGTTAGCCTGGGCAATACCAGCAACACCATTGTCCAAATCGTAGACAACATAAGCGGAGCGCAAAGTGGAATCACCGAGCAAGGTAACACCCTGAGAGTCATCAGTAGATCCAATAGCAACGGTGTATGTTCCATCACCATTGTCAATGAAGAACTCTTCAGCGGGAACCTTAATCTCAATACCACTGAAACTGAAGGTGATACCGTTACCAGAGGGGCCATCAGAAGAGATTCCGTTCTGGTCCAGATTCCAGCCGTTATCATCAATAACGGCCTGAAGAGCATCTGAGGGCAGGTAAGTGAAACTGGTACCAGAATCAAGAACACCATTGAGATTGCCATCATAGACAGAGACAGTGAAATCAACACTGAAATCCACATCACTAGTGAATTTCACGGTCTTGAGGTCACCAGAGTATTTGGAGGTATCAATACCACCAAACAGAAGGGTAGCGGAGCTGGCGTTGATGTCATCGAGGAACAAGGAGTAGGCATTGGTGCTGATGAGACCGTTATCCTTCAAAGTCTGAGGGAAATTGTGGTAGGAGTTGGGTTGGGTCTCTTGGGATAGGCGAGCAATACCGAAAACACCAACATTACCATCACCAAGGTTCTGTCCCTTAGTGACAGAGGCGAATTGGAAATTATTGACTGTTGTTGAACCAAACTTGATATCGTCAGTAACCCAATCACCGGAGGCAGAGCCCTTGACGTACTCAATTTCAAAACCGCCTGATTGAATAAGGTTGTAGCTTGAGGAACTGCCGGAATTGTAACCACCATCCTTGACATCTGAGCTGTAAACCCACAGATCAGAAGATCCAGTATCAATAGAGGCTTGCAAAGACTGACCAGGAGTACCAAGATCAAAAGTAGCAACATACTGATAGATTTTGTTGTCCAAGGTCTCAGGAACATCGCCTCTAGCACGGAGCTTTTGATGAGCAGAAGTGGAGTTGACCTTGACTCTCTCGACAGGGACAGTGATAACACCACTAGGGATGTCACGAGGCAGAGGGGAGGCAGATACAAGGTAGGTAGCAGCGAGGAAGATAGCAGTTGAGAACTTCATTGTCAATTACTGAAGATTTGTGAGGAATAGCCGTCTCTTTTATACTTGAGTTTGTAGCAAGTTCAAGGCGTGCAGATAGTGCCGTACAGTATTCTGAATCACTATATGCATATGGCGTGACGATGGCACCGTGCCAAAATAGTTTCCAATCCTCGGACCGAACGATCGCATATTGCAGACTTAGCAGATAAGAGATTCTGCCATTGCCTGTAGAGGTTAAGTGCTGAGTATTTGTGGGTTTGCGGACAACGACCGAAATCTTTTCAAATGGAACATCCGGAACATTCTCATTGTTTCATAGCAGAATTGAGTTATCCTTAATCCCAAAAAAATCGATGATTATGGTATCGTAACATCGAACCCTGCAGGACGTTGAACGCAGGTTGGTCTGTGCCTTGCCTGCGCTTTACCTGTGTGCCTTGCATATTGGCACATTACCCCCTACTTTCAAAGCCATGGTAACCTTACTTGCAAGAAATGAATTAAATATTAAATATGGTCAGAAAATATGTCTTGGCATGCCTCATTGGAATCGATTT
Organism: Wickerhamiella hasegawae; assembly: GCA_030572535.1. Lineage (NCBI taxonomy): Eukaryota > Fungi > Ascomycota > Dipodascomycetes > Dipodascales > Trichomonascaceae > Wickerhamiella > Wickerhamiella hasegawae. The sequence goes on from JAJLZZ010000012.1 coordinate 195,109, forward strand.
TCGCCGGACCAGTTGCTGTGAGAGGGTCGATAATTAGTATGTCAATCATTAGCGCCGTGCGAGAGCCATCGTACAGGATATGTGGGGGTCGAGATCGTTTAACAGTAACCACAGACTCTAATTGGGATGTGTTCCATATGAGTCGAGTAGGGCTTCAAAATGTCACCCGGAAAACATCCGGGGCACAATTTTCTTTCAAAACTTCTCTTTTTACTGATAGCTTAATTATCCGGGGTTCATGTATCAATCGCAATGGCTAGGTAGATCATCGAGAATACCATCATTCTAGATCGAATTGTACCATGCATCCACGATTGCCTGCCCGCCACAGGCATCGAGCAAATAAGCCGCAAAGCCCATATGGTACTTCTAGTCACAACTACGTTTCTATAAAAAAACATATTCCTCGAGGTTTTTTTTTTTTCCTAAACTGGCATGTTGGGTGCACGATCTGATTGGAAAATGGGTTCTGCCCGCTCCAACCAATGAATCAGGAGGGACCAGACATGCATATTTCAAGGGGAACCACCCGAGATAGGGGGTGTTTCACATATGCATGGGAGCAACGACATACTGGGAATGAAGCTTTGGGGATGGGATGGTTTTGTGTAACCCTTGTTTAGTATTCTGGTGGGACATTTCACGCACGGCTCTTCTTGGCATGGATCAAACCAATAACATATCCACCTGTAGACGGATTCTAGGTCCCCCTCTACGGCATTGCAAGCATGCCTGCTTTTGTCAGCGTCAATCCTAACGAAATGAGACAGATGATTTTCCCGGAATAGATGCCCTATGGGTTTATGGTATTAGATAACTAGAAGTAGGTGTATCGACATTAGTTGCTTAACCATAGAATCCATAGCTAAGGGACAGGTATAAAGGGGTACCCACCCTTGCGGCAATAAATTTCTTTGTAGTCGTTTGAAATATGCTCATGCGATAGCATGCAAGGCACAATTCTACCAGCACGCTGCGAGGTTTGCAGAATATATTGTGACAAAACCGAAACATTAATATGTAGCCAAGGAGGGATATTGTCCTCATTCCAGAATGAAGACTCTGTATTGGGCGTTTCTAGAATGTAATTAATGCAGACTAGAGCTGTTTGACCCTTCATAAGATTGAAAGCATAGCATTTCACGATATGTTTCAATACTTGCGGCATTGGGACTCCTATTACACAAGGGGGAATTTATCAATAAGGACTTCTGTTCTGAATATTTTATGAAGACCACATTGAAATGCTCACGAACATATGCCGGAAATAGTGATTCGAGCTCCTCAATAGATATCGTACATAATGCCACCTAGTTGTGGCATACATGCTGCCACTTGTACAGGCCCCCTGGGTGCAGCAGGCCCCCAACAAATAGAACTAAACAAACACATAATTCTTCTACTACAAAAACTATAATCTTTCAAGTGCTTCAAGCGGAAAGTGAATCGGGAATTGATCCCTTAATAGGAACGATGTTGGAGGCACCACCGTTGTAGTTTGCCTGAGCAATACCAGCAACAGCGTTGTCCAGATCGTAGACAACATAAGCTGAGCGCAAGGTAGAGTCACCAAGCAAAGCAATACCATCACTGAAATCGGTGGTGGAAAGCAACAGAAGATAGATACCATCTTGAATTTCATGGAAAAGCTCTTCGACAGGGACATGGACTTCAATACCACTGAAACTGTAGGTAAGACCCTTTCCAGTAGGAGTACCAAATGCGATAGAGAAACCTTCACCAACAGGCAATAAACCCCAGTCGTTGTCGTTGATGACGGCTTCTAAAGCATCCGCAGGAAGGTATGTAATGGAGGTACCAGAGTCAAGAACACCGTTGAGCTTGCCGTCGTAGGCGGACAGAGTGAAATCAACTGCAAATGTCCGAGTATCAGTAAAGGGAACAGTCTTCAATTCGCCTGTATACTTAGAGGTATCAATTCCGCCGAACAGCAAAGTACCACTGGCAGCATTAACGCTGTCGAGGAAGAGAGAATAAGCGTTTGTACTGATAATACCGTCATCCTTGAGCCTTTGGGGGAAGTTGGGATAGTTTCTGTGAGCAGCTTCACTACTAGCACGAGCAATACCAAGAATACCAGTTTTGGTGAGATTCTTGGCCTGGTTTACCACACCAATAGGAAGATTAGGAACAGATGCTGATCCCAACTGGATATTATCAGTGGCCCAGTCACCACTGCCTTCACCCTTGACATATTCAATAGAGAAGCCGTCTTTCTTAACAACCTTATAAGAGCTTGATTTGGCAGTGTTGAAACCGTCAGGCTGGGCTGACGAGTTATACACCCACAAGTCAGAGGATCCGGTGTCAATCACGGCTCTTTGGGGCTGACCAGGAGTTCCAACAGTGAAGTTGGCGATGTAAGAGAAGAAAGCATTTTGAATACTCTCACTAATGGGATCTCTGGCAACAAGACCCTTAGTATTGTCGTTATCTTTCTTGACCTTCTCAATGGAGATAGCTAGGACACCATCAGGAACGTCCCTAGGGAGAGGAGTGGCAAAGGCGAGTGAGGATACTGCAAAGAGAACAGTGGTGGAAAACTTCATGGTCAGTTAACTATACTTCTGTGGGGAACATGATCTAATTTATAGACAAAGATCACGAGTGCCAAGCTGTATACCCGGTTCCATTGATAGTATAGATCTTCACATGCGCATTGCGTGATGTCAATGGCTCAATAGGTATTCGGCATTTGGCGGAATTAGTGCCATATCTGAACAATATGGGTCTGGACAAAGTGGGATTTTGACAGGTTGCGTCCCTAAAGTGAGGTGTAACCTACCCCACAATGGAACTAGAACACATGTTTCTATTTATGAATTTACACAGGCATCCTAATCTATTTATGTGACAATTGGAATAAAAACTTTAAATTTGAGTTCGGACTTGAGGGCCGGTTGACACCGTCTCATGCGCTATGGTGATAATCTGATGATCTGTACTCAAGTTTATCATGTAGTTCAAATATTGACTTCAACTCGAGTTATTTGTGTAATAGACAGTAAATAATCGAGTTCATAGAAATTAGAGATACTGAAAGGGATAAATTTAGATCAAATGAATTCTAGTGACATCCTGATGCTGGCGTAAACATAGTCGTTAATAGGGTTATCAGTCGATGGTGCCGTGCAACCAAGGCGGGGTGTACCACGATCGGCAGCACATGGGCTCCAATTCCTAGTATATGGCCTTCATACCGTATAGGAACCGAGACCGGCTAAGTTGAACTTCCCAACTATCCCGTCATGTCACATAGTCGTATGTTATAAAGCACAAATAAAGCAATAGTCGAGGTGATCATCAGTCATGCTGCAGTCTAGATTGCATCTGTACCATCATGCTTTGCAGTTTCTTGCATTTTCAAACGGGACTGGGTCTACAGACTCCAGCACGTAATTGATCAATCAATTGTATCAATATAGAAAAGATATATTGGTCCCAAACCCCCTTGGAATTTTCCAGGAACCAAATTCCTAATCAACGGGATATTCGGGGCTTTGTTTAAGGACCAAATATGATCTTCAACGGGACATTAATAATTCCAGTAACCACTCCACATGCATATCTCAGGCTGGTGCAAGAGGGTGAGAGTTATAAGTCTGGTTGGTGGGGAAACCACCGGAGAATTTGTCGGAATTTCTGGTAAAAGTCTCATTACAATTAGTTTATTCTATAGTGCTCAGGAGCCAAATCCATCATGATGGCTATTCATCCTAATATACCGAGGCTCATGCCCCTCCGAAGGATAGGCTGCAAGTCTTGTGCTTAACAGAGATAGTTGCCCGAGCGATTTACTGGTGGACGATCGCCGGAACAAAAACCCCCCTTAGCTAGGTGCGTCGAGGGATCGTATCTTTGGGCGGTATTATTGAATGATGATATCATGAGAGGTGGTATTGGGACGCACGCACTGCTTAATTTAGCAATCCATACCAGGATATTATGGGTTGACACTGACCAAAGTCATACCAGAGGGTGGCAATAAAATTCATGTACATTAATATTCTACGAAATATTAGAAGATTTATTATTGCTTTGCCACAACACCGGCCTTACCGGCAAGACCAAGAATGCGCTTCTTATAATCGTCGATATCGCCGTGGAATTTCGAGACCACGCCGTCCTCGGTCACGTAGATCTCCTTGCAAACACGATTGATGGTGGTAACATCATGTGATACCATGAGAATACCTCCCTTGAATGCCTTGAGAGCATCAGCAAGAGCGTCGAGACCAGCAATATCCAGGTGATTCGAGGGCTCATCGAGAATTAGAATGTGAGGGTTCGTCAGACTCAGCGCGGCAAATGCAACACGAGATTTTTGACCACCGGAAAGAAGGGCAAGCTTCTGGAGACCCAAAGCACCAGTGATACCGAATGCACCTAACAGTCTGCGGTATTCTTCATCAGACTTTCCGGCCTTGACCTTGGCCATCCATTCAATGGCACTGGAATTCAAATCCATACCATCAACGTGGTGCTGGGCAAAGTAACCAATACGCAATCTTGAGTGGCGAGAAACTTGGCCATCAATAGGATTCAACTGTCCCATCAAAAGCTTAAGCAAGGTGGTCTTACCGGAACCGTTACCACCGACCAATGCAATGCGCGAGTCCATATCGACAGAAATGTCAACACTCTTAAGCAGTAGGCGGTCGGGTGAGTAGCCAAAAGTGACGCCAGAAAGCTGCAAGATTGGGGGTGAAATAGGATCAGGCTCAGAGAATCTGAAGTTGAAAGCAGCCTCCTCCTTGGGTTCTTCGAGAACAGGTAATTTCTCGAGCTTTTTGATACGTGATTGTGCTTCCTGAGCACGGGCAGCGTTGTATCTGAACTTATCAATAAATGTTTGCAAATGCTTGCGGTAAGCCATTTGGGTCTCATACTCGCTCTTGGCGACCTTGAAACGTTCTTCCTTTGATGCATAAAACGAGTCAAAATTTGCACCTCTGTAGTAGTCCAGTCTTTCAGAGTGCTGGTAAATAATATCTGTAGCAACGTCATTCAGGAAAGAACGATCGTGGGAAACGACGAGGACGGTCGATGGGTAACTCAGGAGATAGTTAGACAAGAATGTGATAGAAGGAAGATCCAACATATTGGAAGGCTCATCCAGCATAAGAAGATCTGGCTTGTTGAACAATGCACGGGCAAGAGACAATCTCATTCTCCAACCACCAGAAAATGTGTTCGTGGCTTTCTGCTGAGCCTCAAGCGAGAATCCAAGACCGCTGAGAATTTCGGCAGCGCGGGACTCGGCCTTGTCGGACTCAATTTCGGCAAGCTTGTCGAAGATATCATTGAGATTGGATTGCAGGTCATCAGCCTCTTCATCAAGTTGCTTAGCAACAGGATCAGTATCTTTGAGATCTTCGCGCTCCTCAGCGATGCGAGTCAAGCGGTCCTGAATACGGTCCTGATCCTTGAGCAGATATTTACGCCAAACATCGGCATCAAGAACTGTCTGGAGGGCAGAATTTTCGTCACCACGGACTTCCTGTTCGACATAAAGAATAGTGATATGCTTGGGGACAGGGAGTTCACGACGAGACAATGCTTTCAGCAAAGTAGATTTACCGATACCGTTAGCACCAACGAGACCGTATCTGTGACCGTATGAAAGTGTAAGACTGGTGTCTGTAAGGATGCGGAGACCATTTCCAACATGGACATCGATGTTCTCAAGCTTGATATCTTTAGTCTTACCCTGGGAAGGACCCAGGTCAAGGGGATTAACTGTGAGGAAGAATTCATCGTAATTCTTCTCGGTATCGTCAGTAAGAAGACGACTCTTTTCATACTCCAACTCTTGCATGAAACCTTTTTCACGCTTGGCAATCTTGGCAGCAATCTTCCGCTCGGCCTTCTCAAGCTTCTTACGGTCAACACGGGATTCGATTTTACGGTTGGATGTTAGGAGATCGAGGTCGATTTCAGAGTCCTTGAGGTCAAGACCCATAGCGTTGGATTTCTGTGCGCTTAACAGAGTTTCCTTGTCAAGTTTTCTGAAGGCAGTGTTACCGAACGTTCTGTTGACATTACTTTGGTAAATTTCGCCCAGACTCTGGCGAAGGTGCTCAACCAAATCGATAATAGACTGCTGGTCACCACCAGCAGACAGAAGGACCTGGGAGACGAACTCCAGCTCCTCATCCAGGTGGAGTCGTTGAGCATCTGCTGGGTTCGATGCGAATTTTTCAATATTCTCAACATAGCCGACGGTGTAATCTGCTACGACGGAGTCGATAGCGGGGACCGCTTGACGGATCCGCGACGAAAGAGCCATCTTGAAAGAAATCACTTCAAGCTTGATGGGAATGAATAAGCCTTTAAATTGAACGCTTCAGGCAGAGCCTGGGGTAGAAAGAGAAGACAGAACAGCACTGATTCATTGATTTAGAAGTTTTTTCATCAATATTGGTACTACATTTATTTGGTGTGAATATTCCAAGAATTTCGGCATTCTGCAGAATAATACGTTGGCCAGACTGAAAAATGCTATGGAGCGGTATTCTCAGACATAAAAAAGGGTCAAATATTTTCAGTAACATTAATATACTACTATATGAAATTCAAAGCTAGTTTTATTCAATAAATCTATGGCCAGCTCATAATAGCTGCTTCTTCAAATGCCCGTCCGTGCCCCATTACTACTAAGCTTCGGGTCTTCCTCGTCCATACCAAAACAATCGTGATCTTACCATGGCCGAAGGGCTAAGCATTGACAAACTTCTCTCTGCAAGCGAATCTGACAATGGCCCGACTAGACTTCGGGTAGATAGACGCGTTTTAGACCGCGTGAGGGGCCGCAACAACCGATCCAAACCGCTCAGATCTGACAACATGGCAACTGGCGTGGATCACGACGATGATAACAGCTCTGCGGATGACCTGGTGAAGAGCATTGTGTCTAAATATAAGAATAGACATGTGCCAGCCCAATATAGACAGTTTGAGCCCAGTACGCTTGCTCCGGAGCGTGCCCAGCTCACTCAGGCCATTGATGCCCTATCGCATGACAACCACCTACTCAGAGAAGAAAACTACAGACTGGAGAGGAAAGTTAAAGATTTGAGCGCTTTTGTGAAATCTAAAAGGTCGGAAAAGTCGAATTCACAAGAGTTGCGACAGGAATTGGAGTCTACACGCACAGAGCTGGAGTCAACAAGATCAGACTTCACAACAGTCCGCAATGATCTTACTGCATCCCAGGATGAAGTTAAAGCACTGAGAACAGAGTTGGATGCTGTAAGGGCGGAGCTTGCTGCTGCAAGGTTGGACCTGAAACAGGCGCGTGAATCTCTTCCAGAGCAGACGAACACACCTTCACAACAGCCAATTCCTAACAGTCTCGAGACACCATTGATGGAGCAAGTACACGTACCTTTCAATTCCACACCGGTTTCAAGACCAACCAGTTTCAATCGCGTAGAGTCACCTTCTCCTATGGAACTTACTTCTGCCATCGATCAGCTGCGTTCTTCTTTTGAGCAGCTCGTTGTTGCAATCCGAGAGCACCAAGGCCAGGAACCAGATATTCAAGTGCATCTTCCGTACCCTGTGCACTCTCCAGCACAACAGATGCCACGGAGGTCTGTATCGCCATCACAAGAGGCCCAACCTGGTCATCCCCCTCACAGTTCGCCACAACCAATGACACCAAACTTGAAAGAGCAACCTCAGTATGGTGAGTTGTTCGAACTTTTTGGACAGCTACTCCGGGATCTTATATCCAATGCAGCCGACCAACGCAGCACACATAACGAACCAGGTGCCATTCCTCAGCCGTCGTCCAACAGTACTTCTGTGACTCTTGACGAGCTGTCGCGTAATATTATTCCCAAGACTGAGCTGGCAGACACAGATGGAAACCTCACCGTACCTGAAGATGTTCTCAAGAAGTTCCTCGTAACTTTAAATGGTGTTGACGAATCCGGTTACGCCCACCTTATTGCAAAATTAAGGTCCAAGTCAGAACAGGCACCCACTCTGAACAATTATGTAGCTAATGTTCTTGACGACCTTTAAATAAGTATTTATTTTTTACTGTACAATTATTAAAGAGACTACTCTATGCCAATAACATGCGAATATTACGTTTGCCAGAACGTTCATCCTTGACGCTCTGAACAAATACCTTGACCTTGTCGAACACCTTGATAGTTCTAGGACCCTGTTCAGTCTGAAGAGTCAACGTGTATGTATCTTCATCCAGGACTGCTTCCTCAGCACGACCCATATCTGCGGTATAAACAACGCTCTCGAGACCCAGTTTGGGCACAAGAACACCGATACCGTTGGAGAAGACACGGATAGCGTAACCTTCATGATAAGAGTCCTTCTCCTTTAGCATCTGACCCACATAGTACTCAATACTGGCTCGACCGGCGAGCTGAGCATTGCGATGCCGAAGATTGATATTGTCTGTGATACCATCGAGCTTGTTCTTCAGGTAGTGACTAGCAGGCAGAGGTTCATAACCAATGGCACCAGCCAATTGACGGTGCGCAACAACATCGGCGTAGCGTCGAATAGGGGATGTGAAGTGAGTGTAGATCTCCGATGCAAGACCGTAGTGGCGGAACTCGGGGTACGCAAAGTTTCCAGCGGCAAAGTATTCAGCAGCCATCATGGAACGGGTTGCCATAATACGAACTAGAGTGTTGAAGAAAGGATCGTTGGGTTCATTGATCTCATCCAGACTATCGGCCAGCTCTTTTGAGGATTCCAGACGTACCTGAGGCAGGCCACGTTGACGGAGTTGATCGTTGAGAACATCAAAGCTAGTAGCAGCAGGCGCGGCATGGCGACGAAGCATGGCAGTTTGAGGGTATGCTTCGTAGATCTTGGCAGCGACTGATCTGTTGGCAAGAAGCATAAACTCCTCGACAAGAGAGTTAGTATCAACAGGCTTCTTGATTTCAACACTGGCAGGATCAGAAGTTTCGCTATCAGTTTGAATGCGAACTTCAGGCGAAGCCAGATTCAAAGCACCCTGGTCAAGACGCTGCTGCTTGAGCTTCTTAGAAAGCTTGAGCAGGATTCTCATACCCTGGGTAAGCTCATCCTGTTGCGAGGGATCATCAATACGTGCCTGTGCCTCTTCATACTCAAATGCATATCTAGAGTAGATCAAAGACTTTGTGAACTCAACACTGACAATGTTGGCATCCTCGTCGATTTCCCACAGGACACTGAAAGCATAACGCTCAACGTTAGGGCGTAATGAACAGAGGTCAGTACCAAGAAGAGTGGGCAACATATCAATACGCTTATCCACAAGATAGGTGGAGGTACCACGAAGGGCACCTTCAGCATCCAGTGGGGTATCAGCACGGACGAAGTGGGTCACATCGGCAATGTGCACACCAACATGGTAGTTTCCGTTGGGCAACTTGTAGGCATGAAGAGCGTCATCAATATCTTGCGCTCTGGGAGGATCAATAGAGCAAACGACAAGGTCACGGAGATCACGACGGAGATGGAACTTAGGATCATTCTTACCAGGAAGCCAGTCGTGGCCCTCGGCAGGGAGACAAGCCAGGGCAGCTTTGGGGAAGGGTCTGTACTCAATGTCATGCTCAAGGAGAATGGCCTCTGTTTCGGCAGTCTTATCACCAATCTCACCTAGATCGCGGACAAAGTGGCCTTCAGGACTACGAGCATATGCGGGCCATGAGTCGACGGCCACTACGATACGCTGGTTCAGACGCGGTTTACGGGTACGGATTCTGATGCGAGGAATACGCTTGTCCAATGGCTTAAAGAAAACAGTACGCAAGGCACCGGTATCAGGGAGCCCAGATACTGAATCTGCAGCAATATTACCAACGTAGAACCTCCAGTTGCGGCGCATGATAGCAACAACACGGGCAGTGGGCTGGATCTTAAACTCGGCGGACTCTGATGATTGGGCTCTACGGGCCTCAGCAGCAAGAAGGCGGCGCTCTTCCTCAGTAAAGACCTGGGACGTCTCTGAGTTATCGTTCTCAGCACTAACGTTACCATCAACAGTACTCTCATCAGCGATTTGTGATAAAGGGTGTCTCCATTTTGACTGGGGAAGAAGCTCCAGGACAACCTTATCACCATCAAAAGAACGGTTGAGGGCTTCGCGTCCAACAATCAGCAAAGGCTTGGGATAGTCGCTAACATGAACGGTAGCTTCGAGGTAATTGTACCGACTGATCTGGAGTTTACCTTGATGCAAGGTACCGTTCTGGAGTCCAGCAAGCACACGGGAGCTGTTGTAGTACTCGGGGTAGATATTTGTTTGAGGGCCACGGCTCTCAATGGTATCATCATCTTCAGGAGCGATATCCAAAAGCTGAGTAGCATCGGGCATCTCACCGATGTAGGATTGCAGGCTCAAGGCAGTGATTCCCTCGGCCTTTGCCTTTTCACGGTTAGCTCTGTCGTTTGAAAGAAGCACGATTTGAGGGGGTTTGGTATTTTTCACATTTTCCTCGAGATGGCTGCTGTACCAGCTGGCGACCTTGCGGATGGCTCTATCATTACGATCGTTGATGGTCTCACCCTCCGCACGCTCGACAAACGTAGGGGCATGGAACTCATTGTGGAAAACGTAAAACCGCTTGGTGTGGCCTCTTGTCAACGCACGCAGACGGGCATAAATAGGCAAGCTTCTATTGCGGACCTCTTCAAGCACAACCTGGGGGATAATCACATCGTACAGAGCAGACGGATGCTCCAGAAGGTCCATGGCCTTGAGGGCGATATTAGTGTCAATCACAACATAGTGAGGGCCTCGTTTGGCTGTTGAATTAGGGTCTGCAGACAGGACTGGGGGCAGCAGATCACCCTTGGCATCAGGGACAGCCAGAAGGGCACAGGCCGAGCACAGCACCGAGGAGCAGGGAATATCCGACCGCAAATACTGCTCACGGAACACCTTGACGGCATTTCCCGCCTTGGTGGACCGCACAAACACCTTCTGGTGCAAGCTCTGCTCGCTTTGGCGCTTGGCGAGCATTTGTCAGGTTTGCAAGATCAGAATGGTGATGCGAAAAAATATCAGGCCAGTAGGGATGGCGAGGTGAAAGTTAAAATTTTTATATAAACTAAAATAAAAGGTGCAGTTTGTTTTCAGACCTTCTTTTTGGGCTTGGTTTTGGTGTTGACAGCATGCACAGTTGAGGACTCATCGCCAACAGGTTCGATCTTGGACTCACCAGCAGCAGCCCCGCTGGAACCGCCCTGTTTCCAAGTAGTCCAGTGGCCACGACGAGCAATCAGGTCCTGGAAACTGGGGCGGGTCTCGAGACGGGCAAAAGGAATCTCGCCCTTGGCCACGAGATCAGCGTTCTCATCAGCCAGCTTCAGGGGCTTGAAATCGTTGGCAGCGCCCCAAATGGCACCGAGAATAATCAGCACGACTCCGACAAGAGCTTCAATTTGAATCTAGGTTAGTATCAATTGGCTAGACAGGCCAGCTAGGCCAGCAGGTGTGTACTTACGTCTCCGGGAACGCCCAGGGCATGCGCACCCTGGCCCTTTGCGACCTGCACATATTCACGGGCCGAGTAGGCACTATGGCCGAGAAAAAGGACGCCCAGAATTTGCAAAACAAGCATCACAGTTCCAATTCGAGCCGGTAGTCACTCGCTTGAACGCAGCCAGGTCTATGCTTGAACGGTGGCCCGCCTGCTCACCTAAGCATAAAGGGAACCGCCATGCACAGGGTAGGGGTGCGTTCCACCGCACATGCAGCCGCATATATCCATCAAAAGCCTGGCAAAGCCAGATTACATACCCATCTTCCAGACACCGGGTTTCCTCGAGACGAAGAGAATGGCACGTCGCAGTAGCCGCCGCCTTTCGTCACGGCAAAAGCAGTCCGCGAGCCCCGACAGCGACTATGTCGACGACTCCCCTGAGCCCTCCCCTGGGCCCGTCGTCACCAAGGGTCGCTCCAGGCCCTCGCCTTCAGACTCGTCCCGCGACGGCTCCAAACAGCCTGACGCCAACGAAGACCCCAAGAAGCAGTACTTCATCGATACAGAGGTCACCAGCAAGTCCCGCCGCGAGTCGGCTGTCGCCCGGTTCCGCTACCTACTGGGCCTAAGCGATCTGTTCCGTCATTTCGTGGACCTGAGAGCGCAGCGCGATCCCGAGTTTCAGGCCGTGCTCGACGATGCAGAGGCGCTGCTCAACCGAGGCCATCACCAGAAACGGGCCAAGTCCTCCAACGGGGCCCGTCGCCAGACAAAGGACGATGATTCGGACTACTTTGCTGAAGACGACGACTCCGCCATCTCGGTATTCGAGTCGTCCCCTGCATTCGTCAAGGGCACGCTGCGTGAGTACCAGATTGATGGTCTGAACTGGCTCATTTCGCTGTACAACAACTCAATTTCAGGCATTCTTGCCGACGAGATGGGTCTGGGTAAGACGTTCCAGACCATTGCTTTCCTCGCCTACTTGCGGTATATCCGCGGTGTTCACGGCCCCCATCTGATTTTGGTGCCCAAGTCTACTGTGGACAATTGGGCCCGTGAATTCGCCAAGTGGACCCCCGAGATTTCCGTGCTCGTCATCACCGGTGACAAGCAGGAGCGTGCCCAGCTTATCCGCGAGCGCCTCCTGACAGCCGATTTTGATGTGTGCATCACCTCTTTCGAGCTGGTAATCCGTGAAAAGGCCGCCATGAAGCGGTTTGCCTGGCAGTACATCATTGTGGATGAAGCCCACCGCATCAAAAACGAGGATTCCATCCTCTCCAAAATTGTCCGCATGCTCTATTCTCATCAACGTATTCTCATTACAGGTACGCCCCTCCAGAATAACTTACACGAACTCTGGGCCCTGCTCAATTTCCTTTTGCCTGACGTTTTTGCTGATTCTGAGGTCTTTGACGAGTGGTTCCAGGGCGAGAATGAGGACCAAGACACTGCAGTTAAGAAGCTCCATATGCTTTTGCATCCTTTTTTGCTGCGGCGTGTTAAGAGTGATGTTGAACATTCGCTTCTTCCCAAAAAGGAGATCAACATTTACGTCGGTATGACGGAGATGCAGGTTTCTTGGTATCAGAACCTGTTGGAAAAGGACCTGGATGCGGTTAATGGTACAAATGATAAACGTGAAGGTAAGATGCGCCTTCTCAACATTGTGATGCAACTTCGTAAGTGTTGCAACCACCCCTATTTATTCGAGGGTGCTGAGCCTGGTCCCCCTTTCACCACTGACGAGCACATTGTTACCAACTCAGGCAAAATGGTCATTCTCGACAAGTTGCTTGCTCGTCTTAAACAGCAAGGCTCCCGTGTGTTGATTTTCTCACAGATGGGCCGTATGCTTGATATTCTAGAGGACTACTGCTCTTTCCGTGGTTACGAGTACAGCCGTATCGATGGTAGCACTGTCCACGAAGACCGTGTTTCAGCTATTGATGATTTTAACAGACCGGGAAGTGATAAGTTTGTTTTCCTGTTGACGACCCGTGCTGGTGGTTTAGGTATCAATCTTACTACCGCTGACCAGGTTGTCCTGTATGATTCAGACTGGAATCCCCAGGCCGATTTACAAGCCATGGATCGCGCTCACCGCATTGGCCAGACTAAACAGGTGGTTGTTTACCGGTTTGTTACTGAAAACGCTATAGAAGAAAAGGTTTTGGAACGTGCAGCACAAAAACTGCGCCTGGATCAGCTTGTTATTCAGGAGAGTCGTGGCCGCGACCAAGATAAGGCGAAACACAATGCCACTTCCAAGGAGGAGCTTGTGGACATGATTCGTCACGGCGCGCAATCTGTTATCGATCATAAGGCTGGTACTTTTGTGAACGAGGATATCGAGAACATTATCAGCAAGGGTGAAGAGCGCACTAAGAGCCTCCAGGCAAGATACTCTGCTCTCGGTCTTGACGACTTGCAGAAGTTTACCTTTGACCACCCCACCCCTATTATCAAACGCAACGCTGACACCGAACAAGAGTACTTACCTCACCGCCGTGAGCGTAAAGAACTGGTCTATTCGGTCGATGGCAAGGAGAAGGTTAGAGTGGCGGTCCGTCCCCCAAGACGTATCCCATTGCTTGATTTCCAGTTCTATCCACCTGAGCTTGAGGAACTCCAAGAAAAAGAAATGTCTTATTATCGCAAGCAGATTGGATTCCGCGTTAATTCTGAAGATTTTTCAGATGAGGACGATGAGTCTGCCGCCGATATGAACAAGGAAATCGAGAATGCCGAACCGTTGTCAGAGAAAGAGCTTGCTAGAAAGGAGGAACTTATTTCGCAGACCTTCCTGTCATTCAGCAAACGTGATTTCCATCATTTCATTAATCTAGTCATCAAGCATGGTCGTAATGACGTTGATTCCGTTATTGCTGATTGGACTGACAAGAATGATGATGAGATCCGTAAATACCACAAGGTATTCTTTGAACGTTACAAGGAAGTCCAGGACTATGAACGCTATATGGCCCAAATCGAAGCTGGTGAAAGCAAGGTCCGCAAACAGGTTCATCAGACGGAGTTGCTTGCCCAAAAGATTGCTGCATACGAGGCACCACTGTCAGACATGCAAATCACCTACCCCGTTAGCAATGTTAAAAAATCTTATTCGGATGATGAAGACCGGTATCTTCTCGTTCAAATGAACAGTCTTGGCCTCGATACCCCATTCTTGTATGATAAGATTCGCGACCGCATCCGCACATGTGGATTGTTTGACTTTGATTGGTTTTTCTTGTCTCGCACTCCAGTTGAGATTAGTAGACGCTGCTCAACACTGCTGTTACTTATTACTCGTGAAGTCGATGGCCCCAACGCCATGAAACGCCAACGGCGTACGCTTGAGGCCGAGCCTGAGCCTTCTCTCAGTGACGACGAGTATGATGACCGCAAACGGGCACGCGAAGAGACGCCAGACAGATGAGTTGATCACTTTATGCTTTTTTATATATACCTAATAATTAACGCGCGAATGTAACAGCTGTCACATCCACAAAGTGGCTTTCGCCCACCAGTCGGACGCTGACCTCGCCCTTTTTGAAATAATCATGGTCCAGCCATGCCTGCATTTCCGGCCCGGTATGGGGGCCATGTGTATCGGAACTACCTGCCCAGCGGAATTCCCAAAGCTCCTCCGTGTCCTCGAGTTTCCGTTTAAACGGCCTGCCAGTCAGTTTGGCACTGAGACGGGACAATTGCTCCCGTTCAAGGCGATAAATATCCGGATAGTCCGGTAATAACAGTGAAGCGGCATCTGTGAGCCGTTGGATCTTCTTGGTCTGTCCTTTGGCAGCAGCAATGGCCTCGAGCGGTGATTCTGTGGGGGCAAGCAGGGCTGAAAAGGAATCAAAGGCATCCTGAACAGATAAGCGATTTTGTGGGGTACTCTGACGAGACTCCTGCAATTTATGGGCAGCAGCAGTCTTCTTTAGATCCTTATCCGACACATCTTCAAGCCAGTTATCATACTGGGTACCTGTCTCTTGATCTGCCGTGTATGCACCGTCTTCAAACGTACCTTCACCGCGTTCCTGTTTGAGATTGAATGGCTCTGTGGGAACTTCAACACCATTACGGTCAATTGATGTGCTTTTTTCATCCTCATCCTCTTCTTCAAATCCTTCCACTTCGTCTTCCACAGGGATCTTGCGAGTACCAGGCTCGTCTCGATCCAAGTCATTCTCAGATTCCGAATCGCTCTGGTCCCGCAGAGCAAACTTGCGGTCGTTTCTGGATAATTCCTCTTCTATTTCAGGATCTGAACCTTCATTTGCACCCTGACTCTGCTTGTCCTCGGCCATGGCCTTGCACTTGGGATGAGCTTCTGGATATTTGACAAAATGTCAGGGTAAGGAAACTTTTCATCAGCTTAGTCAAAAAAATAAATTTCAATAAGATTTCCTCGAAAGCTCAGATCTATCTGAACATTAGTCTACGATGCTGAAAAGACAAAAAGTCAGTGAGCCTGAGGGATCATCCCATAAGGCCAAGCATGGCTCGAAGATCTTCAGCCCGTTCCGCACAGTGGGCCTGGTTACAAACAATGTGCCCTTCTCGGTCACTGCACTTGGCCAGTCGTTCGTGATCACTACTGTTGTCGGCAGATCTTTCCAGGTTTACGATGCGTCCAGTCTTTCTTTGCTGTTTGTGTCCCAGCCTCAGACTGATGCCCCTATTGATGTTATTACCAGCCATTTCCAGTATGTGTTTGCTGCCTGGGGCAACAAGGTCGGCATTTTCAAGCGGGCTCGCCTGCAAAATACTGTGGTGCTCCCTGATGCTACCAAGGTCCTGAAAATCACTGTTTTCGGAGAAAACCTGTGTGTTCTTACCAAGAGCAAGCTCTATATTTACCACTGGGATGCTAAGGCCAACACTGCCAAGCTTTACACTACATTGGCCGTGCCTGTTCTCGTTGGTGATTTTGTTGATTTCACCCACCCCCCTACCTACCTGAACAAGTTGGTGGTTGCAACTGAGTACACCCTTCTTCTTTATAATATTAAGACCGGCAAGCTGGTCCATACTTTCGAGGAGGTTCCTAATGGTATTGCTATGGTCGTTCCATCTCCTACTGCTCTTGATGTAGTTGCCGTGGTTTCTAAGAACGGTGATGTGAATCTTTTTAATATCCGCAAGGCCAAGAACCTTTTCACTTTGACTATCGGCGAACCGATTGTTACCGCATCATTCAGAAACGACGGTTCCAGTGTACTCGGTGTAGGTACCGCTGGCGGCGATCTGTTCTTCTATGACTTGAACCTCAAAAGACGTGTGCACAGTGTTAGAAATATGCACAAGGAAGGAGGTGTTGTACACATGGAGTTCCTGGCTGGCCAACCTCTTGTTGTCAGTGCTGGTGGTGATAACACACTGGTGGAGTTGGTTTTCGATCCCCCTCTTGCCCAGTCTAATAGTGCCATCAGCTCACCACCACGCATTTTGAGACAGAGAGGTGGCCACTCTCGTCCTCCTACATCGATGATTTTTACTGATGCAGAGTCTCATTTTATTCTTTCCGGATCTCTTGATGAGTCCCTCTGGAGTTTCAGTTTGCGCAAGGATAGCCAGAGCTACAAATTCAGTCAACGCGAAAAGTCATCAAGATCCAAGATGAACTCTGCTGCTGGATTGGGATCCTTTACTGCCATCACTGATATTGCGTACCAGGCCAACAAACAGAGTGAGTGGGACAACATCCTTACTTGCCACAAGAACGAGACCATCGCAAGAACGTGGAGTGGCAAGAGAGGTATCGTTGGTGCCTTCCAGCTTCCTACCATTGATGGTGGTATTGCCAAAAAAGTTTTCATCACAAACTGTGGTAACTTTGGCTTTGTTGGTTCTTCCAAGGGTGGCCTGGCCGGTTACAACCTGCAAAGTGGTATGATTAGAAAACGATTGCCTGCTGCACACAAACAAGAAATCACAGGTATTGCTGTTGACGCCACTAATTCTATTATTATGTCTTCCTCGTTGGAAGGTATTGTTCGTTTCCACGACTTCGGTACACTGGCACTCATTAAAGAAATCGATTTTGAGCATGCTATTTCGGAATTGCGTTTCCACAGTGGCTCTGGTCTGCTGGCAGCTATTCTTGATGATATGAGCATTGTTGTTATTGACATTGTTACCTTCAAGACTATCCGTCAACTGTGGGGACATGGTAACAGAATTACATCATTTGACTTTACTCCAGATGGAAGATGGATTATTTCTGCATCACTTGATGGTACTATCCGCACTTGGGATATTCCAAGTGGTGGTGCTATTGATGCTGTTCGTGTTCCTACTCCTGTTTCGGTTCTCCGTATCAGTCCCACTAGTGAGTGGCTGGCCACTGCACACGTCAACGGCGTTGGCATTCAACTCTGGACCATGAAGTCACAATTCCACACTATCTCTACCCGTCTTGTGGGTGAGGATGAGATCACAGATATTATTATGCCCAATGCTGCGGGAGAGGGTGGTGTTGGACTTGTTGAGCACGCCGTTGGTGAACAGGCTGAAGATGAAATTGATCTTGAGTTTGAAGATTATACACCCCCAACTCGTCTGAGCGAAGAGTTGGAGACCATGAGTTTGCAGCCACGCTTTAAATTTAACACTCTGATTCACTTGGACACTATCAAGGAGCGTAACAAGCCCAAGGAGGCACCCAAGGCACCTGAGAAACTCCCTTTCTTCTTGACTGCATCCACTAATGGTGATGCAAAGGCAGCATCGGAAGTTGCTGCTGGTGTCGCTACTTTATCTGATTACTCTGGTGAAAGTAAGTTTACTGCTATGCTTAGAGAAGGTCAACTAGAGGAGCTTGCAGAGCATCTTGCTGGCTTGGGTCCTGCCGCTGTTGATCTTGAGCTGAGATCCATCAATGTTCGTGAGCCCTACAGTGAGCTCATTGCATTCGTTGATGCCATGACCCGTCAACTCGAAGTAAGAACCAATTTTGAACTTGTTCAAGCTTGGATGAACATGTTGCTACGCATCCACGGTGATGTCTTTGCTGCTGGTAGTGATGAGTTGAGAGAGGCTCTCGAAAAGTGGCACGAAGCTCAAAAGGCTGAAGCATCCCGCATCAAGTCGCTGGCCCAATACTGTTCCGGTGTGGTTAGCTATCTGCGCAGAATATGATTTTGAAACGTTAATAATGCTAGGTAATTTTATAGCAACAAAAATGCAATCATTATATATTACGATAACCATCCGAAGTGGACTCCTTGTAAGCGTCTAAGCAACCGTAGTGTAGAACTGCGTTCTTGGTAAATCCAATAACAGATTGTCCAAGTCTTTTACGACACCAGGTACATGTGGACATATTTGTGATTGTCTGGGACGTTTGGGTCATGTCTGAGAGTTCGCTTGTTGATTCAGCCAAGTAGACACGACCAACAGCCGCACGAAGTGTAGTATTATTGGCGGATACACTAATGCTTTTGCATTGGTTCTTCAAGAAAGACCCAATAGTTGCGATCTCCAAATCGTTGGGAAGCTTAGGTAGGGCATATTCCAAAGGCAGCCTGTGACCCTGCTCATTTAACAACTCAATCAAGTGGCCCGGAAACTTGGTGACTGTCAGGTCAAAAAGCAGCTTGAGTGCAGTGACACCCTCAATAGGATCTTCTAAGTAAGTAGTGTCAGTGTACTCCTTTGCCGCCTCGAAATCCTCTACGCTCAAATAGAGCTTGATGGCCTCGTCATGCTTCTTCATACGACCAAGCAATAGAGCGCGGGGGCGCACCAGTTTGTTAGGAACTTTGCGCAAAAGTTCTGCGGCATTATAGAATCGACTGGATAGCAGAAACCTGTATAGCATGTCTGGTTCATTCTCACTGAGATAATGCATAGCAAGTGCTTGATGGAGTACCTGCTCCTGATTACCAGCCTCTATACGGTGACGCAAAAATTCGACAGCCGAAGTCTTGTTGATAGGTTGGAGGAATTCATAGATCTTTTTTGCTTCGACATGATCATTGTCAAATAAAAGCTGTCTTGCTAGTGATGGCTTCTGGGCAATTGGCGTCTTGGCAAACCTCTCTATTAGATCAAGATTATTGAAAGAGAGTCGACCCAAGTACTCTATTATGCCTTGGTCAGAACCGTGATCACGAATGAGCTCCAAGGCTTCGCTGTGCAAATTCTTACCATACAAGAATGTCACCAGTTCCTTCCATTTTCCAATGCTCAACAACGCCTTCTTAACAACTTCTGGCTCACAGTAATTATCCAGGCGAACAAGAGATGCAATCAATGGCGACTGACTCAAGAGATAACATCTGAACAATGCTGTATCGATTAGCTGCAACTGTTTGGTGGCGATAGCCTTATCCATTTTATCATTGGCAAGCTCAATATTAATGCGGCGGCGAGATTTTGTGAGATATTCTGTAAAAGAATCAATCAATGGGTATCTGACACGACTAGTGCGGGCTGAAAATACGGACGCGACATCTGAAATCGACCGGTCATCACGAAAGTTCTCATCTGGTGCCACATGACGATCCTGCTCAAACAGATCTAGCTGTTCGTTGATTCTTTCGATGACTTCTTCAATTTCGACATTGAACTTGGCAAATAGCGCTAGAGCATCATCATAAGATCCTTGTGAAAAGAGTTCAGCTGCCCGCTCTCTGTATAACTTGACCACGATGGAGTCAGAGCTCAGATGAGGGAGCTGAGTTGCCAGCGATATGGCTTGTTTTGCGTTTGTTTCTGCCAATGCCTGTGTATATTCTGCGGAGATAGCATATTTGGCTTTACCAAACCCAAGTTTATCCCAGAAAACACCATCATCCGTCAAACCAACAGGGGCCTTGAGGGGGAAGGAAGCGACGAGCCAGCCGGTGAGAAAGTCACGAAGTTCTAGCCTATCATGGAATAGAATCAAAGCAAATGGGTCAAGAGTGCGCACCGCCAGCGGTGCCTTGTCCCAAGTCAATCGCTTGCGAACTTGCTTGCCAGAAGCAGCAATAAGTGTTCCATGGTTACCAACCGTACAAAGAATGAGATCGTCATGAGCTGTGATATGAACGGCCACTGAAGACCATAAAGATGTGGTAATAGGCACAGGCAGTTCTACAACCAAGCGGCCATCCAGATCAACAACGAGAAACGTAGATCCAACACCACAAATAGCCTTGCTACCATCGGGGGTCAGTGCAATGGCATGTGGCCGTTCATTTAACACAAGCTGTTCAATCTGACCGGTTGATTCTGATGTCAACGTCACCCAGCGAAGTTTACGTTTGGACGCAACTATGATTCTCGCTCTATTACCAGCCGCTGCTAGAGCCAGGGCCGAAGCACTTGTAGTCGGGAATCTCAATATTTCACGGCGAGATTTTACACCCCACACCGCACAATGGCCGCTCGACATCACGGCCAGTCCATCGATCACTGGAACATACTCAATCTGGGTCACAGACCGGCCAGGTGAAAATGTCCGCTCCAGTACACCATCAGACCGGTTGTAGCAACGCACTGTATCATTGAGACCCGCAAAAAGATGGCTGGGCGAGACTGCGGCAGCCGTAATTCCTTGCAGTTCAACTCCACGCTCGATCTCTAACGACATGGCTCTGAGTCATGAAGCTTAGTACCAACCATGGCAAGCCGGTTGATACGTGAAGCCAACATTGGTGAAGCGTCTCGGCGCGAGGCTGCTATTGCCAGCGGTGAGCGGGTGTTGAAAAGCTATCATGAAGCTGCTCAGAGTCTCGAGGTGCCCCTAGTAGAGCAAATGCGGCAGATACACGACAATGCTGCTGCCGCTGCCCGACAGGTGTCTGCACTGGATACACAAGTCACCGAGGCCCATAAATTGTATAAAACTGGAGTGCAAGCACTAGGAAACATCGGGTCCTCGGAAGTTCAAACTGCGGCAGAAGAAATTGACCGTACAGTGAGAATACTGGAAAATGTTGTGCGGCAACTCAATGACCGCTAACGATGTTATATTTATAAGATGTCATGTGGTATCCAATTGCTACATAGCATTGCTATTATTATTTCATGCATATATATGTTCATATATTTCTCATCATTATGTTTATTCTGTTCTTTTTCAACTGATGGTAGGCACATGTTTCGTGCATCTTGGCTGCAGATTCTGTCATGTTAGGGCTATCAAGGCCGGGTCATTGAAAGCCATAATTTTGTGAGCCACATTTGTGATGCTCTTGATTATACTCTCTGTATCCAAAATGCCCCATACTGAAGCCTTTACCTATTAATGCACGATTTCTGGTCATGCACGAGGTGTAGTAATACAGTTTATGACTGAATGAAGGGTACTAGATAAGACGAATTTCAATAAATGACTTCATGGGGTTTCAGAAGGTACTGATCATAGACTCTGGCCTAGACTTCTCTGGTGCTGAGGGTAAGCTCAATCACAAGCTCGCTGATTTTGCTGCGGGGTACTTGGCCAAGATGGGCCATCAAGTAACAATCACGCGTATCAAGGACCAAAACTACAATGTACAAGAAGAACTTGACAAGTTTGTGCACAATGATATCGTGATTTATCAAATGCCTAGCTGGTGGATGGGGATTCCATGGCCACTTAAAAAGTACATTGATGAAGTTTTCACCTTAGGACATGGGCTTATCTATAAAAATGACGGTCGCACTGCATCTGATTCAACAAAGAAATATGGGTCGGGTGGTCTTTTGCATGGCAAGAAATACCTCTTGTCAGTGACCTGGAACGCACCTCTGGAGGCGTTTCAAGACCCCAAGCAGCTATTTGAAGGTGTTGGAGTTGACGGTGTCTATTTGCATTTCCATAAGGCGAATCAATTCCTCGCCATGGAAGCACTGCCCACATTTATCTGTGATAATGTCGTCAAGTTACCAGATATAGAAGATTACTTGAAGCGCTACGAAGAACACTTGGCTAGCATCTTTGTATAGTTGGTTTGGGCATTATGCATAGTCAAAAATGAAGCATTAAAAGGAACTTTATACACAAATATATAATATCAATTCATGTTTTCACATAATCTCGATGCACATATGAACTTATCCAGAAAATGCTGCTCTTTTCGAAGGTGCGAAAGGCAATATGGCACGCTGCATGCATCCCAACTGCAGATGTTATATATGTCAGAATGACGAAACAGTTGAGTGATCGACGCTTTTTATGCGTTATTTATAAGAATGTTTCCTAAGAAACAGTACGGAGAACCGAAAGCCAAAGGATTCTCATAACTAGTAAATCTAGTCTTTAATATAGTTGAAACGGTCTTGGCGACCCTGCGTCAGTGCGCCACTAACACTTTTCGTCTCAAAACTTTTCTCAAATCAAACCTTTCGGCTATTTTAGCATTCCTTGGATAATCATTGTTGAAGGGTGACTGCGTGCTCGATAAACACCGGGTATTAATGCACCATTAGCAATGTCATGCGTCATTTCTAATCCAGCAGACAGGGTACTGGCATACGGGCTTGAATGGCCAACGTATAAATAGCTGTTAAATCAATATATATATTTCAGTGAATAATTCCATGACTGCTCAAAAGATTCTTATAATAGATTCTGGTGTGAATTTTTATGCGTCTGGAGGTAAGCTCAACCACCGTCTGGCTGATTTCGCAGCCGACTTTTTGTCCAGGCAGGGACACGAAGTGACCATTACTCGTATTGAGGATCAAAACTATGATCTCAAAGAGGAGGTTGACAAGTTTGTCAAGACAGATGTGGTCATTTATCAAATGCCTGGATGGTGGATGGGCATCCCCTGGCATCTGAAGAAGTATATCGACGAGGTTTTCTCAGTTGGATATGGTGCTCTATATGAAAGCGATGGACGGACTAGGTCAGACCCGGAAAAGAAGTACGGCTCGGGTGGACTGTTGCGAGGCAAGAAGTATCTGCTGTCACTGACTTGGAACGCGCCTCTGGAGGCATTTCAGGACCCCAAACAGATATTCGAGGGTGTAGGCATTGATGGCGTCTATTTACACTTTCACAAAGCCAATCAATTCCTCGCAATGGAGGCCCTGCCTACTTTTCTGTGTGATGATGTTGTCAAAGCACCCGATGTGGAAGGTAACCTGAAACGCTATGAGGAGCACCTGGCCAGAGTATTTGCCTGATATCCCTCAGAAAGTTGGAACCATTGGAGAATTTATTATAGAATGAAATAAAGCATAATATATACTATACTGATATACTGTGAGGGCATCTCAATATGAGTATGCAGAAGGGGCTGTATGGACTTTGGGTCATGAACGGGGTACCGTATAGAGGTATAAGGGTTCATCCAGAACCAAATTTTAGCGGTTGGTGAATCCAGTGCTTGAAAACACAGTCAAATGATTTCTATGACGCATAATTAGACAACCTGCGGCGGGGACCAAACTCGAGTTTATTTATTTCTTCGTTTCAGTTAGTCAAGCATTTCAGCTCTCGGCCGTATTGTTTGACTTGAATCGACTCCAAAGCAATGCAACGCATAATTAGAAGTCCCTATATTGTATCGGCTATATGCAGGACAGTACCCAAAATTCCCTTCTGTTAGCTACCAATCATCCATGCAGAACAGCCTGCAAGGCTAATGCCCTGTAATTTGCAATTAAAAAAATGCGACCTATACAAGAACAGCATAATAAATATATATCTCAAAGCATTTATTATGGACCAATTCTACACAAAAGGCCTCGGGTCATTGTGATCCCCAGATTGAGGCACCCTGGTCACGCTCGACGCAGCATGTGCTCCGCCGCAGCACAGCCTCTATAATCTGTAGTGGGGATTCCCAGAGCCAATGGGGTCGGATTTTTAGCCAGGCACCGCGGGTACACATAAATACCAACAATTTATTAACTATATCATCAATTTACGTTTTCAGCGCCAGTTTAGACGGCAATCTGCCAGCCGCGGCCGACATGTCCCGCCGCATGGGGCTGCGCACCCATGTATGATGTACCGCCATGTACCACTTCGCCGGTTTGTGACTAAGCAATACACGTTTTGGCCGCCGGTGGGACTGCGTATAAGAAGCCAAGAGAACCCGCAGGTGGCCCTGTACACAATTGACACCAGCGCAAATTTGATGTCTGCTGCAGATTACTACAACAACGACAAGAAGGCCAGCTACGGCGCCCCACCCGGTCCCCCTCCCCAGCAATACGGCTACGACCACCAGCGCGGTTACGCTCAACAGTCTGGCTACGGCGGCCCCCAGCAGCAGCAGTACGGCTACCCTCCTCCCCAACAGTACGGCTACGGCCAACCTCCCCAGCAGTACGGCTACGCTCAGCAGCCCCAGTACGGCTATGCCCAGCAGCCCCAGGGCCCCATTATTGTCCAGCAGCCCCAGGCCCGGGGTGACGACGGCTGCCTGGCCTGTCTGGGAGCGTCCTGTGCCGCGTTCGCCTGTTTGGAGCTGCTCACTCTGTGTATCATCTAGTCGGCTTGTTTCCGAGCCCTGCCATTTTGATACACAGACCACAAGCACCATGACCACCGGGACCAACGTAACCTAATTATGTGGTGTCGAACTTTGAGCTGATTCGATTGAGCTAGTTGAGCTAGTTGAGTCTTTTCACCCGACCGCCGCACGCCAACGCTACACGCGACTACAATAGATATCGACACGTCTAGTAAATTATTTATAGTCCTTTTCTTGGTTACTGATACACAATAATACGTGTATTGACTTTGTTTTAGCTAATGTGACATGGTTAATTTGGCCTTTGGCCTACCGTTGATATTGGCTAAGCTGATCTGTGCAGTATGACGTTAACGGTCAGTGGGCCACAGCCGGCGTGGAGTGCGCTACAATGCGCAGATCTACAGATCTGCAGGCTATGTCATGGTCCAAAACCATCCCAATTTCCAGAAAAGACCTGGGACCCAAGCAATTGCCGGTTTGAGCACCCCGGTCGGGTGTTTACCCCACAGCCTCAGCCTGGCCGGGCTGTGTAGAACATGCATCGTGCCCCAAACCCTGGCAGATCACCCAGCTTGTGCATGATGGAACCCACATTCTGCATTACCGATGGACCATGAATGGTGCGGCTGCAGTGCGAGCTCTTGTTCCCGGCAATATTTACCGGCGGTGGGGATGTTGAGATTGACTGTTGGGAGTTGTGATTGTGTGTCGGTTGGCTTGCGGTCGTTTGGGTGGCAGTGTCGGGAGCTGTAGTCAAGTGCAGGCTACACTTGGTGGGCCATTATGGGGTCACTTGGGCTTGCTGGTCATTGTCCTTAATGTTAGCACTGGAAGTGTACACACACACGGTTTGCTATTTTGAATCAAAAAATCACCAAGTTAAAGAAGCACCGGTGTACAAGTCCTGACCTAAGCTTGGTATGTGACAACCTGTGGACAGCTCTGTACTGCCTAATGCTGAGCAACTCACCGAGGCCGCTGGTTACAGCACGCTGGCCACGGGAAACAAGAACCCTGGTATCACAGTGTGAATAGCACCTATACAATGTGCTGGATTAAAATAGGTCCGCGAATGTTTCATTTGTAAAAACAAGTGCTCGCAGATTGCCCTTTTACGAATACAAATCAATACCCGCATACATAAATGGCTCAGACGACCGCCTGAGCACCACCGTCACACCATAACCACTAGCAACAAAACCCCACCATCCAGCAATAAATTAACCATATATACCGTAATTTTAATGCCATCTAGCCACCAGACCGATCGGCCAGCCTTAATACCAGCCACGTGACCTGGGCTCAAAGATAGCCTGATACTGGCCGGCCCTTAACCTCCACAACGAACTCATTCTCTCAACCAATGGCTCCAGACAAGACGCTGGATAACCTACCGCCTTATTTACGCCACACAGCCTTCGGGCTACAGATCAGAAAGGCCCTACATGCCGACGAGGAGCCATTACCCCACTGGGTGTCTGATTCGCTCATTTATGAGACAACGTTCCCTGGAGCGCTTCCTGCTGCCACCAAGCAGGAATTGGCCTCCTCTTCCGATTCTAATAGAGAAATTGATACCGAGAGCATGAAAGATGACGACAATGCCGACATGGTGCCTGGTGATACCATGTTTGCCCCTGCAGAGTTTGTTGGTGAGTCCAGGAGCATCTGGCTGGGCCCGGGTGCCCAGCGCTCAATTCGTGAGAATGATTCAGATTCCACCAGTGCACATGCAGCAGACGAAAGTGCCAGACCAGCACGGGCCTCGTTTGGTGTTAGCCCAAGACGGGCCAGCGGCGGTCTGCGCACGGGCACCCTGTCAGGCACCTTGGCCAGCATTGCCACAAGCGGTCTGGCCGGCCGCTCTGCCACATACTCTGGTCGCCGGACCTCCACAAGCTCCACAGAAAGACACGGAACAAGTGCCATTCGTTCCGGAAGCAATGCCAGCTCCAGGGCCACCATGTACTCCAGCGATGGAGGGGACGACTCGGATGCCGCCAAACCCGAGGTCGAGGTGCCGCGGAAGATGGAGGCATTACCATCCCAATGGGATTTCGACAATTACAGCTCACAAATGTCGAACCGCAATGGCCTCATTACCATTGATGCTCCATCCAGTGAATTAAGCCAGGTCACTTCTCGCAGTTTTACCCCTATCCCTGCCCTCTGCGGCACCTATTATTTCGAAGTCAAAATCGAGCCTGATTCCTTTGATCGCACCGTCATTGTCGGTGTTTCCACCGATCCATCCAAGGGCCACGACGTGGCCCCGCCAAAGCAATGGGCATACTTCAGTGACGACGGATCCATCATGGGTGCTCACGGCAGCTCCCGCAAGTTCGCCGCTTCATCGGCCCCGGGTGATGTGATTGGTTGTGGTGTGAACTTCAGAACCCGCACGGTTTTCTATACCAAGAACGGCTATTATATTGGCCAAGCATTTAAGGACCTACCCACCACCGGTCCCGTATTCCCAATGTTGGGATTGCATCACGGAACCATTGTATCCACCAATTTCGGTACTTCCGACTTTCGCTATGATATTACCAAGTATATCACAGACGAGAAGTGTAAGATCCTAGCCGAGATCGAAACCAGAACCGAGCCTCCATCCCAAGACATAAACAAGCTCATTTTCCGACTGATTGGCGACTACTTTGAACATGCAGGATATAAAAATTCGGCTGCTGCCCTGCAGCGCGAGCTGGATGGTACCAGCGAAGACCTAGGTGAAGACGCATTGATGGAAGACGCTGGAGCTCCTGACGAAGATGCGGAGCGCCGGCAACAGATCCGCACAAGCATGCTTGCTGGCAATGTGGAAGATGTTTACAAGGTGCTTCAAGACGGATACCCTGAAGTCCTCACGGCGAACCCATATGTGCAGTTTAATTTGCAATGCTTCGAGTTTGCCCAAGCCGTGGTCGACCCCACACAGTTAGACCGGGCCTTGATGCTTGGAAGGGCACTGAGAACAGAGTACTCGGATTCCATGGATCCGGCCATCCAAAAGAGGCTCAACCGTGTTCTCGCTTTATTGGCATATCGTGAACCAGCGGAGATGGCCAGCAATATTCTTGGCCCACAGGCCCGGGTGGATCTTGCCGATCGCATCAGTAGTGCAATTGTTGCTTCCAGAGGACTATATGACTCTGCATTACTGCCTAAACTCATTGGACACACAATAGACGCTTTGGAAAAGCTTGCTGCTGTGGATCCTACTGCTGCTCATATCAACGTTGTTGAAGACATGCTTTAACTCGCTGCATTTGAGCTTTATTTAATCATATTCTTTTATTTCATGTACAAATATACGTATGTTTGAATGGTAACCTATTTTTTTGTGTGCTGGGCGAGCTTGTTTGCCATTTCTGGACTTACCAGCATCATTCCGTAGCTCGACACTGGTCTGTACATTGTGTTTGGTTCGAACGAATTGGGCACAATCTTGCCGTCCTCTATCCGGGCTGTACCCAAGATGTCCTCCACTTCGGGGATTCTTCCCAGGGGCGGCGGATTGCGGAGATCAAAGATGTGGAAGAACGGAGTTTTGCTCTCGCCCATGGCCAGGCCGGCAAACACGGGGTCGGTGTGAATGTGCTCCTTGAGAACTTGCTGGGCCTTCTTCCAGAACTCAGGGTTGGTTTGGAAAACCGACGGACTGGTCAATAATGGCTGGGGTTCGAACTTGTCAACCTCGGTGGAAAATGCGTCTGTGAACTCAGTCTCGTGCTCCAAAGGGAAGCTGCCTACGGGGATTGCGTCCTGGGCATCTGAAAAGGCTACGTATACCTTGCCGTCTGCTTTGCGAAGGAACAATGGCGCTGAAGGCCGCACTTTGGTCGACAATGCCCGAAACAGCGTCCTGGTTCTGAACATGAGTAATGGTGGAGTCGAGGACAAGCGTCGAGATACTTTCGATATGTAGGGGTTCTATATTATATGTTATATATATTTTTTTGTAGTCAATCAACAGAGATCAACCGGTGTAGACATGGACAGCATTGGTCACAAACACGAGACCAAAGCCTCCGGCGACGGATGCAACGAGGGCATAAAGGACAGAAGCAGTGATGTTACGCTTACCGCCAACAATGAACGCGCCAGTGCTGATGACGGCAATGATAACAGTCAAAATTGCAAGCAGAGTTTGCGACTCCAATGGAAGAATGGGAGATGCGGGGGTTCCCTTGAGCCAGGCAGCCTTTGGTTAGTATATTCGAGTTCCAAGCGTTTAGGGGGATATGATTGTAGAATTCAATCACATAGAAGATTCTAACAAGAGATTAGACCCCTGTATGTGAATGATGTTCTGGAATCACCACACAATACTTACCTTTGGATCAGACATGGTGTTTAATTGCAACTTGTGATAACACGAAGTGGTGCTGGTGCTGAGCTGTTGACTGAGCAGTGGGCCACGAGACAGTGCTGGTCTTACAAATGCAACCAGGGGAGTTTATGGATACACTTTAGGCCAGTAAATTCAGTAAAGCAGATGGTATTATTGATTAGCAAACGAAGGGGATTCATCAATTGGAATTCATTAATTGTACCTGTGGGTCAGGCTGGCCTCAATGAGCCCATCTGGCCCAGACCCGAGAAACAAGCTAGTTATACATGTAATATATAATATATAGAGTGATTGCATGAAGTCACGGTCGTAAACAGCTGCTCATAACAGCTAGTTAGCAGTTATCAAGCATCCACTCAATAGATAATGTTGGCTCACTAGGCTCATAGCCATCTGCCAAACAGCAGGCACAGTATAAGATAGAAGGCTGCGACACCTCCCAGGAGAATTGATGCTACAAAATAAATGTTTTTCAGGGCTTGCAACTGTCTCTCTGTGGTCTTTTTCTCTGCACTCTCCAATGATCTGTCGATAGCTGCTTCTAGGACAGTGCCGACGGCATTCCGGAGCTTTCTTTCATCATCTTCTTGCAGCGTGTTATCGTCCAGCAAGGACTGCAAGGACCATTGCACGGTTTCCCTCAGCTCATCCCGGTCGATGATGTTCATGACAGATACTGAACAGCTTTAAGTCTCTAGGCTCCATTTATTAGCTGGGCCGCCCGTCATGGACATAAAGGGCAAGGGTATTTTAAGGATGCATGCGGGAATAATATGATATCACCTTTGCAATACAATCACATTGTCCAGAGGCCACGATATGTGAATAGATAGATATATATTGCACGGGAAATGAAAGAAATAGCAGCATAAATACACCAGTACAAGAGAGGCTGGTTGACGCTTTGAGAGTTCTGATAATACCAAACACGGCGGCTTAGGGCCATGCACCCCGCTGCTGCATTTCCCGATGTACCGATTTATCGGGCTGAGCCAGTGCGCGAGCTATTTTAAGACTCAGTTTGGAGCATATATTTGAAGAAATGGTGGTGAATAGACCAAATAATAAAGTATATATAATAAATTCAGGTGTCAGTGCGCGTGATATGCTTGGATCAGCCAGTCAGTCAGTCTTTACAGCTGTTGGACCATTGACAAGCAAGGCCATTGCCAGGTGACTAGATGTGCTCAGCTACTCAATAGAAGAGTGACCACAAGGCCTTCATTCACGTGTAGCTACTCGTATACTTTGAACCAAGTCCAACCAGTACCTGCATTTTCCGGTGACGGCAGGCTGGTTCTCAACACAGGCCGTCATCCCTATGGACAGAGACCGCTTTCAGCCCAATTCGGCCTGTTGTATGCTGCATTACAAGCTATATTGAACACAGTGCTCTAGACCACGAATTTAGCTACGATCAGGACTTGGATACCCTTGTAACTTGGTGACAGAAACCTATCATTACCATAATTTGTAGTGTGAAAGCAAGTTCAGAACGAGTGAGAATATAGAAAATGGAAGTCACAGCACTTAGCAGACTCGTGGTAATTAGTGTAGATACCATAGCTATCCAACAAGACAAGCCGACACCAAAGAGGCCATCTTCGGAAGTAGCACCGCATGCCTGTGTTACCGGGGCTAAGGTAGGCACCAAGACCAAGGCGAGAATTGTCTGTCCAGCCCAGTTCAACAGAAATTTCAGAAGCGCCAACGGATGCATCTGGCTGGAAAGTTCAGCGTACATGATGCCCAATGGTGATGTGAGATGGATGCTTGGGCTAGTAATCTCTATGGGGGTATATATGGGGAAGAGATTGGGGTACAGCAGTGCCCTATGATCCCGTAGCGCTGATGTAGAACCTGCAGGGAAAGAGATTCCAATTAATATTACGTACAAAACCTTAAGACTCAAAATGACCAATAGTTAAAAATTAGTGCTATTACGTTGGAATGGCGGTAGCCAAGCTGTCTCTCCTCCGGCCCAGCTGCAGCCTGGGGATCATCACATGATCACATTGATCGCTGGGCAAAAGTCAGGCAGCATTTCGGCTGAGTCAGCACAAAATTTCGACATTAGGTGAAATTTCCAAATCTTTTTGTTCTGGATCATAGACTAAAAAGATGAAGCTGAAGAGAGCCAAGGCCTACAAAAAGTATATGGGCTACCTCCATATCAATTTCGGGTTCAGAGAACCCTACCAGGTGATGATCGACGAGGAGATTATCCTGGAGGCTGTCAAAACCAACTACGATCTGGTCGCAGGCCTCGAGAGAACGTTGCATGGCAAAGTCAAGCCAATGATCACCCAGTGCACGATTGAGCACCTGTACAGAGCCAAGAACGAGCAGGCTATTGACCTGGCCAAGTCGTTCGAGCGTCGTCGCTGCGGCCACATCCCCAAGGATGGCTCGACGCTATCTGCTTTCGAGTGCATTGCCAGTGTCGTTGATGTCAATGGCCAGAACAAGCACCGCTACACCGTGGCCACACAAAAGCCCAAGCTGCGGGCCAAGTTCCGCAAGATTCCTGCTGTCCCTCTTATTTATATCCACCGCTCGGTCATGATTCTCGAGCCTCTGTCTCCAGCCACTGCTGATGCCCGTAAGAACATCGAGGCCTCCAAGCTTTCGCAGGGTCTCAACGCTGTTGCCCCGGCCGAGGACGGCGAGGAGGAAGCCACAGGCACCAAGCGCAAACGTACCAAGGAGCCCAACCCATTGAGTGTCAAAAAGAAGAAGACCACTGCTGAAGAGTCGACCAGCGGCCAGCCTGCCAAGTCGAGACGCAAGAGAGGAAAGAAGAGAGACGAGGCCGAGCAGGCTGAAGACCACGACGAAGAGGGCAACGACAACGAAGGTGACGACCACGAGCCTGAAGATGTTGAGGCCGACGACTCCGAGTAGTTTCTAATTGTATAATCCGTATAACTCCAATAATTTGAAGCATTGCACATTCCTCCTCTCCATGCACGGGGGTAAGGGCTGCTGCCGGGCCCACAGGCGCACGTCCAAGTTTCACTGCATCCTTGGTTGTAAACAGACTGATCAGGCCTGATTGTCCTTCCTGATGGCACCTGCAGACAAAGAGAAAACATCAAGTGATACCCTGACAATCCTTGTGACCAGCACGTGTCTTGCTGGCGGTGTTCTAGGCGCTCGGTACCTGTACAGGACGTATCTGCGACGCATTTCCAATGTCGACGCATTAAGCCCTCGCTTCCTGAGAAACAGAGCTCTTTTGGGCAAAGTCACATCTGTGGGCGACGCAGACAACTTCCACTTCTACCATACTCCGGGTGGCTACCTTGCTGGCTGGGGGTGGCTCCGCAAAGTGCCAGACGTGAACCAGCGGGGCCTGAAAAATCAGACTCTGCATATCCGTCTGGCTGGTGTGGACGCTCCAGAGGCCGCACACTTTGGCAAACCGGCCCAACCGTACAGCCAGGAGGCTCTTCAGTGGCTACGGAGTTACCTACTCGGGCGCCGTGTCCGTGTAGTACCCCTGGCCAAAGACCAGTACCGTCGGGTTGTTGGTGACGCACGAGTTTGGAAACTGACCGGCCCCAAGAACGTCAGCCGTGAGATGGTGCGGAATGGCTGGGCTGTGGTCTACGAGTCCAAGATGGGGGCCGAGTTCAATGGCCAGGAGCATGTTCTCAGACGTTTAGAGGCCCAGGCCAAAAAGAGCCGAAAGGGTATGTTCCAATCAAAAAGAATCGAAACACCCGGCCAATACAAGCAACGCATGAAGAAAAATTAATAAAATATGCATTTTGTTTCACTATACAACACTACACAAGCAGCGACCAGAAGAGGCCTAGCACTTCAAGTCAATGCCCTTTCTCTTCTCATTCTCACGAACCTCGAACATCACTTGGACGCCGACAAATAATAGCATGGACGAAATGATCACAAACTGGAGACCAGCAAGAGTGTGGACCATGTCATGGAGCATATCCCTAATACCGTCCACACCGACAGCGAAACCCACCAGGTTGGCAATCATCATCATCCACACATTGGCCACGCCGCCCACCGCACAAAGATGGCGGTACCATGGCTGTGAACCGTATTTCTTTGCAGGGAAGATTCTTCCAGCAATGATCTCTGGCAGCACAAAGAACACTACAAGCCAGCCCCAGATCAGTAACCGGAGTTGGATGTCGTGCCACAGAGCCACGAATGTGAACACCACCAGGTTGTTTAGCACGGGGTTTGAGTTACCACCAAGGGGAATGTAGAGGTAACGTACGACCCACTTGTGGAAACTGCGGTGCCAAGCACGCCAGAAGGACATAGCCGAGTAGTTGTTGGCAACGCACCGGATCATGTTCTCAGGAGGATCGATGCCGTCAACCAGGGCCCACAGACGGAAGTATCTCCAGGGGATCAGAAGCTTCAGCCAGATGTGGGCCAAGTTAAATAAGGCAATCATAGAAATCTGGAACGGGGTGCTTCCGTTCCAAGCCCGAACACTGGAGATAGCCACGACATAAGTATAATGCATGATAAATTCCATACACAACATACAAATGGCAAACCGCACAGCGTACCGGGTGGTACGCTTCCAATTAATCGTGTTCAGACCCTTTTCGGACTGCGACATGTAGTCATTGAATGACAGAATTGGTCCGGCAATGTACAGCGGGGCATACAAGCAGTAGCCCACAAAGTTGTTGAACGAGTACTCGCTCAATGCACGGGGAGTGGTGATGCGAAGGGTCTCCTCATTTTGCTTGTGCTTGTCTTCAGGACTGGGCCAGCCAGACTTGGAGCGGGCAACAGCGTCAAAATAGTCCATGTTGAAACTGATCATCCGCAGCACACAGCACTTGAAGAACACCTCCCAGTGGGGCATCACACCGAAATGGTCAAGGAATTCCAGCGAGGGACTAATAAGGGCCATGGGATAGCCACGTAAAAGCTCATTGGAGAACAGAATGCCAACATTGAAAGCCCACGTCAACGGCTTGGCAATGCGGACCTCCAGCCGGGAAATGGCCACGTTTACAGCAAATAGGATCAGAACCTTAACCACAGAGAATCCGTGTAGGCCAGTTATATATAAAACACCAAAAACAGCGTCAAAAGTGACGCGGGGAACCCGGAATTGGCTTGCAGCTGCTCTCAACAAAAAGTGCAGCACGGCAACAACAATTAGCGAGGGGAAGTTATCACGGAATCCCTGGTACTGCAAATCTGAGTTGTCGACCGGCCTACCCATCCAGCCCGGGCTTAAAAGGTGCTCGAATTTCGAGTAATTGGGGCTAGACGGTTTCGACACGTCGTAGGGGGCCTTGCACATCAAAGGTACGAAAATCAGGAACATCAGCAGATAGAACCGGTACTCCCAGGTATTCCACCGGTCAGGGCCAGCCCTGGAAACCACCGCCTGGCGTTTTTCATCCGACGGTGGCTCGACGCGGGTGTCCAGGGCCTCGACGCTGAAAAGCGACGTGATGGCAGTGATCATGCTCGCTGCGGGTGATGGACCTTAGTCACTTTATAGTGTGTTTGCCAGGTCTGGTTTGGACGATCGGGGTGAAATATCAGTATATAAGGCTTAATTTACGCTTTATTCTGGGAAATTAACATCCTTTGACTTTACACACATGGCGAACAACGAGAGAAGACCGAACCCCCCTGGCTGGAGCCAGCCCAAGGCCCCGTACAACCCTTATGATCCAGCAGATCAGAGACCAGCAGAGGGCTATCCGTCTGAGTTTCGGGCGCCAGGAAAGGCCCGCAACTGGTCGCTGGTGCCCAAAGAGCCTACAAATTACCGCGAGGTCAGAGAGACTATGCGCAAGCTCAACTACACCCCGCGGCCACCCAGTGAGAAGTACGCTGGACAGTTCAAGGTGCTGAAACGCAAGGGCGACGGCGGATTTAACGCTGGTGTGCGCTTCACAGCAAGATTGGCTACAATCACCATTGTTATTGGCTCGGTATTCTTCTACAGATGGAATGACGGTTACAACAATGTCTTCTCCACCCCGTACCGGTTCCAGCTGAGAATGAGACAGATGCTGTTCGACAACCTGACGGAGCAGCAGATCGAGGACCTCCACCCCAAGGACCGTGGTATGGTCAAGAAGACACGGGACTTCCATGTCGAGACGCCCACAGACCAGGCCCCACCCGAGGAGCATGCCCTCGAGCGTCCCGAGCGTGGTCACATCATTGAGGCCGAAAGAGTCAGACAGGAGCGCGAGGAGGCCATTCTTCGTGCTGTTGATATCGCCCAGAGCAAGCTGGCGGCTCAGTCTAACTCTTCCTCATTCAGCTGGCCCTGGAGCCGGAATTAAGTGTACATAAAGCTATTTTAATGACGACATAGAACAAGAACAAAAACTACGATGTGAAGTTAGCAGTTGGAATTCATTTTATATATTTTAAGAACGGGAGCAAGCTACCGCTCCTTGCGGGCCTGCAATGCCTGGTCAATCTCGTAGACACCACGGTCCAGCAGAGCAGCCGAGGTGACCACGGCACCGAGAATGGCACACATGTTCATGACCAAAGTGCCGAGGGTCTGCTGACGGCGCTCAACATTGACAACACGCATAGGTGAGATATCGTAGCCAACCCAAATACCGGGAGCACCGCCCACGCCATGGAAGGAGTTGGGGTGGTCCTCGTCTCTGCCACCGCTCAGGGGCCGCTCATGCCAGGTCACACTGTACTGGTTTGTGTCAAAGACAGTGCCGTTGTTGTACTCGAAGCGGGTGGGAACAACCTTCATAAAGTAGCGCACCATACGACTTTTGTGGTCGCTGGTCACCTCGAAGCCAGCCAGCGGGTCCTCGAGCAGGCTCTCGTGGCCCTCGCCAAACGAGAAGCGGTGCACCTTATGGGCAAAGTTGTAGGGCATATCGGCCTTGTTGTAGCCCGAAAGATCGTGGGTATGCTGGCCGTTGGTGAAAATAGACTCACCAGGAGCGAAGTGTAGGTTACCAGCGACCCGGCCCACGCTCATTTTGCCCTGCATGCGGCAGCCATTGTTGGCATTTTCAGCAATATGCTGGGGATAGTGCTCTTCATTGCACTGGTCGAAGCCCGAACCGTCGTCAAACTTCCAGTTTTTCCACGCATAGGCCTTGCGAATGTCGTCACAGGTGTTGCACGACTCGTCATCAGGACGGGCACCGTAACACGAACCCTTGTAGTTGGAGTCCTTGAGACGCTCGTCAATGGCAGCTTTACGCTCATTAGCCTGGCGTTGTTTGACGGCCGGGTCCAGGGGCTTGCCCTCGCCGTCAAGATCACTCTTGACCAGAGTGTCATCGATATGCTCTTGAATATCACCCACAATGTCCATTGCATCGAGCGACAGCATTTCACAGGGCAAATTCGGGAACTCAATGTCCAGATAGATGTCCAAACGCTGTGAGAGATCAGGATCCACACCCAACTGGGGCTCGAAGATGATCGTATTGTAGGCCCGGATCTCGTTGATGAAAAGCCACACAATCACCACCAGGGAGAGGATGGTGAGGATTCCACCAGACGTAGTCTTGATCCGGCTATCCTGCGCCGTTTTAGCGAAAACGTCAACCCATTGCAACCGTTTTCCACCCATGCTAGCGACGGTGTCTTCGTGGGCCAGTTACCGTAGGTTACTAAGGGAGCCTAATCGACAACGTGTTTTACCGCGAGACTGGCGAGCCGCGCGATAATGGAAGGGTTTAGCGTAGGCCGTAAGACATAGGGATTTTATATACAATTACACTAGAATACTTGATTTTTTTACCGTTAACACGAGAATAAAAATAGCATGCCTCTATTTTGTTGCACCAACAAGATTCAGAAAGTGTGACCAGCCAAGGACTGCGGGGCCTTGGTTGCAGCACGTCTACGGGTGTCCAAACCGACCGGCAGTTATTGGATGTACCGCATATGTGTGACCAGACCCACGTTGTCTCTCAGGCACTCAAAGTACTCGGGCTCAGAGTCACCAGCCACTCCACAGGCCCGGTACAGGTCGTTCTGGGAGATCTGGCCGGGGCCCAGCGTGTCGGCTGTTGCGTGGAAAAGAACCTGCGAGGGCACATAGCCGTCCACGGCAAAGCCCTCATTCAACAGACGGTCATAACTATTGATGGCCATGTTTCTGATTGTTTCCAGCGACACGGTGGTGGACCACATGGAGTTCTGGGACCACAGGGTCGGAGCCGCTGCAGGAGCCGCTGCTGCTGGCTGGCCCCAGGTGGATGGAGCGAAACCATAAAGCCTGGATGCAGGGTTCTGAGCCTGTGCGGACTGAGAAGGCGACGCACCAGACGCAAGCGATTGACTGCTACCAGTGTTCATATGCAATTGACCGAGCTGGCCCAACTGTCCCAGAGATGGCCGCTGTGCGAACTGCGCAGCCTGGGGGTACGGACTGTACGACTGCTGCGGTGCCTGGTTGAATCCCAATGGTGACTGTGACGACGACCAATCTCCCCAGTTCTGCAACAAGGAAGCGCGACGAGGCTCAGGACTCTCTAACATCGATCCCCGAGGAGTCTGTGCAGCAGTACCTTGGAGCAAAAAGCTCTGGTACCCGGGCGACTCTTGCCCATGCTGGGCACCACCAACCTGCTGTTGCAACCTTGATGCAAAATGGGTTTGCGTGGCCACTGGTGTCGTGGATTGGGGAATCGGGCGAATAGGAACAGGGCGCTGCAATTGAGGGCTATCATCTTGCAGTCTATCAAGCCCGTTGGCAACACGCTGCGGCGTAGCACTTGGCGGGCGTTGGATAGGAGAGATAGATGCGGGCCTCGAAGAAGCTTTTGGCTGCGCTGTACTAGGAGCCGCTGCCTTAACAGGGGAAGGTGCCGGCTTGGGCTTGGAAGCCTCAGCAGCCTCAGCAGCCGCTTCGGCCAATTTGGCCTTCTCCTTTTCAGCAAGCTCTTTAGCTTCACGCTCAGCGGTAGCAAGCTGCATCTTTTTCATGCGAGCCTCGATTTCCAGCCGTCTTGTTTCCGCTTTGATGCGTTCCTGTTCTAGCTGGGCATTACGGGCCTCCTCCTGCTTTCGCCGACTAGCCTCTTCCTTGTTGCGCTGTTCCTCCTCCTTCTTGGCACGTTCCTGCTCTTTCTGGAGCTTCTGTTGGCGCTTCTTGTCCTTCTTCTTCTCCTTGTCCTTGAGCTTTTTCTGTTCCTTAAGCTCCTGGGCCTTAGTCTCTTCATCAATTTCAGCTAACAGCTTCAGCTGCCGCTCGCGGGCGACGTTTTCTCGATAGGCATTGAGTACTCGTTGCTGGAACATCCGGGCCGCAAAGCCCTTGATTAAGCTGCGCTTCTGTTGAAGCTGTTCGTCATAGGTAGCGAACACAGCGTCGGCATCATGATCATAGTATTCCTCATCCGACGCCCATTCATGCGAATCGGTATGAGAGCTATGCGAATGTGTATGTGTATGCGACTTGTCATGAGACTGATCGTGAGACTCATGAGAATGGTCATGCGGGTGGTCATGGGAATGTTTGTGGTCATGATCGTGGCTGTGCTCGTTGTCGGCTGAGGGCTCGTTTGGGGCCTCTAACTCCGGGATGAGCTCATCAAGCTCTGATATCACAGCCTTTGTTGTAGGAGAGTGGTTAGGCTTGAAAGGTACTGGCCCTCTTGCCAACCGCTGCTCTGCCAGGTGTTCCATGACATCAACAAATCGTCTACCGTCGTTCTTGAGTAAATCATCAGCCACAGACAAAATACCACCTGCATAGGAGGATAAGGAAGCTGCTGGCGAACCTGCGCCTGGCTCATAATCATCGTCGAAATACTCCTCCTCATCCTCGGTCATATAGCCGTTTTCTTGACCAGCCACTGGATACTGTATAGTAGCCCGCTTGACCCTGTCGACAGGTGGGGCAGGCAGGGGGTCCTTGGGAGGCTGCTCAAATGTCAGTATCCCGGACAAAGAACGAGGTGGGAATTTTGCCGGGGACTCTCCGGGTCCAGAGTAGAGCTTGAGCTCCGTGTAGTATGCATCATATAGCTCCTCAAGTTCACGTTCGACGGCTTGGTGTTTGCGACCGCACACCGAACAGGAGCAGGCAGGCCGCTGCCGCCGCACCTTTTGTAATAAAATATCCTTGTCGAGCTTGACGAGATCAAGACGCTCGTCGTCTGTCAAACTCAGCCAAAAGTCTCTGACCAGGGTTCGCTCGTCAGAGGCCGTGGTATCCCAGATAGACGTCTGCAACGAGTTTGCCACGGACTCGTACTGGGGCTGCAACCTCGCAACCGCAGCGCTGGCGGCATTCACAATCTCCTCGCGGCTGGTGGCCTGGATATTGTCGATGGTCAGGCCATGGCCATCCGAGTGCATGGTGACATGTGCACCTGGAGACTCGGGGGTTTCGACTTGGGGATGGGAAGACTTCTTTTTCTTTTTCTTGTTCCGCTTCTTTTTACTGGCCGATTCAGGCTCCTTGTCGGGATTAAAAGCCCCCTCAGCATGGTGGTCTGCACCACCCAACTCGAAAGCAATGTCCTCTCCAACGACATATTGGCCGCCCACAGCGTCCTCGTCATCAGCGGTCATGCTTGGAGATGTTATAACACGCTAGAAAACACACAAATTAACCAGTTTGGTTCCTAATGGCGGGGGCCTCGAAAATAAAGGTTGGTGCTCAGGAAGACTATCACCTCGACGGGTGAGTAAGCAGCGTGCAGCGGGACGGGGGAGACATGGGGGTCATTACTGGGATGCGGGACTCAGACACACCACGACAAAGATAGATTCCCGCCGGGTCGCACACGCCGATTTACTGCACAATGTCGTCACTCGAGGAGGCAGTCGCAAAATTGAGATCAATTGCGAATATTCAAAGACCGGCCCCGGAGGACCTGGCAGAGTGTATTTTGCCAGAGCTGCTAGCCGAGGAGAAGCAGAAGAGGGACCTGGAGGACTTGGAAAACACTTATAAGGTTCTGGAGCAACAATCGAGAATACTGGCCCAGGACGTTGCTCGGCAAAAGCGCCTGATAGAGGAGATCAGGCTCAGAAAGCAGCCCGAGCTGCCGGCAGAGGACAACCAGGACAGGCCAACTGTCAATCCTCGTGCTCGCCAGGACATTGATTTGGTTGCACGCAAGTACCTAGCCGACTCCATGGCACTTGCCAGCCCCGAGGAGGCGGCCGCATTCTTTCGGGACCTACTGGACGCTGATCGTCTCAAGAAGCCTCTGGTGAGAAAGTCTACGAAATTGGTCCAGTTCCTGGTTGCAAACGACCTACTTCGGGCCAAAGAAACCATTTTAGGGGACCTAGAGCTCACGCTGTGGTAGCGCACTTCGGGCAGTGCTCTTTATTTATTAGGTATGGTTGGTGTGAGGTTAAGATGCAGATCGAGTCCCAAGTAGGCTCCACACCATGCAATGCTTCAGTCCAGTGATCGATTAGAATAATTATAATCACAAATTGAGTTATGTTTCGAATTATACTAGCACCAAAGACCTCTAGGTCTATTGTTGTAGGCTGCTCGGGCTATTTGGATTCGGGCGTAACATTCTATAGACAACACGGGACATAGTGAAACATGATGTGACAAACATGCCCACAGGTCTAGTTAAACAATATTGTAAACCGTTAAATGGCGTGCTGGTTCAGCCTCGCCATAAAGTGTCATATAGCATTAGCCGTTGAGTGCAGCATAGCCGATCACGTGCAAGACCAGCGGGTGGATTTGACAAATTTTGCGTTATTACCAGTAAAAATCGAGTTCGGTGTGTAGTTGGCTAGGTGAACTACCAGAAAATACCTCATAAACGCCTCTGTACAGTTTTAATGCCGCTGATCGAGCTCTACAGCCAATTTTTCACCCAGTCCAGCTGCATTCAAAAGAACTACAGTAGCTAAGCCCTGATGGCCTGCTTCCAACTGTCACAACTACTATGGATATCCCAATATATTCATATTCACTCATACACTACTCGTCTAAATAAAAACCCCGCATGCTGCCACCTCCAGCAGCTTTGAGACAGTGCTACCCGGAAAACCCGCAGGTCCGGTCTGCACACGTGACTACTGTCACGTGCATACCACGTGACGTTTGTTTTGATCATAGCAGCGGAAACCCCCACCCTTCAACTAAGCGACGCACTACTCACTAGACGGATCTGAAATTTCCCCAATCCTGTTTCAAAAATGAGTGACGAGGAGGATGCGTACTTGCAGGACGACTTCAACCCCACCAAGTTGAGTATCAACAAACTTCGTGGTATTCTGAACAAGCATGATATCCATTACTCGTCTGCCGTCTCCCGCAAGGCCCAGTTCGTGGAATTATTCAATACTGAAATTGTGCCCCGGCGTGCCCAGTACAGGGCCCAGCTTGCGGGCGTAAATCCCAGTGGCAGTGGAATTGAAGATGCACCACCCTCCCCTACGCGCCGCGCGCGTTCAAGAGGCGCCAGGATCAACACTCCTCCCCCAGCCGATCTCGAGCTGCCAGAGGCCACCAAGTCTCCGCGCAGATCCACGCGTGCGCGGTCTCCTACCCGTAAGGCGGCCAGCCTGACAGCCCAGGAGCCTGTTCTCAGCGCCCCCAAGCTCGAGCCCGAAGCCGCTACAGAGCCTGCCGTTGCTGCTGCACCTGCTGCTTCCCCACGTCGCGGCAGATCGGCGCGTACACAAGAGCTGGCAGCTCCACCAACTCTTAAGCATGAGCCTATGGAGCCTGAAGAAAAGGGTCCTCGCACCCGTGCCCGCTCTAGGTCTCCTGTTCGCAGACCTGAACAGGATCAGGTCCTTCAGTCCCCGCGCCGCCGGCGCCTCGCCAAAGATCTAAAGCAAGATAGCACACTAAACGACTCCGAACGTTCGTCACAATTGCAACCCGCTATCCCTGAGGAGGAAATTCTTGCTAGTGCACCCAAGCAGCTGAAGCGTACTAGCAAAGTACTTGACGCTTCAGAGGAGCGTCCCAAGAAGGTTCCTGCACTACCCGCCGGAAAAGACGCTGCTCCTGCACAACAAGAATCCCGCGGCCGGTCCACATCCTCTCGTGTCCCATCATTGTCGAATGCTGTGCCTCAATTGCTTCCTGCCCAGGTCAATGTTGGTGCCCAATCTGCCCACACTGCTCCTGAGCTTGATGACATTGATGTTGTCGAGCAGTACACTAATTTCGCCGATGAGGAGGGATTGAACGATGCGGAAGAGTTTGTTCAAGAATTCCAACAAGAAGCTGAGCAAGACGATAGATCGTTCCTTACCAGCTCGTCACACCACACAGAGTCGGCTACCCCTGCCAGACTTACTGCAGTCATCCCCTCCTTGAGTGTTATGAAGGCCTCCAACAAATTCGCTGAGCAACTCGACGATATTGCTACCCCATCCGAAGCTGAAACTGAAATTCTCAGAGATACCCTTACTCCAGCTGTTGAGGACGAGACCGTGGAGAACGATGAGGATACTACTGAAGCTGTTGAGCAAGAACTCCTTGAACAACATCATGGTGAAGCAGCCGAGAATGCAGAGGCCAATGTTGTTGATGGCCATGCTGGTCAAATCATCTTTGACGGTGTGTTCAAGTTCTTCAGAATACTGGCCTTTGTCGGTCTTCTGTCTGTTCTCGTGTGGTGGAGACAAGAGAAGCTCAAGCTTGATATCTGCGAGACAAACGGAGGCTACCACCCCTATCCTGAGACTTTGTTCCAGGACTTTGGCGACCCTAATATTGAATACCTTCAGGAAATTGCTAAAGAAGCCATTGATCGTTATGGACCCCAGTGCTCGCCCTGCCCCGAGCATGCCGAGTGTCTTGGTCCCGATTGGATACAATGCCACGACGGCTACCTGCTCCTGGAGAATCCCCTGCACTTTGGTGGTGTGCTGCCCTTGTACCCCAGATTCTACTGCTCCCGCAATCTGGAGTGGGAACACAGGCTTCAGGGCCTCACCGATAAAGCAGCTTGGATTCTCCATGAGCGCCGTGCTTTAGTAGAGTGCAGAAGCACAGATAAACCTGCCGCTATTGATGAGGATGAGCTGCGCCAAGTACTCTATGGCAGCAAGATTCCTCATATGAGCGATCGCGAGTTCGACGAGCTCTGGCAGCAGGTCATGATTGCCCTTGCCGAAGATGCTGAGATCGAGGTGCAATGGCAGACCGACACCTCAGAATCCAAGTTCCAGATCCAGAGCGAGAACGAAGAGGGATCTGACATTGCCGAGCCTG
Source organism: Wickerhamiella hasegawae (assembly GCA_030572535.1). NCBI lineage: Eukaryota > Fungi > Ascomycota > Dipodascomycetes > Dipodascales > Trichomonascaceae > Wickerhamiella > Wickerhamiella hasegawae. The sequence continues at coordinate 238,540 of JAJLZZ010000012.1, forward strand.
TGCCCAAGGCCGTGTACCTTTCCCATTCTCTCAAAAACCTGTCATTGGTTTGCACCCTCCGCTACAAGGTGTACACATGGCTTGAAGAGAACCGCCTTCTGCTGATTCAGATTGGCGTAGGAATCAGCGCTTTACTCATTCTTTCCGTGATTATTGCATATTTCTGGACCCGCGAGGTAGTCATTCGCCGCATCTGTAACGACGTCGTCGTCGTGCTTAAGGCCCAAAGCGAGACTGCAGATAATGATACCACTGGACTGACCGTCCGTCACGTTACTGTGCGCAAGCTGCGCAACCTCGTGGGCTCCAACGTGTCCGAGAGTCTGTGGAACACCGCCATCGGTCGTCTGCGCTATAACTTCTACGTCAAGGCCAACACGTTAGAGGTTGCTGGCGAAATCTCTCCCATTTTAGAATGGTCTGACCAGTGAAAAGGTGAACACTAAGGCATATTAGGCCCCGATCGAAGCTAATCTAATTTATGTATATAACTGTTAATAGCACCAGGCTAAAGAACCATGGGAGGTTATTTTGATTTTGCACGATACGTCACCGCGTCGAAAGTTAGAGGCGTAAACACTCGAATTAGTTGTCGCTGGTCTTCTTGATCTCGGCAACGGTGTTACGGAGCTCTTGCAGGCTCTCACGGAGAGCAATGACATCAGAAAGAATTGCCTTCTGGCCGGCCTGGTACTCATCGAACAGGTAGTAGTAGGCGGCAGCACCAGTGACAGAAACACCGAACAAAAAGCCAGTGAAACCGCCGCGAAGAGCACCAACACGACGGACAGGACGCACAACAACGGGGGTGTTGGCGGCAGCGCGGGCGGCAGCAGCAACGGGCTGGGCAGACTGGCAAAGAGCACGGGCGGTGTGCAAACCACGGACGCTTGATCTGGCAAACATTGTAACTCTGGTGGTACTGAAAAACGTCCAAGTCGCCAACCTATGGGACGGGCCGTTTACAGGGCTGCTGCACCGCCATTACGTAACGGGAACCCAGCTCGCGCTCGTTCACCATCTCCCAGCCGCTGCTTGCACATGCAGCAGCAGCCTAAATTGAATTTCACTTGGCTGACTGATTAGATTAAATTGGCATTGCGAGATCCGCCATGTTTGAAGGAGAAGGCGGCTTCTTGCGGGATCAATCCGAGGACGAGGAGGTGGTTCTGCCGAGCCGCAGGCCCAGAAAAAGACAGGCAGCGCAGCCTCGCGCACGGGCAACCAAGAAATCAGCCAGGCAGGTCATGTCTCGCTCAGCTGCAGTTAAAGACGAAACTGTAGATCTCGACGATGTCAAGGACGAAGACGAGGACTTTAAGGCTTCCAGCTCTTCGGATGATTCTGAAGATGATATCCAGAGTGTCGTTGATTTGGCAGACAGTGCTACCTCGCCCGAAGACCTGGAGAATGGGGGTGGCAATGAACCTGAACAGGCTCCAGCAACTGCTACGCGGAAGACCCGGAAACGGGCCGCCAAAAAGAAACAGCCCAAGAAGAGAATGACTGCACAGGACCGGTTTGACCGCATGGATAACGAGCTCAAGTCCAATCACCCCGAGCTGGTTGATGTGTTCGTCAACCTGGCCAACGACCCAATCTCCCCAGTCGTTGCCATGGACCAACCACCCGGCATGAATTGCAAGCTGTTGCCCTTCCAGAAAGAGGGTCTAAATTGGCTGATCGAACAGGAGCAGTCGAAATATGGTGGCGGCATTCTGGCAGACGAAATGGGCATGGGAAAGACCATCCAGACCATTGCCCTGTTCATGTCCGATACCAACCGGGCTGGCCCCATTTTGGTTGTGGCTCCCACGGTAGCTGTGATGCAATGGAAAAACGAAATTGAACGGTATGTTGGTGACCAGCTCAAGGTTCTGGTGTACCACGGTGCGAACCGTACCAACGATGCTGATGAGATTGTGAGCAACGATGTCGTCCTCACAACCTATGCTGTGCTCGAGTCAGTGTGGAGAAAGCAACAGAGTGGATTTGTCCGCAAGGGTGGCAAAGTATACGAGAAGTCGGTGCTGCATGGTATATACTTTCATCGGGTCGTCCTTGACGAGGCCCATAATATCAAGGACCGCCATGCATCTACCACGGTTGCGGTGTTCAATTTACAGTCCAGTTACCGCCTTTGCTTGAGCGGTACACCATTGCAGAACCGTATCGGTGAGCTGTACTCGTTGCTCCGGTTTCTTCGAGTCGAGCCTTTCTGTCAGTACTTTTGCACAAAGTGTGAATGTAAATCCGATACCTGGAATGTCAGGGGCCAGCGGTGTCTTGATTGCGGACATGTGGCTATGCAGCATCTTAATTTTTTCAACCACTCGCTTTTGAAGCATATCCAAAAGCTTGAGGGACAACAGGGACAGGCTATCTCCAAAATGCGACTGTTGATGAACAGGATCATGCTTCGTCGCACCAAGGTCGAGCGTGCAGATGATCTTGGCCTACCTCCTCGTGTTGTGACTGTGAGACGTGACTATTTCAATGACGAAGAGAAAGACCTCTACGCCAGCGTTTTCAGTGACTCACGACGGACCTTTTCCACGTATCTGAACCAAGGTGTGGTGCTCAACAACTACGCCAACATTTTCACGCTTATCACACGTATGAGACAGATTGCCGACCATCCTGATTTGGTTCTGCGCAGGGTTACTGCCAATGATGGGCCCCATGTCGAGGGTTTGGTATGCAAACTTTGTGACGATGAGGCAGAAGACCCTATTAGGTCTAAGTGCCATCATACCTTCTGCCGGATGTGCATTAGAGAATATGTGGAAGGCTGGACCGGCGCTGAGGCGGACCTTGAGTGTCCTGTTTGTCACATCGCTCTTACGATTGATCTAAACGCCACTGCAATTGAAGTTGACCAGGAAGTTGTCCAGAAAGGTTCGATTGTCAACCGGATCCGAATGGACGACTCATGGCGTTCATCTACCAAGATCGAAGCTCTTTTAGAGGAACTATTCCGTTTAAAGAGTGATAAACAGACAATCAAAAGTATTGTGTTTTCCCAGTTCACGTCAATGCTTGATTTGGTAGAATGGCGCCTGGCCCGCTCGGGATTCAAGAGCGTGAAGTTGCAAGGTAGTATGTCCCCGACACAGCGTGACAACATCATTAGGTACTTTATGGAAACCCCTTCTGTTGAAGTATTTTTGGTTTCACTCAAAGCTGGTGGTGTGGCTCTGAATCTGTGTGAAGCATCCCAGGTCTTCCTTCTTGATCCCTGGTGGAATCCCAGTGTTGAATGGCAGAGTGGTGACCGTGTACATCGTATTGGCCAACATAGACCGGTTACAATTACACGCTTGGTGATTGAAGATAGCATTGAGAGTCGCATCATTGAGCTCCAAGAAAAGAAAGCCAATATGATCAATGCCACCATCGGATCTGACGACTCTGCGCTCAACAGGCTAACCCAGGCCGATATGGAGTTTTTGTTCCAGAACTAATTTTATTTATATAGATTGCACTATAAATTATTGAAAAGATCACCAGAATGGGATGGATCGGTGCCCTGTGTAATTCCCGAATTGGGCTTGATGAGCAGCCTGCCTATCGCCCGATCCAACGAGGGTTTAGAGTTTATAACAATATAACTGATCAATTATGAATAATTTAGTTCACTGGCTTTATATTTAAGAGAATAAAGAACATTCCACAGTTAGGAATGCGATGTCGCATCAATTGACTTTCAATGAATTGTATGGCAGTATACCGACATCGTCTGGCCTTGGGATCGTATCAGGCTCCCTTGAGCTTGTCCAAACAATGCTCATACTTTTCGAGGTATAACCCCGCACGAATTATGTTCCATATAGCCAGAACTCCGAACAATAACATCATCACTATCTGGGATAATCTATGCTTAGACCAGGCCGTGCAAAAGGCGCAGGGAACCCCCACAGCTGTGTTATCTTTCTTTGTATTACTTCTGACTGGATCCTTAATGATGTAGCCACAATTCACACAGGTCCGTTTGTTGTCGTCAACTAAAAGTTCAGCCATTGTGCAAAAGTTGTTATCTCCGACTTTCAGTTGGGCCGTTTAAATGGTATCACGGCATACACCGGGAAAATAGGTGTGTATTAGTCACCATGCTAGGACCTTGCCGTATGATCAGAGATATGGTATTATATAAAAATGAAATATTTATTTCATTCAGTTTTCTATGCTTTGCTGCTCTGTATAGTCAAGTGAGTTCACGGGCTCCCTATCTCGCCTATGCTGCCTCCCTGCGTTACATTAGCACATCAATGACTAATTTACTTTAGCTAGCGCCCCGATGTCCCAAAGGCACAAGCGCACATGTATATATAAAGCCCACAGCTTGGGACCGATTGCTTCTACCGTTTAAACAACATGCTGCGCTCCACATTCTCAAGTCTACGGGAGTATCTCACACCCGTGTCTCACGTCTCGTCGTTCCAGTCCACGGGCCAGGTCACACCGGACGAATTTGTTCAGGCCGGCGACTATCTTGTCTACCGGTTTCCCACCTGGAGCTGGGGGGCGGCGTCCAAGAGTAAACAGCGGTCTTTTCTGCCTGCCGACAAACAGTATCTTGTCACCAAGCATGTACCCAGTCGTGCGCGTGCAGCAGCAGTTTCTGGCGAGTCAATGGCTGAAACTATCGATGATGACGGCGACTGGGTCGTGAGCGGCGAGTCGGCCCCGAACAGCGAGGCTGTGGAGGCTGATTTGGACGCTGTGACCGATGCTCTGGAAGAGGCAGACCTGGAGGAGGCAGACCTGGAGCCTGGTGCTGCGCCCACAACCACAAGCGCTCCTGGCGAGCGTTCCTATGACATTTACATTACCTATTCCACGTCTTATCGCGTGCCCAAGATCTATCTCTCTGGATACGACGAGAGCGGCTCTCCATTACCTCCTCGCGCCATGTTCGAGGATATCATTGGTGACTACAAAGATAAGACTGCCACCATTGAAGCCGCACCATTCCTCGATAACCTGACAGTGGTGTCCATCCATCCGTGCAGACATGCGGGTGTGATGCGCATCATGCTGGACAAGGCCGACTCGCGTGCCCTCAAAGAAACGAATGCATCAAACCCAGCACATAACGAAGCACACACTGAAGCACATGGCGATGAGGAAGACGATGAATGGCAGGAGGTGCCCACAGGCCTTCGTGTTGACCAGTACCTGGTGATCTTCCTCAAGTTCATTGCCAGCGTCACTCCCACCATCGAGTACGACTTCACAATGACTGCTCTGTGAGGTTCACAGTGTGTATGTATTTATATTCATTATAGTTTATTATTTAACGTTGCTTAAAGTACCAGGTACTCGTCGACGATTTGGCGACTGAGGGTGAAGTTGCCCACCATCGCATAAATTAAATGTAAATTATAGGCGGCCTCTCTTGAGAAGTCGTGAGTTTCATCCACAGAGTCCCGGAAAGAAAGCACGCGTTCGTAATAGGGAATGGCCAGCGAGAATAAACCGAGACCGTGGAAGACACGGCCCATATTGTACTGGGCTTCCTGCTGGGCAGCAGGGGTACTTTGCCGGACCTTGATGTAGGCTTGCATATAAGTCAATCCCTGGAGAATCTGGATGTGTCTGTTAGTGGTAACACGCTGAATAGCACGTTGGACGTAGATGACACCAATAGTCAGAAGCAGCACGGGGTTGTCGGGTAACTTCTCCAGAGCTCTCATCAAGTAAGTGAGGGCAGGCACGTACGATGGGCTGGCAAGCATGATATTAGCGTAGACAATAAATAGCATGGGGTTTTCTTCTTCCTTGATCTTTGTTTCGTCACCGTTCGTGTCATTGGGCCGGTTGACGCGAGCAGCACCGGCAACAACACGGTTCTCAATAACCGAGTCCAGAGCCTTGATTTGACGAAGGAAGAACTTTTGGTTGTTGCTTGATCCAAAAACACCAAGAGCTTTGTATCCAGAAGACAAAAACGCACCATAGAGACGCAAAATGTCCACGCTGAACTGGTGGTTCATGTACATATGACGAAGTGTGTCACTGACCATGTGGGCATCGCCATCGATATGTGCGCAAGCAAGATCTACTAGTCTCATAGTCTGCTCACGGTCAGTATTTTGCGTAAAAACGTTCGAGGATCGGGCCGTACGAACAACAGCGTAAGCTCCTTCAACACTTTCAAAGCGGGCCTTGGCCAGTGCGCACCGCATAAATACCGAAAACCAAACATCGATAGTGCGACCACGGAACTTGAAAACTGGCTGCAGCACATCTTCATCAGTAGCTGCAGCATCCTCACGAGCAACTTGTTGAATGTGAGCAAGACGCTCATCTACGGTAGATGTGTCTCCCGCGGATTTTGTCAAGTTGTAAGGAAAGATCTTGTTACGATCAGTGGGGAAAAACTTGCGATTGGAGGCGTACATTTGAATTAATTCCTGGGCCGCACGGATCCATTCACCAGCAGCAACCATGTTTCCTTGCTGCAGACCATTGTCAAACCGGTCCAATTGTTCGAAAGCAGCATCAGCACGGACTTGCGCCTTGCGCTCCATCTCGGCCTTCTCAGCAAGCGTCAATCTTGTAGAGGTGCTTGGTCTAGGTGTTTTGCGTTCTTCTACAAATAGGGAATTGCGGTTTTCTGGTGATAGCGAATCATGATCACGATCATCTCCTTCAGCAGACAAATTCTCTCTTCTTTCCCTATCACGAATATCGTAGACACGCTCGACCATCTGTTTTGCAGAAGCGGGACGTCCTGTAGCCTGAAAGATTTCACCTAGAGCAACCAGCGCTTCAACATGGCTTTCGTCAAGGCTGGTAATATGTAGGTAAAGATCTTCAGCCTCTCTGATGTTACCAAGCTCCATCTGAGACTTGGCGACTTGAACCAGCATACTCAGATACTCAGATTCTGTTTCATAGGGGATATCTGTAAGAGCTGTGTAAAGATCAAGGGCTTGTTGGTACATTTTTGCCTGGAAGAATCCATGCGCTGCACGGGTGTACAAATCGCTGTAGTCCACAATAGGGGTCTGACGCAAGTACTCGAGATGAACAAGAGCATCCTCTGCCGCTGAGCTATTCTGACCAACCTGCTTAAGTCGACACACCAGTAACCAACTACGAATATCAATAGGAAGCTCATAGCGAGATGGCGTCTGGAATGGGATCTCATGGGTGCCAGCACGCTGTTGTTTGGTATAACGACGGTTGTCGAATTCTGAATCATCTGGGGCATCCTTCCACCAGGTTTCCTCGGAGCGATCCAAAATCCAACGGGCACCGTCACGAATCACTCTGATGGCACGGGCATAAAGCTTTTGATCGAATAGAAGCTCACCAAGCACATTCAGGTTCTGCCAGTTTAAAGGTACCTCAGGGGCACCATAGCGTGTAGGATCCAGCGACCCGTTATATATTGACGAGTAAACATCTGTTGCATCGGAGATTCTACCAATGTTCTTGTACACACGAGCCAGATACAACAGCACCTGGGTACGGTCATCATCTGTAAGAATATCTGTAGAGAAAAAGCGTGTCCGAATGCGGGAAAGTAGAGTCAACGCTCGTGAATATTGTCCTAGAGTAAAATGAATCTCAGCACGAGTGTATAGAACCTGCCAATCGTCACGGGCCAGCCGTGAAACGTGCTGGTAGAATACAGCAGCCTGTTGGAGGTGGCCCAATTGAATTGAGCGCGCTGAGATATCCAGCCAGTCATCTTTGCTTTTTTTATTCAAATGGGCTGCGGCAACCTTGGCAATCAATGCCTTTTCTGCGTTGCCCCGCTCGTCGTAGATGGCTGTCAGGAGATTATAAGCATCAATGGCTTCAGGGTCGATTTTGATGGCTTCCTCAGCAAGTTTGATGGAAACATCAAGGTTTCCAATTTGAAATTCAGCATTGGCCTTGCCAATTAGTTCCTCAGCATCGGGGTCAATGTATCTTTTGCGTTCACCCCGGTTGCGTTTCTTCCTGCCCTGGAACATACCATCCAGATCGCCATCGTCGCTAAGCTCGAACTCGCTATCGGTATCAGAGTCTGTCCACATATTGCGAAACTCATCATCGTCCGGCACCGACGGAGAATGGGCTCCCGGTGAACCAATTCCTCGCGAACTCATACGCGTATACCTGCTATGGACAATCCTGAGACAGTAAGCAACGACTGGGGAAAATAGAGAGTAGAGATTCAGCTGAGAACTTGTATTAAGTTGGATCCAACGTTAAGTCTTTAAGTTTTATTCATATATATCTAATTAAATAAACTGAAACAATCAAGTACTCGAAAACTAACCAATGCTCACAACCTTTGGTACTTCTGCATCTTATATTTCTATTACCAATCATTCACTATTGGGTGACTAATTGGAAACTACTAGCCGTCACTGGGACCTTGGGCAGTTGCCATCTTCGAATATTCCATGGCCTATTCCTCTGGTTTCCAGCAGTATTACCGCTGCTATCCAGTGTCGAGCCTCAAGAGTTCTGACAAGACATCAGCTAATTATGGAGGCAAAATTATCCTGCCGCAGAGCGCTCTGAGCAAGCTCACAATGCTCCACATTTCGTATCCCATGCTGTTTGAGATCCGGAATGGTGATACAGGCCGTACCACCCACGCAGGCGTGTTGGAGTTCACGGCAGAAGAGGGCAGAGCATATCTTCCCCAGTGGATGCTAGATACACTTGGATTGAATCCCAGTAGCCTCATCAAGGTCACCAACATTTCCATTGTGCTGGGCTCGTTCGTAAAGCTGGAGCCCCAGAGCGTCGACTTTTTGGAAATCACGGACCCCAAGGCGGTTCTGGAAAATGCATTGCGTAACTTCTCGACTCTTTCTGTTGACGACATCTTTCAAATATCGTACAACGATCATATTTATCGCATCAGGGTGCTGGAGGTCAAACCAGTCACCGAGCTCGGCAGTGTATCCATTGTCGAGACTGACCTGGAGGTAGACTTTGCTCCTCCAGTGGGTTACGTTGAGCCAACGCCAACATCCAAGGCCTCGGCTGGTCCGGTGGCAAAAGTGGGCCCTATGGCCAAGGCAATCAACTACGCTGGCCTGTTGCACCCTCGCAAGGACAAGGGCGTGAGAATTGGTGGCAAGGCCGTCGAAGAGACTTCAGTTGAGGAGGCCGATGTTGCCGTCTATAAAAACTACTCTGCTCCTGCTCTTGAACTACCCGAGGGTCAGCTGTTTTTTGGCTACCCGTATCTTTCTGCCGATGCTGTTGATCAGACAGAGGAGGAAGACCACTTCAAGGGAGAGGGCAACAGACTGCGCCAAAACAGGAAACGCAAGGATCTTTCTTGAGTGAATGGGTTGGTTTTAATTATATATAATTAAAATTCTAGGGTTCGTTACTTTGCGTCGGATTTTGTGTTGCATTTTGCGGGGGTCTGCCGAGTCTTGTTTGCAAGCGAGCCAATGTGGCAGCCTCAAGTTTAGACAGTGTATTGAGTTCGTAACCATCTGTAAAAGGCTCCCGAGAAGACGAGAGCAGCCGGGCCCTGTATTCCTGGAACACCATGGCTGAGTCGAGGGCCTGGCGAGCATGCTGGGGTGTGTCGTAGTCAAGCTCCGACCCATTGTCAGATGTCTGACGCGTGGACTTCGCCACGGGTCCGTTGATTTTGGTCTCAATGCCTGAGATATCAACGTGACCCGCAACGTACATAGTGCACCCGCCCGGGTTTGTGTTCAGCCGTGACAGGTTGGAACCACGCTCGGCATCAAGCTGGCGTCTCCGTCCAAGTCCCTCCATTTTCAACTGCTCCAAACGACGCACCTGCTCGGTGCTCATACCCCGTTCAGCTTGGCTTTCCCGGAATCGCAAGTCTGCCTTCATCTTCTCAAGATTAGCCCGCACGCTCTCGACATCCTCCTTCGCCTGGGCCGCAGCACGATGCTGCTGTTTTTGGGTGGCCCGATCAGTATCGTACTGTTTTCTTTTATCCGGTGTTACAAGGACTTCCAGAGCCTCTGTTAATTGGGCGAATGTCTCGACGGCCGCTGGATCAGGGTTCTTGTCAGGGTGGTACAAAAGCGCAGCCCGGCGGTACGCCCGGCGGATCACCGTTTCGTCTGCATCTTCGGGCACCCCAAGAAGCTCATACCAGTCCATGCACAAACAGGTAACCTGTATTCACCCCCAAGAGTTGCTAGCAATGGTATGATAGAAACACCTGCGGGCTGGGATGATGAGCTTAGAGGTAACCGTCGCGTCCTGAGTCACGTGATGCATCATGCCTGCTGCGACCAGGACCATCATAGTGGTGGTTTCTGCTGGTTAGACCAGCAGCCACATTAAAAAGTATTGGGCAACGACAGCGTATACAAACAAGAATTGGATACGACGCTGGCGCTGGCCCGAGTTGACAGTAGAGGGTGACCGTGAGTTCTCGGCCAGCAAATCGTAACGCAACGATCTCAGCAAGAAAAACGCCATAGCGCTGGCAAAGTATGCAAAAACACCCCATTTAACAGTCCGGCTGGTGGTAAATGCACTTGCAAGAGTCACAATGGTTACGGGGATAAACTTGTAGCCCGAGTACGCCACGAAATCAAGCAGGCGGGAGGATGCAGCAAGCAGGTAGGTGAACAGCTTCAGGAACATCATCTCGGTGAAAATAAGGGCCAGAGCCTTGGATGCTAAAAGACCAAGCAGCTGGGGGTGGAACTCGCCAACAATACCCTTGCTCACGCTGAAAAGCACCAACCAGGTCGTGAGGGCCATGATAGGAATGTACATGTCGGGAGCATTGATATCGTCCCTGGGCAACGCAAAACCGTCAACAGCTCCGCTGTCGCTGCGAACGAACTGTCTGCTCCACGGCTTGTGGCGCCAGGGGCAGATAACCAAAAGTACCTTCTTGAGCACGTATGAGTTGGAGACTTGGAAGTAGTAGCGCAAGGCACCGACACTGACATAGGACTCGACGTTGCGGGAAATGTAGTCCTGGCCCAGATTAAGCGCATTGCGGCCGACCTCAAAACCAAGTTGAGCAGTAGGATCAGCTAAAAAGTTGTTGAATCCAAAGGGAACACCGGGAGCACCCTGTCCGGGCTGACCCTGATCAGGGCCCGGGGCATAGCGCTGCTGCTGTTGCTGTTGCTGCTGCTGCTGCTGGCCCTGATACCCTCTGTAGTCGCCAGCTTGGGGCTGAAATTGAATAGGATGCTGGGGAACAGGGTGATGCAAAGGCGGCGAACTGCTATGGTGCTGCTGATAGCTCATGATCGCTAGTGTGTATGTGTCTGAGGGAGAGCGGTCACGTGGAAGAGCTGGTGATTTTGGACGTGTGGGAAGGATAAACGACCAGAGCTAGAGTGGTGAAGAAAGAAGTGGCAGAGTATTATCTGAGTATTTAGACATTTAATTGGTTATATTTGTATTGGTATATTATTTTAAAAGCAAGTGCTTGCCCCAATGTCGGGAAATTGTCACTAGCAAAACATGCACAAGGACCATAGCAACTAGAAGCCACAACAATATTTTAATCCGTGACTATTATAATATAAATAGTTTATATTCTCTTTTTCATAGAGAAACGCACCATCTGTCTGGCATTCTTGCAGCCCTACGCGCGGTCGCCCTCTTAATCAGCAGCTAATTACTGGTAGACGCGTAGTAATTTGGCGTGTTTCGCGTTGTCGTAGTGTCGATATGGCTATTCGAAAATCCAAGTTTGGAAGATTCACAGGCGGGCCCCGCGGCCCTGTGGCTCCTCCGTCTGATTTCGACATCGATGCCGGTGATGCCAAGATGGGTTTTGCTCGCTACGAGCAGGGTGCTCCCCGAGTTGGTTGGATGATCAACTTCCAGGAAACCTCTGTAAACGTCACTCCTGAAAACCCTTCTGGTAACGCTGCCGTCGATCTTTACTTTTTAGATGATGAGGGTGATTATTTCAAGGCTACACTGCCATTTTCGCCTTATTTCCTCGTCAAGTGCAAGCCTGACACTTCCACAGCCGTGGAAGAATATTTACGCACTGAGCATGGCGAATTACTCAAAAATGTCGAGCATCAGGAACGTGAGGATCTCACCCAGGTTAACCACTTGATTGGTGCCAGACAGCCGGTTTTGAAACTCAGTTTCCACAATAATAAGGATTTCATGGCCGTCCGCCGTGCTATCAAACGAATTGTCGAGGACAATACAAAGGTGTCGAAGTTCGCATACGTCGATACCTCCAACGAGGTTTCCACAATCCATGCCAGTAATGCCAAGCAATATATTCTGGATGTGAACGAGGAGGATGTTCCCTATACTGTCCGTGTATTTATTGATAATGATATCCGTGCCGGCAAATGGTACAAGGTATCTGCTCTCGAAGGTAATATAACTCTTGAAGAGCAGACTGATATGGTTGCTCGTCCTGATCCTGTTGTCATGGCGTTCGATATTGAGGCTGCCAAGGAGCCTCTGATGTTTCCTGATCCCGAAAACGACCAGATCACCATGATCTCTTATATGGTTGACGGTCGTGGTTACTTGATCACAAACAGAACATATGTATCCAAGGATATCGAAGCTTTTGAGTTTACTCCCAAACCAGAGTATGTCGGTGAATTTGAGATTTTCAACGAACCGACAGAGAAGGATATGTTGATCCGTTTCTTTGAGCAGATCAGAGAAGAGCGTCCCACCGTTATGGTCAGTTTTAACGGTGACTTTTTTGATTGGCCCTACATTGAAAAGCGTGCTCTTGTAAATGATATGAACCTAAGAGATGAAATTGGATTTTACAACGTTGGTGAAGACACATATTCGTCCTCGTACTGCTGTCACCTCGATGCCTTTGCCTGGGTCAAGCGTGATAGTTACTTGCCTCAAGGTTCACAAAGTTTGAAAGAAGTCACCAAAGTGAAGCTTGGTTATAATCCTCATGAGCTGGATCCGGAGGATATGACTCCATTCGCTTTGGAGAAGCCTCAAAAGCTCGCCGAATACTCGGTCTCCGATGCAGTTGCTACCTACTACCTGTACATGAAATATGTTCATCCATTCATTTTTTCACTATGTATGATTCTTCCTCTGAAACCCGATGATGTTTTGCGTAAGGGTACTGGTACACTTTGCGAAATGTTATTGATGGTTCAAGCCTATCAGAAGAATATCCTTCTTCCCCACAAACACTCTGATTCGACTAAAAAGTTCCACAACGGTCATCTCATCGAGAGTGAAACTTACTCTGGTGGACATGTCGAATGTCTTGAACCTGGTGTATTCCGCAACGATATCTGTTATGATTTTAAACTCGACCCTGCCACTGTACAGCGTCTGATTGATGAGCTTGGACCCGCTCTCAAATATACCATTGAAAATGATGCACACACACCATTTGATGCTATTGAGAACTTTGACGAAGTCAAGCAACAGATTGAAAACTCGCTGATAGAGCTGCGCGATAATCCTGTCCGCAACGAGACCCCATATATTTATCACTTGGATGTTGCGTCCATGTACCCCAATATTATGACTACCAACCGTTTGCAGCCAGATTCAGTTGTAACTGAAGAAGATTGTGAGAAATGCCACTTCCACCGCCGCGATAAGACTTGTGCACGCCGTCTTGATTGGAAATGGCGTGGTGAATACTACAATGCCAAACCTAGTGAGTATCGTATGATTGAGCAGAAGATTCGTGAGCAGCGTTATCCCTTGGGTGATATGACTTTCGGTAAAGGCCAAAAAGAGAAGCGTATGGTTACATATGATGAACTTCCTGTTGATAGACAGCACGCCATCTTCCGTGAACGTGTCAAGGAATACTCGAAGACGGCTCACTCCAAGTCGAAAACTACTGAGGAGACTGAAATCGAGGCTATCATTTGCCAGCGTGAAAACCCATTCTATGTTAATACTGTCCGCGACTTTAAAGATCGTCGTATCAACTTTAAATCACTTCAAAAGTCTTGGAAGAAGAAGGTTGAGGCTGCCGAGACCAAGGAACTGAAAGAAGATGCCAAGAAAATGGTTGTGTTGTATGATTCAATGCAGCTTGCCCACAAGGTTATTTTGAACTCATTCTATGGTTATGTCAAGCGTACTGGTTCTCGTTGGTATTCCATCGAGATGGCTGGTGTAACATGTTACACTGGTGCTAAGATCATTCAAGAGGCCTCTGAACTTGTCAAAGGTCTTGGCCGCCCTCTTGAACTGGATACAGATGGTATTTGGTGTATTATTCCTGGCACATTCCCTGCTGATGTTTCCTTCAAACTCAAGAAAGGTGGTAAGCTCAAGATCGAGTACCCAGGTGTTATTCTCAACTATATGGTTTGGTGTGGTTACACGAATAAACAGTACCAGACACTTAAAGAGGGGTCCAATGGTTTTGAATATGATGTTACTGTTGAAAACTCTATCTTCTTCGAAGTTGACGGTCCCTACAAGGCCATGATTTTGCCTACATCTTTGGAAGAAGGTGTTAACATCAAGAAACGCTATGCCGTATTCGAGCTTGATGGTTCATTGTCCGAACTAAAGGGTTTCGAACTGAAGCGCCGTGGTGAACTTGAGATTGTGAAGAAGCTCCAGGGTGGTCTTTTTGCAGAATTTCTCAAGGGTAGCTCACTGGAAGACAGCTACGGTGCTGCTGCCAGACGTGCTGATTCTTGGCTGAGCATTCTTGAAAACAAGGGCCAAGACAGAGAAGACAGTGATATTCTTGGCCTTATTTCTGAAGAAAAGAGTATGTCCAAGGCTATTGTGGAGTATGGTGCCCAGAAGTCCACCACTATTACCGCTGCCTTGCGTATTGCTGAATTCTTGGGTTCGAAGATGGTCGAACGTAAAGGTCTGAATGCTCGCTATATCATTGCTAAGTATCCTCGCAATGCCCCCGTTACTGAACGAGCTATCCCAGTTGCTATTTTCAATGCGCCAGAGGCTACTAAAACCATGTTCCTCAAGAAGTGGCTCGTCAGCGTTCCTCAGGAAAACTTCGATCTCCGTAACATCATTGATTGGGACTACTACCGTAAACGTCTTCAGGTGGTTATTCAGAAGATCATTACTGTTCCAGCTGCTTTACAGAATCTCTCTAACCCACTGCCTCGTGTTGAGCACCCCCCATGGCTCGAAGCCATGCTCAGAGAGCGGAACAGTACAAAGAAACAGCAAAAGGTCACTGGCTTCTTTACTGTTACCAATAAAGCCACCCACATGGAGGAGCAAACTAAGCTTATTGCAGACATTGAGGATACTATGGCGTCAGGAAATGGTATTCCTGCTCCTAAGCGTGGTGCTGCTGTGACCAAACGCAAGATATCTTCCGTTTTGCAAGAAGCTCAAGAACAAGAGGCTATCGACATGACCAAGGCACCTAGTCCTATGGAGGATTATTCTGCATGGTTGAAGTTCCAGAAGCGTGTATGGGAGCAGAAACGCCTGCAGCGACTGACTCGTCACAAATTGTTTGGTGAGAAGGCATCGCTCCGTAACTCCTCAGGAATCAAGAGTATGATGCTTGCAAGTGCTGAACGTGCATTCTCCAGTGGTACCTGGCAAATTCTTCAGTTAGGCTCATCTTCAGTGCCTGGCCAGGTTAGAGCCAGTATTTGGGTGAATGGCCGTATCCAAACCGTGAAGGTCAACGTTCCTCGTAAACTATTTGTGAACTACAACTCTGATCCCTCTAGCATCATTGCCACCTTACCAAAGGAAATTGTTGCTCTGCCAGCGAACTTCACATTGCCTGGTGGTGGAACCAGTCCTCACTTGTATCAAGTGACCATGCCTGAGTGGTGTTACCAACGTGAATCAGCGAACGCTTTCAGCGTTTTCCGTAACGACCTGGTATCAAACGTTTATGAATCACAGATTATGCCTCATGAGCGTGCCATGCTCGAGCTTGGTAGTGTCTGTGACCTTGATAATTCACGCCCTGGTATCCTTGGTAAAGGTCTTGAGTCTGGCTTTGATCTAGAGTGGCTTACTCCAATTCAATCAAAGCCTGAAACACCACTTAATTATCTCAAAAATGTGAACATTGAGTATATTCACTTGCAACATTATGAGATAAATAACCAATTCTTCATTGCACTGTTTCCATCATGGACTGATAAGGCGGAACTAATCCACTATGCAACTGCTAACCAACCCACTGAATCATTGCGCCTTTCATCGGCATATGAGGAAGGTGTTAACTTATTGAGTGATCCCGCTACCGAACAGCCTTACTTTGCCTACCCACAACAGATGGAGTTTAACGTGCACTCAGTGCACGATTCTAGGACTTTCTACAGCCGTGTCGGTTCTCTTCTTGACGAACTTTATTCAGAGCGTGCGACTAAAACAGTTATTGCTGTTGAATCAGCTCGTTCAGAGCGTCTATACAAACTTGTTCGACCCCTGGGAGAGTTACCTTCCATTCAACTGACGCCAGCTTCCCATGCTATGCCTTCAGTTGGTTGGCAATCCAGATTGGCTAAGAATATCGTGAAATCTTTCCTTCGTCTTCAACATCATTTGCATGGACTGTTGAACCTCGCAAATTTCACTAATGTTCCTATTGGTAACATGTCTAATGGTGATACTCGTCAGCTCATCGATATCATGTATGCCCGCCGTCTTTCTGAGCAACGTAATGTTCTTTGGTGGTCTTCCACTCCTCTTCCCGATTATGGTGGAAAAGAAGATGATTACAGTGAGTTATTAGAGGAAGATGTCACTCCACCATTGATCAACAATAGTGGGTTATATGCTGAAGTCTGTGTCGATATGGATGTGTCTAATTTTGCTGTTAACACCATTCTATCTTCTAATATCCAATCAATTGTTGATGGTGTTACAAACCAAGCAGATGATGACGCTGGTGTTCCTTTCTTGCGTGATGCTTTCTCCACTTCTGCGTTGATGTCACTGAGTGCTCTCGTGCGTGAATGGTGGGGTCTTGTACGCAAGGATTCTCAGGAGGCCGACATGTTAATTCAGCACCTATATGCTTGGATCTCATCGCCCAGTTCGATGCTGTATGATCGCCGTCTTTACTATCATGTTGAAAACCTTAGCAAGGGTATCTTCATGCAACTGGTAGCTGTAATCCAGAGACTTGGCTACAATATTGTTATGGCTAGCCGCAACCGTCTTGTTTTGGGAACTAATAAGTCCTTTTTTGCTAATGCCTTCAGCGCTGGTAAAGCGATCATTGAAGGTATCAAGCAGTATGCACCAAAGGCTAACGAGAACAGTGCCTTGTTCACTTATTTGGATATCAGCTTGCAAGAGCATTGGGATTACTTGATTTGGCTTGATGAGACTAACTTCTCAGGACGTGTAACGTCTTCGAACCTGGGCTCACTTGATGAAGAAGTGAAGACAGAGCATGTTTCAGAATGGCAGCTTGCATCCTACTTGCCATCTGTGCTTCGTGAAGAGTTCCAAGAATGGGTGATGCAGTTTATGCAAGTTATTGGTGAAAGAAAGGACTTAGTCTCTTCCCAGGCAGCGGATGATGCTTCAAAGAATGTAGAGGCAAGTATGTCTTTGAAGCCAGCGACCGCTGAAGAAAGCACTAGCGAGTATTTCGCTGCCGGCTCAATTGAATACTTGAACAAACCACTCGTTAACAGAATGAAGCAACTGAACAGAAGATACCTTGATGGTGTTGCTCACCGCGAAGTGTCCCGCGAGTTTGAGTTCCCTGTACTTGCTGGCTCAAGTCAGGTCTTTATTGATAGCAATACCAATCCAATTTTGGAGCTTATCAAGGACATTTGTGCCGTGTATGGGCTGGATAAAAATCTTCAGCGTGAATATCTCTGGCTTCGGAAACGTCTACTCGATGTAGTCAGAGTCGGCGAATTTGAATCTCGTGCTCAGTTCGTGAACCCGAGTTCCAAGTTAATACTTAGCCACATGGTCTGTGAGAACTGCAGCTACGTCACCGAAATCGATGTTTGCCAGCCTGAGACTGACAGTGTCTTTATGTGGCGATGCCATGCTTGTGGTACGGAGTTCGATCGAGTGTATATTGAAGAAAGACTTGTCCAAAAGCAAATGCAGGCCATCAACCATTACCAGACACAGGACCTTAAATGCAGCAAGTGCGGCAAAATGAGGGCTGATGATCTTGCCCAGTTTTGCCAATGTTCTGGCTCCTATGTGGCAACTATTCCGACTAGTGCCTTGCGCCAGGATCTTGCGGTATATGCCCAGGTTGCGAAATATTTTAATCTTCGGTTCCTGCAGGATGCAGTCGATGCTACCATGGTTTAGACAGTTTGTTGGCACATAGTCTATATATTTATAAAACTTTTTGCATTCATTATGATACTTAAACCAAGGCTGATCTCTATCACAGGTTTTTCTTCTCAAGTTTCAGCCACGCTTAGCCACTCTTGAGTGAGCCTCTTACGCCACGCATGCGTCTTAATTTAAGGCAGCGAAGCGAGGACTTTTATTAAAGTTTTAGCGAAAATATACTTTGGCTTTTGTATATTACTATTTGATGTACCAAAATAATATTGTCTTAGCAATTCCACAGTGGGTCAAGTGGTCCAAACCTGCGTACTAGCCGCAAACACGGTCATGTTGGGGCTTTACTGGTAAAGCATCAACGAAGATCACGTTTCATATAATGCAGACGTTTTATATGGCTGCTAATGTCTCAGCAGTGGAATTCCCGCTACTGATAATATCTATTGATAGTGTAGATACAAAATCGGAGACCAATACATGACCGTATAGCACTTCATATTGCTTGTCTGCCGGCTAACTTTATGCACATGTCCACGCTTGCTAGCCGGTCAATTTGTTATATAACATGGTGCTCCCTACATGAAACAAGCTCTACATTAGATGGGACCTGAAAATGGTATTCCGAACTGCTCAATAGTGGAAAACGGCATACCTCCAGAGTTTTGTTGACCTAGTAGTCATGTGCCTCCAAAGGAGATATTTCCAAATCTTTTCCGGGATTAAATAACCTTCAATTTCCCCATACGCAACTACTGGAGGGTCCCACCAAGGGTAAGGCGCTTGTTTCAGGACCGCTAGCACTTAAAGATAGAAGATCAGCATTGCAGAAGAGTTTACAATAAAAGGGTCATTATAGGTACGTTGGAGGATTGAATAGAAACAATTATGACCGGCTTTACAAGTATACTTGCGGTGCCAGATAAGTTCACTGAATGGGATTTAGACGATATAGACAGAACCATGGTTATTTTTGGAGCCTGCTGCGAAAGGCTCTTGGACTATCAAGACAAATTTGCCCTGTTTGGAGATATCAGTACATCACCTGAAAATTCATCAATCAAACCTCGACTGTATGAGCCGCGGATGGTTATGGCTCGAACTTTGATCGAAACATATGGTGACAACATGTTTTCCGATGTAGTGGATTTAACCAGATGCTCTTCCGACAACTTCCGTGATAATATTGGGCCTCTATCCTTAACATTAGTACCATTCAATTACTGGGGCCGTCCTCAATCTACGGCCACTAATGATGTTCTTGCTACGCCCCCTGGTTCAGCTCCCTTCAGTCCTAATGGCAATACCATTGGTTCAAAACCTTTGGTTGGGAAGTCTGAATCGTATAATATTGTTGGCAGAAATGATCATGCAATGTCGCGGTTTCACAATGACCGGTTTGTTTTCATTGGGTCTGCGTTTTTATCCTATACGCTTTCGAAACTAGTGTACTGCACATATGCCGGAAGTTCCTTTGATGAACTCCATGAAAATTGGAGGACTCTGATTCAAAAAGTCCATGTCCGGTCATTAAATGTAAACATGTTTGTTGCAACTGACGAGCCCAGCCCAATCGACGTCAATTCCAAACTAGCAATGACCATTCCAGAGTTTGAAGCTTACATTGGCAAACTGGTTCAAGATCACGGTTTTGACCCTATTGAGCAGTATATTTATTCAGTGTTCAAGCCATTGCTTGATGCAGACGAGGCGGCTCGCCAATCTTAAATCAAGCTCAAGCAATTTCAAGCGTATTGCCTTGTACGGGATAGAGCAAATGGTAGGCGAGGCGAGATCCTACCTAAAACAGCAATTGATCCCGAGTATAACACCTCTAAATTAACCCCAATGCAATCAGTAACACAGATAGCCAACACTGCATATTCCATCTCAAAGCGGCGTGCTTATCGTGCCAAAATAATTCAAGCAGAGGTGTGTACAATGATAGGAAGGAGATCCCGTCATTGGCGACCCGAACACACCAAGTAACGGTGACAAACTTGAACCGGGGTGCTCAGCACCTTTTTCAATACTAAAATATAAATTACACAATTAAATTAATCTGATTCCGCCACTTTAAAACCACATTCTCAACCGCCTACCCGCCGGCCATGCAGCTGCACATGCAACCGCTCGGCTGCTGCTGCTCATTTGGTTTCGATCTGTCTGATCTGGGAACTGGCCAAAACGCTTAGTGATCCAGGGGTTAATTTCGCGATGGAATGGCTCTGTGGAGTAGATGGTAAATACAGGAAAACACAGGTATTTATGGCCCAAGTAGACCCCCTGTAGCCGGGTTTAGATGCAAAATTATTATATTCGGTCCAGATGCCTGTCACACATCAAATTTAAGAGTCACCACGCATACCCTAGCCCAGTGACTCTTAGACGGCGGGCCGTTTTAACGACTATAAAGCCATCAGTGTTTGCGAAAGAAATTGGTACTTCAACACCAGAAACACATCGATTTAAATATGGTAACTCTTCAATTGCGTAATGAAACCAAGCCCCTGGAGCACCGCTCCGCTTTGACCCCCACCACTGCTAAGAAACTCATTGAAGCTGGCTTCAATGTCATTGTGGAGAAGTCTCCTGCCCGTATTTTTGACGACTCTGAGTTCGAGGCTATTGGTGCCACAATGGCCCCTACAGACTCATGGAAGACTGCCCCCAAGGACCACATTATCATTGGTTTGAAGGAGCTTGAAGAGGAGAGCTTCCCTCTTGTCCACGAGCACATCCAGTTCGCCCATTGCTACAAGAACCAGGCTGGCTGGAAGGACGTTCTGCGTCGTTTCCCCGAGGGCCATGGTACTCTCTATGACATTGAGTTCATTACTGGCGAGGATGGCCGCCGTGTTGCTGCTTTTGGTTTCCACGCTGGTTTCGCTGGTGCCGCTCTTGGTGTCCAGGACTGGCTGTCTCGCGAGTCCCACGGCAAGGCTCTGGGTGAGGTTACCGCTTACCCCAATGAGGACAAGCTTCTCGATGAGATTAAGGCCGGCATCAAGCAATTGGGTCGTACTCCTCGTGTTATGGTCATTGGTGCCTTGGGTCGCTCTGGCCGCGGTGCTGTCGACTTGTTCCGTCGTGTTGGCATTCCTGAGAATGATATTATCAAGTGGGATATGGCTGAGACTGCCAAGGGTGGTCCTTTCACCGAAATCGTCGAGGACGTTGATATCTTCCTCAACGCCATTTATCTGACTTCTAAAATCCCTCCTTTTGTCACCAAGGAGACTCTTTCCAGCCCCAGCCGTAAATTGGGTGTCATTGTTGATGTTTCTGCCGATACCACCAATCCCAACAACCCCATTCCTGTCTACACTACTATCACTGACTTCGACAAGCCCACTGCTCCTGTTGACGTCCCTGGTCGTTACCTTGATGTTATTTCCATTGACCACTTGCCCTCATTACTTCCCCGCGAAGCTTCTGAGGCTTTCAGCAATGACTTCCTCCCCTCATTGCTCCAGCTCCCCAACAGAGAGACCGCTCCTGTCTGGGTCAAAACTAAAAAGCTCTATGAGAGCCACGTTGTTCGCCTTTCTGAGTAAAATTCAAGTTATTAATTATAAATAGATGTTCAATCTAATTCACATTTAAAACTTTATTAACATCCCGCACCAATTACTCAATTCCATTCAAAAGTGTTATGAACAGTATCTACTACAACGATATAAATATAACAAACCTAAGCTAATTGTTTTAGTTGGAAGATTGCACTGAAAGGGGAGAAACGTTACGCACCCCATCAGACTTTGAGTCGTCCAAACTCAGTTTCTTAAGAGCGCTTTCACTAGTGAGCAACTTCCTCAGATCCTTGGAAGGCATTGTGTTCGCCAAGTCCAACTTGTTTATGCTAGATGGCATCTTGCTTTCACGATGGCCATCACCAGCTTCACAGACAACGATAGAACGACCCCATTCAGACTTCAGGACCTGTTTGGGAGTCAACCGACGCGAAGGGCTCGGATCCAGAATCGAGTAGATCACATTACGCCGTTTCGAAGACTCAAGATGCTCAATAATCTCATAGCCATACTCTTGTTTTCTATCAGAAATGTATTCAGAATAGAAAGGATCCGAATCCTTGGCAATATGCCACAAGTGTCGACCAGTTCTCATAGCAAGATAGATAACACCAAGACTCCAACTATCGGCCTGACGGGGATCATAAGGCTTTTCAGAGAAAACCTCAGGGGCCATATAAGGGCCAGAACCATACACGCTCGAGGATAAATGGATCTCACGCTCCCAGACCATTCGGAAACACTCAGCATTACCAAAATCAGTGATCTTAATAGACCCACGAGATGTAAGTAATATGTTTTCCGGTTTCAAGTCACGGTGAGCAATACCCATATCATGCATGTATCTCACACCACGGAGCATCTGCTTGAAAAAGCAGTCTGCCTCTGGGGCATCCAGAGTGCCGACGGCCACAATTAATGAATATAAGTCACCACCGGCACAATATTCCATGACACCACAAAATTGACCCCTATCATCCTTTATCAAATCCAAACTCTCGATTACATTCGGGTGATGGAGAGAGGACGAGAGGCAATACTCCGAGGTTAACCTACGCATAAAGTCATCCTGGGTCTCATTATGGTTCTTGGAAAACTCTTTGACGGCATAAATAAGCTTGCGAGGTTTACCGTTAGAGTCTACACCCTCGATCTTCTCTGCCAGTCTCACGGTTCCAAAGGAACCTTTACCCAACACGACCGAGATGGTACCATACCTGGAGGTTACAGTCTCGCTGGGACTGTGAGAAGCCTCGAGCAAATGATTCAACGCCGACACGGGATCACCCTCACCATTCTCTCTCATGTCCTCGAGCAAGGTGTAAAGCAAAGAGGGAGGTTTAGCATGATGGGTGTTCTCGTACTGGACAGCCTCGGCCGCCTCGTGATCCAATTCCTCCGCATCAGCTTCTTCTTCTGCTTTCTTGCGATTGATGAGTTCTTTAAACAAACCACGCAGCCTCTCTCTCCGACGAGCACTCCGTAGATGGTGCTCATGGGTATCACCAATCAGCTGAAATCTGGGGTGCTCTTTACGAGCGTGTTCCGGCAGGTCAATTGAGCTTGAAGTCGAAACCACGCTGCTTGCTCGGCCCAATGATGAGGTAGAGTCATTTACTTTGTGCGATGGGTCGCGTGACAAGCCACTGTCCTTGTGGTGTTGCTGTTGCTGATGGTGGTGATGGTCCTCGGCATGAGGGGAAAACAAGTCTCTGAAGCGACCCATTGGAGGGTAGACGAATACAAGTAGTTAACTTGAAGGTTAAGGTGTGGATCAATTGCCACCGCTGGACGGGGCGGTGTGCTTAAAGTTGCGTGAGTTGTGGATGAGGGGGAGGTATCTATGAGGAAGTAGGCTAGGGCTCACTGGCAATTATTGGAACGTTCTCCACAATCCCCAGGTCACGATAACGTAATTTCGCTCTATCAGCGAGCGCTAGTCCCAAACGACCCTGCGTAGTCACAGTAGCGGCAGCACTCACAGTTACTACTTACTACTCCCAGCAGGTCGGTTGCAGGAAACAATCGCTAGCACGTGGTACAAGATGGTCCTTACCAGAAAATAATATATCAATAGGCCACACAATGTGATTTGTGATATAGCAACCTTAATAATTGAGACAAAATATGAACATGCCAAATCACAACAACCCTGAATTGAGGCGTCCGGATTTTTAGTGCGTTCATCAAGTAGCAGCGGTGCGCAGCAGTGGCTTCAGAGCATATAGCACCTAAGAAATCAAACCATTCGAATTAGAAGGCAAGAATTATGCCAATGACTCAAAAAATCTATAATAAGTCCATGTCTAAAATTAATCCCGGTTATATCACTAAACCAATTCGTAACCCTGAACAGGCGGTTATCGGGGATTAGTACCCCCTAAGTTAATCAGTGATTGGAAGCTAAATTGCAGTACCACTAGGAAAAAGCATCAAGGTATATTAACAATATATCATCCAACTTGCTCGATAAAATAGGATCACAATATATTAATTATTGTTTAATGCTTTGGGCAAATCTCAAAACCAATTGTTGCGTTGCCCAGATGAAACGCCTATGTCCGACATTGGGAACAATCCGCAGCCACTAACTCCGAGTCCCAGAATCAGCTCGGAGAGGTAGATCAGCATACTTTTCCACAGCATTTTTTGGAATTAATTAGCCCCTAATCCGTTGGTTTATATGCAGCATCCCATTATTCCAGAAACTTAAACATATATTCACCAAAAATAGAGTTTGGCCACATAGACGCCCGTTAGGTAAACAATTTGCAGTGCATCTAGCCGCAGCGACCTTGCAGAGATCTAACAGCTATTATTTACTAAGACTAGAGCCCGCTTGTCGCGACTAGTACGTGAACGTGATCACAAGTATGGTTGAACAAAAGACCGTCATTATTACCGGTGCCAACGGCTCCTTGGGAATTTCAATTGGTAAACGATTCATCAATGAATGTTCCGAGGATATTCGGCTTCGCATTGTTGTCACGTCGAGGAATTTTCGCGGAGTCACTGACGCTGTCAAGACCTTGCAAGAATATGTTCTGAAAAATCACAAAAACCGCAAGGAGCTTGTCGAGTTCGACTATTTACTATTTGACCAAACAGATATGGTTTCCATGCTCGGTGCTGCTCAGGAGATCAAGAAAAGATACGAGCATGTGGACTACATCTTTTTCAACACTTCCTTTACCCAGTTCGAGCGTATCGACTACTGGCAGGCTTGGCTCGATTTTTTGAAGGGTCCCATCTATGCTTTCACTGTGGGAACCTTCAAGCGCCAGGGTCTGCCCAAAATGAGTCCGGATGGCATGAGCTGTGCTTTCGAGGCCAATGTGTTCGCTCCTTGGTACCTTGTCCAGGAAATCCTGCCTGTTCTGAGTGGAGGCAGCCGCTTGATCTGGATTTCCAGCTCCATTTCTTTGCCCCAGTACTTCGATGTAAACGATATCGCCATTGAGAAGACTGAAAATTCATACGAAGCTTCCAAGTATATCATGGAGCTTCTGCACAGAGCCACTTTCAAGAACCTTCTTGAGCAGCACAACATCCAGTCCTGGATTATCCAGCCTGGTGTTTTCAGATCTACTGGTCCTATTTTCGCGGGTCTCAATATCCTCAGCTTCATTGGTATGTATATCATGTTCTACATCTGCCAGTGGTTCGGCAGTCCTTACCACACTATTTCCTCTGATATCGCAGCCAGCGCACCCTTATTTGTCTCTTTGGAGGCTGACCCCAAGAAAAATGATATGACTGTTAAGTATGGTTCATCCACCGACAGACTGGGTAACGAGGTTTTGATGGAATCGCCGTTTAATCCACCCCAGGAGCATGTTGACGCTGTCTACAATTATATTGAAAATCTCCTGACCGAATGGCGGGCCAAACTGAAAAATCAAGTGATTGACAGAGTTAATTACTGAGTCTTAACTATGTAAATTTTATACTAAAATTAGAAGATGGCTCCGTTTTGAGCGAAATAAATATTTCGAGCCGTTATTAGTGACTGACTCAACATAGGCGTCTACCCCACACAATGTCGCTCTACGTGCTGGATACGGTCCCTGCTGGCAGACTTGATGCCATTGATTTGAAGACCTACAAAGCCACTGTGGTCTGTGATATTGAGGGAGTGCCGGATGGCGTTGTTGTAGATCCAGTTAGCCGCCGGATGTACTGGACCAACATGGGCAATGGCAGCATCAAGACAGCCCGGTTCTTTGAGGATGATGGCGAGATTATTTCAGCTGATTTGGATGGCAAAGACTGCAAAGTTTTGGCTGGTGGTGGTTCCATCACCACTCCTAAACAGATCGTGCTCGACGACGACTATCTGTACTTTGGCGACCGGGAGGGCATGAGAGTGCACAGGGTTAGAACCGATGGTACTGGCCTTGAGACGTTGGTTACCGCCGGCAAACATGGAATTGATTCCGAGGATAGAACAAGACACTGTGTTGGTGTGTGCACCGATGCCAAATATGTATACTATACACAAAAGGGACCCTCCAAGGGCGGCCAGGGTCGTATTTTCAGGGTCCCCAAGGAAGCCAAAAACTATGATCCCAGCAACCGCAGCGACATTGAGCTTCTTGCGGCGGATCTCCCTGAGCCAATTGATCTGCTACTGGCACCCAGTGGTAAACTGTACTGGACTGATAGAGGTGCACCTCCCTACGGTAACAGTGTAAACTATGCAGATATCACCCCTGAAGGACTGAAAAACAGCCATGTGATTACCACCGGGTTCAAGGAGGCAATTGGTCTGGCCATGACTGCAGACGAAAAGACCGTCTATGTGTCTGATCTGGATGGAAACCTCTACGAGGTGGACATTGCCAGTGGTGCCAAGAAGGTGATTCACACCGGTGGCCGGTTTACTGGTGTTTACTTGTTGGAGTAACTGTAGCAGCTGTAATAATTATAATTTAGAATAAGATCATACTCCACTTGCCATTGATGTCAAGTCACATTGGCACAAGATCAACGTCACGAACTGAGCCATATGCACAAGTTAACCTGCACTTGCTAATTAAGTGTCAGATGGATCCCGATGAGATCACCAGAGGGTCATGTGATGCCAGGACCTTGGACGATCCTCCAAGCTTGCAGCAGCCCATTACTTACATTGTAGCATATCTTATACATCCAAAATCATCAAAAATTAAAAACATTAAGCCGCCAGCGCTCCCAGCCCAATCGTGGCTTGGTGCTCGGCTGCGGCTAAGCTACAAGCCACCCATGCCCGCCCTAGCCCCGATCTGGAGCTTCCCCATATACTAAGCAAGCATCCGGCGGTCATGCAACCCCGGGTCCCGTCATCACCAGTAATTAATCTGGAGCCAGCCACCGGACGCAACTTCACCACTGACTTTTGGAGAGTGTAGCTATGAACGTCTTGAAGCTACAACGCAAGTACCCCGAGCTTTCCCAAGAGGAGGTCTTCGGTTTAATTGATGAATTCCAGAAAATTGATGTCGACGACAAAGGCTATGTCGAGAAGCAAGATGTGATCCAGACTGTGTCCAAGGCCGGCCGCGGCACCTACGACGCTGTCCGTGAGACCCTCAAGTCGGTTGATATCGACTCCTCTGGTAAGGTTGAAATTGACGACTACGTCCAGCTGATTGCCAAATTGAAGGAGCAAAAGTCCGCTCCCAAGGCTCCCCCCAAGCCCTCGGGTTTGCATGTTAACCAGAACCGTCCTCGTGCCAGTTCCAGCTCCAAGATTGTCGTCCAGGGCTCTGGTGGTGGCACTCATGTCATCAACGAGGAAGAGCGTACCGAGTTCACTCGTCATATCAATTCCGTGCTTGCTGGCGACGCCGATATTGGTCACCGTCTGCCATTGCCCACTGACTCCAATCAGATCTTCGATGAGGCTCGTGATGGTCTCATTCTCGCCAAGCTGGTCAATGACTCCGTTCCTAACACCATCGATACTCGTGTTCTCAACTTCCCCAAGGGTAACAAGCAGCTCAACCCTTTCACCATGGGTGAGAACGCCAACGTCGTCATCAACTCTGCCAAGGGTATTGGTATGGTTGTTGTCAATGTGCATGCTGATGATATCATTAACGGTCGTGAGCACCTGATCCTCGGTCTGATCTGGCAGATCATCCGTAAGGGTTTGCTTTCCAAGGTCGACATCAAGCTGCACCCCGAGCTGTACCGTCTCTTGGAGGATGACGAGACTCTTGAACAGTTCTTGCGTCTGCCCCCGGAGCAGATTTTGCTCCGTTGGTTCAATTACCATCTCAAGGCTGCTAACTGGAACCGCCGTGTTAGCAACTTCAGTGAGGATGTCAAGGATGGTCAGAACTACACTGTTCTTTTGCACCAACTCAACCCTCAACTCAATTCTTTGGCTCCTCTCGAGACAAAGGATTTGCTGCAACGTGCCGAGCAGGTTCTCCAACACGCTGACAATTTGGGTGCCCGCAAGTACCTGACTCCCACCGCTCTCGTTGCTGGTAACTCTAAGCTGAATCTTTCTTTCGTCGCCCACCTGTTCAACACCTACCCTGGTTTGGATCCTGTCACTGAGGAGGAGGCTGAGAAGGTCGAGGTTGCTGCTTTCGATGCCGAAGGTGAGCGTGAGGCCCGTGTCTTTACTCTGTGGCTCAACTCTCTTGAGGTTGATCCTCCCGTTTTCTCTCTGTTTGAGGACCTCAAGGACGGTATTGTTCTCCTTGAAGCTTTCAACAAGGTGACCAAAAACTCTGTTCAAAAGTCTCATGTCAATGCCCGTCCTGCCAACGGTGACGAACTGTCTGCTTTCAAGGCTCTCGAGAACTTGAACTACGCCGTCGAGCTCGGCAAGAGACAGGGTTTCTCTCTTGTTGGCATTGAGGGTGCTGATATTTACGAGGGTAACAAGACCTTGACTTTGGGTCTTGTCTGGCAGTTGATGCGTCGCAATATCGACACCACTATCGCTAACCTTGCTGTTAACGGTAAGTCTCTCACTGATTCTGAGATTCTCAAGTGGGGTCATGAGACAATCCGCAAGGGTGGTAAGTCCACCACCGTTCGCAGTTTCAAGGATCCTTCCTTGGCTGATGGTAGATGGCTTTTGGATGTGCTCAATGGTATCAAGCCTGAGTACGTCGACTACGAGCTTGTGGGATCTGACAACTACGACAACGCTCGTTTGGCTATCTCCATTGCTCGTAAGTTGGGTGCTCTGATCTGGCTGGTCCCAGAGGACATCAATGAGGTCCGGGCACGCCTTATTCTTACCTTTGTTGCCTCCCTGATGGCTATTGATGCTAACAAATAAGCAAAAGGGAATTTGAAAGTGTAAATTAGACATCTGTACTGGTCCTTATTTAAATTAGACTACAAATAAATGTGTGCTACTATTGTTGAGCACGGTAAAGCGTGGTACCAGCACTATCCAGGTAGAACTGGTTGGTTGATGCATCAGCGTATAATTCGTAGAACTTGTCAATATCAGCCTGGGTAAGACCGCGACGAAGAATCATAGCCTCAGCTTCACTACGGGGCATTGATTCGATACCAAAGTTGTCAAAGTAGTCTCTGATAATACGGTACGCCAGCGTAGAACGATCAAATGCAGGGGCCACTCTTTCGGTTTCATTGTACAAACTCTGCTTCGATGCCTCATTCAGACGAATAGCCTCATCGACATCCTGGTATGACACCTGATCACGGAAGTGCAGGCGGGCATGTGCTTGGGCCAAACGCAAGATACCAAGAAGGGCACGGGGTGTGATATGTCCGAATCCATCCTTCTTTTCCTGCTCATCGGTCTTTTCACGTTGACGCATCTGCACGTAGACCTGACTGGCATACTCTGCCACATCCTTAGGGAAGACGGGGCGATAAGTACGTGCCATAGCGATATATTCACGAATAGTAGCAGGATCAGCAGGAGTGAAGGCCATTGCGGGAGCATCGGAGTGCATGTGAACGTATGTAACGTGCTGGGCAAGAAGCTTGTCTGTGTTTTCATTAGGCTTGTCCAATAACAAGAACAGAAGGTCGAAACGAGACAGCAAAGCTGCAGGCAAATTAATATTATCGGTGGGGGAAGCTTTGGTGTTGTACCGGCCATAAATAGGGTTAGCAGCTGCTAAGATTGAAGTACGGGCATTAAGAGTCGTAGACATACCTGCCTTGGCAATGGAAATAGTTTGCTGTTCCATGACTTCATGAATTGCCGTTCTATCAGAGTCGTCCATTTTGTCGAACTCATCAATACAGCAAACACCATTATCAGCAAGTACAAGGGCACCACCCTCAAGAATCATCTCATCTGTAACAGGATCGCGCATAACGGCAGCAGTAAGACCGACGCCGGAAGAACCACGACCAGTGGTGTACACACCTCTAGGAGCAACCTTGGAAATGTATTTCAGCAACTGGGACTTGGCCACACCGGGATCACCCATCATACAGACATTAATGTCACCACGAATACGCATACCATCACCAATTTGCTTAGTGACACCGCCAACCAGCAGCAGTAACAGCGCCTTTTTGACATCCTCGTGACCGAAGATTTCGGGGGCAATGGACTGGGCAAGATGATTGTAAACATCATTGCCTTCACGAATGACCTTGATTTTCTCAGCAACATCAGCACTGACCTGAAGCTGATCATATTGAGGTTTGTGAGAGCGAACGTGCTGTGCCTCAAGATAAGTGTCGGTCAAAAGTCCTGCTTTCAGACCTTGGAAACCAGTGTATGGTCTAGGCAAAAAGATACCAGTGATATCGACGAGATCACCAGGGGTGATACTTCTCACCAGCGATCCTTTAACAGACACGGTAAGACTTCTGGGGATTTGCCCAACAGGGACTTGATCGGCCAGTTCCTGGATTCTGACATCCTGGTAGGGTACAAATTTTGACGCACGGGTAGACTGGAACAGCTGACCCTTAGAGTTGTTATTTTTGCACTCTTGAGAGGGACACTCGTTCAAGGGAGTGTACTGACGGGCCTTGACCTCCTGGAAAATTTCGTTACCACACTTGTCACAGGTGTAGGCAGCAACGACCACGGAGGGCTTGACATCGGATACCCTGGTAATGATACCTCTCACGGTGATCAGTTGACCAAGGTGAGATCCTCTGACCTCACGGGCAGCTAGAGCCTTGGTGATATCGCCGGGAGTACGCACACCGGGGCTCAGTGGCTTGAGATAAAGCGAGTATCTCCGGGTCAGCTCGGGAGGGAACAGCTCGGAGTCGTCGGTGAAACTGTTGGGGTCGGCATCCATTTCCTGGCGGATCCGCTGATTTCTTTGTTGACGCTGGTAAAGAATAACGTCCAGCACTTCGTCTCTATATGTGACATCGATAGTGGGCTGGGGCATAAGCTCGTCGATGATGGTGGACAGCATCTGCAGGTAGTGGTTTGAGTTTTCGACCACAAAGTCGACAATCAGCTTGTCAAAAGAGCCCTTTTGCTTGCGTTCAAACTTGCACAAATCATCAAGGTCGATTTCAACGGCATCGACCTCTCTGTTGGCGACCTGTTGCAACAAAGTCATGTACTTAGGGGGCGCTTCGTCACCGACCATGATGATGTCTTCTTGATCCATCTCCGGTCTGAAGTCGGTGAGAAATTCTGTGAGAACCTCACGCTGACGCTCATAATTGATATTCAAGTTGACCTGAGGAAGGGCGGCCATACTTTGAACTTTTCTGTGAGAGGGAAAGGAGGTTGGTTACAATGACGCGTCAGACGACTCCCAAATCTTTTCTGCACGTTAATTGACTGGCACCCTAACCCGCGGTCACAGCGCGTCAGCAAGTGAAGCTCCGCTCGGTCTGGTGGAGGAGGGCCGAAGTGGTAATCAATTAGGTTGTGACCAAGCAATCCATCAACCTTAGATCAAGAGCCGCACATCAAACGACAGGCCCGCGGCCAAGGAAATAAAGTTACTTAATTAATGAGGGCCGAAAAGTTTATAGTAATCTTATAGCCGGGCGACAAAGCGAATTTTATGTCGTACCTCCATAGCAGCTGTGATCACTATGTGCTATACTGAGCAATTGGCCGCATCTCCCCGAGCGGTCGTTTCAGGTTTGATCAGTGTGATCAGTGATGGTGATCTTAGATTATCAGTGGAAAAGTAGGACGTATAGCTTGATCTTGGGCTTGTGGCATACAAAGTTTTACATCATATTGTGCAACAAAATCAGATCATTAATTATATTCACATTTATAGTAACAGCCCCAACGTAGCATGCCGTGCTGTGCCTAGATGGCTTCGCCCTGCTACCCCAAGCTCTCCCGACATACGAGACTGCGACAGCCCGAATTCTACTGAAATACAACACATTCAGAGCACACTTATCATATAATAATATGATAATTTATTTTCACAAAAGTCAAGGTCCGCCTTTCTCTCGCTAGGTACCTTTCGGGAAGTACCGTAGGTCATACATAGCCATGTCTGGGAAGACATGCAGAGCGAGCGCAGCAAATAGCGACCAAAGCGAGATAGTACAGAACTAGTGTCTGGAACAATTAAAAGAAAGCTACTTGAAGGCATTTGATTCAAGGGAATATAAATAACGTAAATATGTGTTTAATAGTGGCTATAATATTCCGGAATAGACCATGGTGTGTGCTCTATCGCCAGCAGCTCGGCGGCCTGCTAGCGATACATTAGAGCAGTGAAAACACTTTAAATAGGTGGGAGGGACGCCATTGAAGCCTGCCACATCCTAGAGCCGGATATGGGGATTCCTACGGGGAATTCTGGTGTCTAACGTCGCTTTGGCGGGCAGAACAAATGGGGCCCAGACGGCCAGGAACAGGTATACAGCGGCCACACCGGAGGAAGACCGGAGTCTGGGGGAAAATCTTGAATAGGACATTGTAATGGCTGGGAGGTACGGGGAAGCGAAGGTGGTTTTGGCCAGGAAGGATGTGAATTAAATAACCTAACGCGGCACTAAAAAGAATTAGAGCTGTGCCTGGGCATATTTATATTACCATTACCATCATGCAACTGCATGCGGGATAACACCATTCCTCGTTAGTAATCGCAACATCGGGCCCTCCGAGTCGTAAAAGGTAATCCAGGCTGGGTTAGTTACTAGGATATCCTATTTCTAGGAATTACCTTGTGGGCGCAGTAACGCGACGAACCGAGCCCCGACACAACAAATGGCACAGCAAGGCAGCGACGACATTTCGCAGCGGCTACTCGGCAAGCTGGCATTGCCAGACGACGCACGCCAGCCCTTGAGCTCCCTGGTCCTGTCTCTCAGAGATCAGACAGTGATTTCTCGTAATAATATTCAGGACGTGCCCAGTGCTGCCAGCACCGCTGTCAAGGTCTGGACAGACGCAGTGGCCCTCGCCGCATTGACCCAGGAACCGGCACCCAAAATGGTTCGCATTTACGGCCAGCATGAATATATTATTACCGGAGGTAAGTGCCCCATACAGCCCCGTGCTGCCCCAATGCTTCTGACACAGTTACTAACTTAGACGAAAACTACCTGTTGTTTGTGACCCTAGATGCCTGATCGACTTTCCTCCCAAGCAACCAAGCCAAGCAACAAACCCTGGTAAACCTCTAACCCTCACGCATTGTAAACAACTACCTGGTGTAGCCAGCCCAAGTAATATTTAAAATAAGGACAGATCCATGTGGAGGCCACGGCGCAAAAAAGGCATACCCACGTTGAATCTCGACGCCATACAGAGCCCCATAGCACAAATCTTGACACCGGACCCAGACTTCGGCGTGTCCATTGACGAGCCCCCCGTCCCGCTGCCCCCGGAGTTTGAAGAGCTTGAAAAGGCCCGGGCGACATTGGAAAAGTTTCTTAGTACTGTGAGAAACAAACCTCTGAAAAAGTATGATAGAGATATTGTTGATTTGATCCGGCATGCCAATCTCGAGGCCGTCAAGGGTCTGAAGAACGACGCATGGATGTATGACTCCTAGACGCTCCAGCTCCGAAGTCACAATGTTTATTATCCATCCTGTGTTATTTATATTTAAATCTAATTTTAATTCTCATAATTCTCTGTCCCTGTTGTTGTTCATGCCCTGAGGGCCAGACATAAACACGAGATCACGTAAGTTTAATTACTTTCCAAGCATCTCATCTCCAGACGCGTCCAGCTCTGAGCACAAGCTCTTCCAATGTATGTCTCTTTGAACGAATACGAGACAACTTGGAACCAGCTTAAGAAAGAAACATTATCGCATTCCAGTTGTCGTATCGTCCTTTTTGTGTCGTGTCTCGACGTTGATGCGTTATGTTCTGCTAAAATCCTTTCCAACCTGCTGCAAAAGGACCTGATTCCCCATAAGACCATGCCTGTGGTGGGCCTGGCCAGTTTAAAGGAGGCATACCAGCAATTGGATGAAGATATAACCAATGTTATTTGTGTCGGTTGTGGCTCCAATGTTGATTTACAGGACTATTTAGGAATGGACCAGAGCCAACGGAGTCGCCCCAAGATCCATATTATTGATAACCATCGCCCCTGGAACCTCAGTAATCTATTTGGAAGCGATGATATTATCTGCTATGATGATGGATCCGTCGAAAATCTGCAGGACTACAAAACTGCCTACGAATTCCTAGCTGAGAACGAAGCAGATTCCGACGAATCAGATCATTCTGGTGCCGAAGAAGCTGAGGATGATGATGAAGACGAACATAAAGATGATGACGACGAATCTATCAAGGATGATGACGACCATGATGAGGATCGTGACGTCGACGATGATCAGGAGTCGGCTGCCACTCAAGACACGCAGGAAACCACGCAAGCTTCACAGACAGCTGTTACTGCCGCAGCACCAGAAGCCACACAACTTGATGAAAACCAGACAGAAACTATTAACGATGATGTCGATACCCTGCCAAAACGTCGTAGAACCCTTCGCAGCATGTACACGCAAAAGCTCATGGACTACCAGTCTCAAGGTTCCTATCTCTACTCGGCAGATACAATCCAAGTATACACGCTATTGACTATGATCGGTGAATCTTCAGCAAGAAGTCTGTGGCTCACTGTTGTCGGTGTTACAGCGTTGGAACCGCAGTATCCTGAAATTTACGCTAGTCTGTACCCCGTGCTGAAAGATGAAATCAACCGTCTTAGTAGCGGTCGAGAGTTCAAAACTACAGGGGGAACAAATAATGACCTCAGTTTTGCCATTGAGACAGATTATTCGTTTTTCTTATTGCGTCAATGGTCTCTCTACGAGAGTATGATTCATTCTTCGTATCTTTCCGCCAAGCTTTATTTATGGACCGATGATGGTCGCAAGAATCTCCACAAAATGCTGGCCAAAATGGGGATTTCACTTCAAGATGCTCGGGAACAGTGGGTATATATGAACCCACCTCTCAAGCGCATGCTCAAGTCCAAGCTTGAATCGGTAAGTGGCATGTATGGCATCGAGAGCATTATTCGCGATGGTGTTGTGCGCAAGTTTGGCTATAAGGGTGGCTTATCTGCTGGCGATTGCTCAGAGTCAATTGCAGCGCTGCTTGAGACTGGTAAGCGTCAAATTGGCAACATTGAGAGTACTGCTGATCCTGAGGGAAGATCCACATCTCCTGCTTTAGCAGCCAGTGAGCGCCAGCAATTTTGGGTTGAGAACTTTTGGGTTGCCTGGGATTCATCTGAGAATTTTGATCGCCTTGTTACCGGTATGACTCGCGCCAAGCTGCTTCAACAAGCTGTGGTGGCCACTGGCACTGCAATCTTCGAGAAAGGGCAACTTAAAGACCTCCATTCATTCCGGCTTGCTGTAATTCGCGATGGCCCTGATATTGAAATTTTCAAAAACCCTTTGTCCCTAGCCCGTCTTGGTGTATGGATCTCTGAAGGCTGTGCCGAAATCCATGCCCAGCCTTTACCGCTTGTTGTTGCGACATTTGATGAGCTCAATGACAAGTATCTTGTTCTCGGTATGGGACCCCGCAAATCTCGTGAAGAAGCTACTGTCGACACCGTATACAATCAGTTTGGACAGGCCTTCCAAGCGACAGGCACGCTCATTAACGCTAAAATCAGCATTGACGCATTCGAGAGTTCTATAATAGAGGTATCACGCGACGATTTGTCGCGGTTCCTCGAGGCATTGGCTATTGAAATGCGTAAATGATATGTAATTGCATCAAACTAATTAATTCTTTGCTAGATCTGCCTGAACCATGATCCTTGTATGGTCTTGAAAAATTACCCCTAACCCTCGACACTTAACGTGTCAGTTGAGATTGATGAATATTCAGATCTACCTTCACTCTTTGTGAGAGTCTGAATTGAGCTTTTCATTTCCGAAGAATTTCTCTTTATTTAAGTCAACGACTGCGATACTTGGAATCTCTAGAATCGTTGTCCCTCTATACTATACATCCACAATGAAGCTGTTATCACTGTTATATGTGGCCCCGGTGGCTGCGCAGTTCGGCAATCTTTTTGAGCAAATATTCCAGCAACA
The DNA here is from genome assembly GCA_030572535.1 of Wickerhamiella hasegawae. Taxonomy (NCBI): domain Eukaryota; kingdom Fungi; phylum Ascomycota; class Dipodascomycetes; order Dipodascales; family Trichomonascaceae; genus Wickerhamiella; species Wickerhamiella hasegawae. The sequence goes on from JAJLZZ010000012.1 coordinate 274,730, forward strand.
GCACCAACAGCAGCACCAGCAGCACCAAGCACAGCCACAAGACGGTAACCGTGTAGAGAATTTATACTACCAAGTGCCTTGTGATAAGTACCTCTGCGAGGACACTTTGACATGTGTCAATTCCATGGTCGACTGTCCTTGTCCATTTGAAAACTCACAGCTCAAGTGTATTCTTCCTGACAATAGCCGCTATGTTTGCATTTCAAAACCTTCCAATGATGAGGGCCCCGGTTGCGACTTTGTTAACCAGGCATGGGAAGGCCAGGTTTAGCCATATAGAAATATTTAACGTTAGCATTAATAAATAAATAACTCAATCTCTAGTTCTATTGGGTGACCACCGCGATTGAGCAATGGTCTGAACAGTATATTGACGAAGCAAGCTCTCAAACTTTGAGATAGAGGTGATGAGGGTCCAATCAATGGTCTTGGGATCAGGTCCCTCAACGTATGCAAAAATAAGGGTCTTTTTGACGCCACCAACAACACGAGCCACGCTTTGATTCCAGTACCATTCTCTAGTTTCATCATGACCAGCATGAAGAATTGTTACTGCGAATTCGGCATGTTGGAAGGGAGGACCCCGGGTATAGAGCACAAAGTCAGTAGCAAACTTCACTCCTGACCGAACACACCAGCCCAGAGATCTGAAATAATGATAAATGATGTACTCCAAAAACAGCTTGCTATCACACAAGTGGGCAAGCAGAGAGGGCAGAGCAATAGGACCGGTATGGTCATGGATATCCAAGACCCCCAGGCCAGCACTAAGGAAAATGGCCTCGCAAGGCATCAACTGTAATGTTTCAAGCTTCACGATAGTATTGCCACGGATAATGTCATGGTCCTCTGGCCGGATATCAACGGTCTCTTCCTTGTCTTCTTCAAGAGTAATAGTAGGCATCTCACTGATGATACCCTCCTGGTGCTGCTTTCTGGCCAGCTCCTGTTTTTCGGCGATTTCACGTTCCTTTTTGAACTGGCGACGCTTCTGACGACGCTCTTCGGTGATCTCTTCGATGGTAAGCTCACCACCGTCGAAGCCAAGACGGCGGGAGGTTCTGCCAAACCACGAGGGTTCACTGCGACTGAGGGTACCTTTACCAAAAAAGCCCATTTCCCACAGTCTTGCCATTTGCTTGGGATCTCTCACATGGATGCTTCTTGTCGGATCAGCCCAGTCTAGCTCGCCAGCGATCCGGACTTGATCGGGATTGGGCCAGAAATACACCGCATAGAGATAGTACAGAACAGAGAGAGGGTTGTGTACTATCAACGGGGGTAGTGGCTTTACAACATATGGGAGGGGATTGACGTAGACATCATGGATTTTCTTATTTACACTGGCCTTCATGTGGGGGGCAGTGGTCTAGCTAGGCAGAGGGTTTACTTGTTAGCGCTATTCAGATACCGTTGTAGTCTATATTGTATCCCCATGGATCCTCAGGGACCGCTCCCCGAGGGGTCGACTTAAATTCTATCATCATCACATACCTTTTCCACTTGGGCTCGGCCAAACAAGTTATTTGGCTATTGCTTGGTGAAAAATTTGGGCTTGCGAGGATTTTGTGCTTTGGAGCGAACACCTAACCCTGGCGTGACTGTGCGGCCGTTAGACACCTTCAAACCCAGCTGCAGACCGTCAGACGAGGAACGGGGTCAGCCGTCTAACGGTTTTGACAGGTATACCTAATTAATATGACGTAGATATATTACCAAAATCATGTTTTGGACCTAAAGTGTGCGAAACACAAAAAATCAAAACGTTAAATGGCCAGCTGGCCGCGTCCAAGCAGGAGAGACCCACTGGCACGCCAAACCAGCGGCTGGGCAGCACACCAAAATTGACAGGGGTAGAACAGCGTGAGGGGAACCTAGTTTGAGGGGTCACCAAGTATTTCAAGGTGGGGTAACCATAATTCAATATGTCAAGCCAATGCGGGGCATCCCGCTTGTCCAGCCTATATTTGTCTTTGAGTTGCGACCATTACGAACGGACCCTCCCGTCACCATGTGGACCTGGCCCTAGCTTCGCAGTACCCCGGATTATGCTTGACATGGCGATCTGCATGAGTTTGGCACCAAACCGGGCCTGAATTTGAACTATAGAGAGGAGGGCCCTGCGACGTATTTTTGATGTTTTTTATTTTGATTTTCAAGGAATTGGGCCGTGCAAAATGGCCCGTGGCATCTCCATGCAACGGATCTCACGGCAAGATCCGACGGTCACGAGATGGTCACGAGAAGGGTCACGAGCGATCTTGGGTCGCATAGTGCGGTGTTGGGGGGTGGGATAACCCGCATGTTTCGTATTATTGTTGCGGGACTTACGTAGATTGCATTGGATACAACAGCTATAAAAGAGCAGCTGGGTGTCCGACTTCTCCAGACAATCAAGTCAATACAACCACCCTCCTAACAGCCTCCCACATCACCCATGTTACATTCAGCAGACATCAATCCATCTGAAGACGATCGCGAAAAGATCATTGAATTCCTCGAAGGTGTTCTCAGAGATACCGAAGCTAAAGAAAAGGAGTTAGAAAACCTGCTGAAGAAGACCAAGCAGAAGATGGACGCAGATCAAATCAAGGACATGGAGAAGGAGAAACTCCAGTACACCCGCAACGCCAAGGTCATTGAGGATGCCATGAGTAAGTGTGAACGCACTAGTGGGCATACCCTCAAGAAGGCGTTTAATAAGAAACTCATTGCTGCCATCAGAACAGTCATGGGCGATGAGAAGTACCAGGCATTAGAGTCTGTGCTGGTTAACAACGGCCTGGTCCATCATCACCCCGTACACCATTACGGCCATCACTTTGCTCATGAGGCCACACCTCCAGTTGAGGCACATTAGACGTAGTACAAGTAGTGTGTTTATGATGATATGCAATATTTAAATGTGATTAGCGAATGCGTGTGTTTTCAAGATATCGGCTTTGACAATGTCCATAGCTGTCAAGGCATCCTCGAAACTATCATGTTCTCCGGATTGAATCTGCCGGCTCAGATATGTCCATGCTAGTTGCTTGAGTGCGTATGTCCGGGTTCGGTTGGGAGGGTACGACATGGCAGTATCGACAATTTTATGATGTACCAATCTGAGAGTGTTCAAATCATTCTCGAGACCGTGTCCCACAATAATTGTATCGTTATTGACCCACTTGAACAGTTCCATTCTGGCTTCGTTGAAGCTGATTGTCGGAAGGTGCTTACCGTTAACAGTGGTACCCTCCTCAATGTCCGATACACCACTCCACCTTGTATTCAGATCGATAATTTTACCATACGGGAAGACTGTGCGGTCCATGACAACTTTGTTAGTATCCCAATCCAAGGCAGAGACTCGAATGAGCTCCATACCTCTGGTGGTGTATGCCATCTCGCAATCAATAGCAGCGGCAAAGAGCGTCTTTTCAGTCTTTTCAGAACGAGTATGAACAAATGGAACCATTGCATGCATTTTCTCCGGCTCACCAAATTTCAGAACGTGGTTGTGTTGTGTTTCGCAACCGTTTGACTGGTCCCTAGGCAGCCCACAGCAGGGGTATATTTCACTAAGTTTCTTAGTTTTGGGATCCCACTGTCTGCGTACAGGATGGAATGTGCATCTTGGAGCATTATCAGGGGTTTGTGCAAGAGTTTCGATTGTTTCAAGAGTCACTTCAGCCTTGCAGCGATCACAGGACAACCTCTCGGCTTTATCAATAGTTGATGCCACAGGTATTTCGGTAATAAACTTGTCCGACAATTTAGAAAGTGGGATCACAAATTTTGGCAGACCATCTCTCAACTTTTGTAGTTGTGCAGCCTTTTCCGCTTTGGCTTTGGCTTCTTGAGCACCATCCTTGTAGTCACCACGGTTAATTGCTTTGACGACATTACGAATATTTTGGGCATAAGTAGATTCCGTACTTTCTTTTACCGTCTTAAGTTCCAACTTCATTGCTAGGGCTTTGGAATTTGAGCTACCATTAGCATCAAGCCTGTCCTTGATGGCCTTGAGCATCTGGGCCCTATAGTTGTAAACGACAGGGGGGTTTGGTACATCAATTGGCACGAAATTGGCAGAGAATTTAGTATTGCTTGGTGCTTGACTCCTACTACTGGGACGTGATTTTGAAACCTTTGCTGGATCAATAATTTTTGCACCGGGCCGGGGTGCAGCAGCGAACACCGTGCGATGCTTGGCCGGAGGCTCTTTGCTGGCAGCACGGGCAGCAGCCGCTTCAACCAAAGCCTGTGGGTGCATATATATACATGTAGAAACTCTACATTTGCCCTTTTCTTTCAATTCAGGGCAAACCTGGGTCCGGTACTCCTCTCTGGCATTCCGGAACATCTTGTGCTGGAGAGCTCACGAGTTTGTCATGTCGATTCGCTTTGTGTCCATTGTTGAAGCAAAGGTGAGTAGCATTAGGACGCCCCACACATCTGTCCACTTGGTTAAAAATAGCATATTAACAAAGAATTATCCTGTATTTTTCCACTCCTTTTCTGTGGATTCCCAATCTTCTGCAAATGACTCGGCGCAATCCCTGAACCAGCAGTTCATTGCCGAAATGGCTTTGGACTTTGTAGAAACACTCACTCGCGTGAACAGATCAGAGACCGTGGCATTACTGTTGGTTCATGATGAGGTAGCTGTGTATGGCTCTTTGGCAAACACCGGTGTTAAGGTTCTTGTCGGTGTAGATGCCTTGAGCGAGTCGACCTTGGATGTTGAGCCATTGATGAAGGCGATTCAGGAGGCCTATGTTGCGTATACTTGCAACCCCTTTTATGATGAAACCAAACTGGAAATCAAAAGCAAAAGTTTCCAGGACAAGATCGGTAAACTTGTCAATGAGACCCAACCAGTGGCTGAAGCTAGATGATACGCAGTCGCCTCAATGATTTAAAACTCATGCATTGCTTCGGACGTGATTCGATGTAATTATACATGAAAATTCTCAAAATGCTGGCATTTTGATAGCTAAATTTGAGTATTCAGCTGACTTCAACTATGTATTAAAATGATTTTGCTACTTGTTTGGAAATGCAAACAGATATAACTCACTAATATTTATACCTTGGCCAGTGCTGATTTAACAATATGTATGAAAACTACTACAAGTTCACAGCAGTGACCGCCTATTCTATAGTTTGTTTCTTGAGACTGGCACTTCAGTCATTAATCGTTTGTCACGTGATATACGTGATTTGGTAATATTTTTTTTCTTGACCAGACGAAATCTTTCGATATTCGATCTGTATTAGCATGCACGGGGAAATTCTACTGGATTGGCCCGTAGCAGTTGCTAAATTCAGAGATTTAACAACTCAGCATGGTATTATTGTTCAGAATGATATTAATTCAACAAATGACCTGCTGAATCTTGTTCTACTTCCTGGATATGCGCCATTTGTCCTGGCAAGCTTTAAACCAGTGTTTTTGAATGTATTGGCTCTTTGCGTTGAGAGAGCATCCGGTGATGATTTTCCCTCTATTTTAGAAGTATTTGCCCAAATTATTCCCGTGTATCCTGCAGCAAATCCTTTGCTTGAACACTTTTTGTTAGCCAATTCTCAATCGATCATGACCCAGACCGAGCCCGCTGCATTGAGCAGATCCCTTCGCGCTTTCCACATGATTCTAAGTTATTCTCGTCAAAGGTACTTGACATATATTTCTCCTGAATTGATTTACAGTCACATCACGTCCCAGGATGCCCACATAAGAAGCTTCGCCGTACTTTTGTTGGCCCTTTACTCTGGTGCTTCAGAGAAGTTAACCAACTCTTTAATGGAAAAATATGTTGGACAAGCACCTACTGATGTGTTATTTTCACCGTTGCATAATGCACGTGCTTTGGCTCTGGCTACTGAGCTTTCCCAAGTCGATGTTTCTCACGAGGTACCATTCGCGGTGAGCCCAATGTCATCGTTAGTGGCCAATGTAGGTGGTCGTCTGATTGCTCGCAATAGCTTTGCTCCCGGTAGCGTTGACACAGATTTCCATCCTACAGATACTGCTCTTGTAAACCTCAGATCAATTGTTGACGGTCTTCTAGAGGAGAAGCCTATCCTTCTGGTTGGTGAGCCTGGCTCTGGTAAAACATTCTATGTTGAGTATTTGAAATCTCAACTCCGCTCATCGGAAGATATTATACGTATCCATTTGGGTGATCAGACAGATTCCAAGTCACTGCTTGGTACATATTCCACTGGTGACCGTCCAGGTACATTCGAATGGAAGGAGGGTCTTTTGACGATGGCCGTTAATTCAGGCAAATGGGTTTTGATTGAAGATCTTGATAAGGCGCCTACAGATACACTTTCTGTTCTGCTACCATTGCTAGAAAACCGTGAACTCTTGATACCTTCTCGTAACCAGGTGATTCGTGCTAAACCTGGCTTCCAGATCTTCGCAACAATCACCAGAGATAATCACACTTCATTTGATCTTATTGGTCAAAGATTATGGTATACTGTTTCTTTGATTACACCAAGTAATGATGATTTGACGGCTATCACTCGCTCAAGATTCCCACGTCTGACTGCTCTTGTAGACAAACTCGTCGAGACGTTTGATGCTGTTCGTGGTGCCTATGCCCAAAAGCATACTCAGACTCGTCCTGTGACCACTCGTGACCTATTCAAGTGGGCTGCGCGCTCAGATGCGTTGCTGAGCAAATTTGACGTGACTTCCGAGGTTCCTACTTCTGTATATGATGATATCTTTAGAGAAGCCATCGCTTGCCTTGCTGGATTCCTTCCTGATTTCAAAACGGTTATGCTTGTGGCTGATCTCATCGGTGAGTATCTTGAAATTGGTTCGTCCAAGGTCGAGCCCATTCTCACTCGTCATATCCCTGCCATCCATCAGGATAGCACTGTTGTCACAATTGGTAGAGCCACTCTGAACAAACGCCTTGTTAGCTCTGCTGCTGAACGCAGCTTTGAGAGTGCTCGACAAAACTTTGCTTTAACGACGCACAGTTTACGTCTTCTTGAGCAAATTGCTGTAGCCACATCTCGTTCTGAAGCTCTGCTGCTTGTAGGTGAGACCGGTACAGGTAAGACTACTGTTGTCCAGTACATGGCGAACTTGACAAACCAGAAGCTTATTGTTGTTAATATCTCTCAACAAATGGAGACTGGTGATCTTGTCGGTGGTTTCAGACCTCTCGATGCCAAGATGCTTGCTGGATCTTTGTCTGAGGACTTTGAGGAACTTTTTGACGTGTCCTTCTCTCGTACAAAGAATGGTCAGTTTCTCGATGCCATCAATGCTGCTACTCGTAAATCCAGATGGAACAATGTCATCAAGCTTTGGAGAGAAGCTTTCCGTCTTGTGAAGAATATGACTCTCGCAGATGATACAGAACCTGCAAAGAAGAAGCGTCGTCTCAGTACCCAAAACATGCGTGAGTGGGCTGACTTTATGGCTAAGGTCGATTTGTTTGAACTCCGTCTTGAAGATTTGAAAAAGAGCATTTTATTTCAGTTCATCGAAGGTCTGCTAGTCAAGGCGGTCCGTAAGGGATACTGGATCTTACTTGATGAGATCAACTTAGCGCCTGCAGATACCTTGGAAAGTGTTGCTGATTTGCTTGTGACCCCACCATCATTGACATTGCTTGAAAAGGGTGGTGATCCCGATGCCGTTGTCAAGGGCCATCCTGATTTTAGACTGTTTGCCTGTATGAATCCTGCTACTGATGTTGGTAAACGTGACCTTCCCCCTGCTGTCCGTTCTCGTTTTACTGAGATCTATGTCGATAGCCCTGACAGGAACATTGAGGACCTTCGGTTCATTATCGAGAAGTATATTGGTCGCTACAGAATGAATGATCAGCACGTCGTTAACGATGTTGCAGAGCTCTATCTGTCTGCCAAGAAGCTTGCTGAAGATAATTTATTGGTTGATGGCGCAGGTCAGCGTCCTCATTTCAGTATTAGAACTCTCACTCGCACATTACTATACTCTACGAGCATCTCCAAGACTTATGGTCTTCGCCGTGCTCTCTATGAGGGTTTTGCTATGAGTTTCTCCACCCTCTTGGATAAGGAAAGTTCAGATCTCCTAGAGACTAAGATCCGCCAACATATTTTAGAGCGTCTCGGCAACATTAAATCTGTTTTGGCTACTTTACCTCCTAAACCTGATGATGGAAACGAGTACATCCAGTTCCGTCATTACTGGCTTCGCAAAGGTGAGCTCAATCCTATCGAGGATCCAAGCTATATTATCACGCCATCAGTTGAACGTAATCTTTTGAATCTTGTGAGAGCCACAGCTACTAAGAGGTTCCCTGTTCTGATTCAAGGCCCTACTTCAAGCGGTAAGACAAGTATGATCAACTATCTTGCCAAACACTCTGGTCATGGATTTGTTCGCATCAACAATCACGAGCATACTGATTTGCAAGAGTATGTGGGTACCTACGTCAGTGATGAAAATGGTGCCTATGTCTTTCAAGAAGGTGTTCTTGTTGAGGCTATGCGTAAGGGTTATTGGATTGTACTTGATGAGCTTAACTTGGCCCCCACAGACGTTTTAGAGGCTTTGAACAGATTGCTTGATGATAACAGAGAACTTTTGATCCCGGAAACTCAAGAAGTGGTTAAACCTCATCCTGATTTCATGTTATTCGCTACTCAGAACCCCCCTGGCCTCTACGCTGGTCGTAAGGTCCTTTCTCGTGCATTCCGCAATCGTTTTTTGGAGCTTCACTTCGATGATATCCCCCAAGACGAACTCGAAGTAATTTTGAGAGATCGCAGTCAAATTGCTCCTTCTTATGCTAAACGTATTGTCGAGGCCTATCGCGAATTATCTCGTCAACGCCAATCCACCCGCGTTTTTGAGCAGAAGAATAGCTTTGCTACTCTTCGTGATCTTTTCAGATGGGCTAATAGGGAAGCTGTGGGTTATGAACAGCTTGCATTGAATGGTTATTTCTTGTTGTGTGAACGTGTCAGAAATGAGGAAGAAAAGAGAGTTGTTGCTGAGACTCTGGAACGCGTGATGAAGGTGAAACTAAACGTGGATTACAACTCGATGGTTCCTGCTAACATTATTGCTGAAAGCTCTGGCGTTGTTTGGACAAACGCGATGAAACGTCTTCTGGTGCTGGTCCACCAGGCAATGGCTCAAAACGAACCTATTCTTCTCGTCGGTGAGACTGGTAGTGGTAAGACCACCATCTTTCAGGTTCTTGCACAAGCATTCAAGAAGGAATTGCACATCATCAATGCTCACCAAAACATGGAAACTGGTGATATTATTGGTTCACAGCGCCCAGTGCGTAACAGACCAGAGAATCAACATAAGTTGAGTATTCTTCTCTCTCAATTGTATAACGATTCTCACTCGTCACTCAGTGATCTCATTGAGGTTTACAAGACTCAACATGAAAGTGTTTCACAGAATAATGCTGAGCTTTGTTCACAAATAGACACTTTGCTTGATTCAGCAGACCAATTATTTGAATGGGTTGATGGTAGTCTTGTTACTGCCCTGAAGGATAGCTCATTCTTCCTATTTGATGAAATTTCTTTGGCTGATGATTCTGTGCTGGAGCGTCTTAACTCTGTTTTGGAACCCGAACGTACCCTTCTACTCCCTGAGAAGGGTGGTCGTGATATCTTGGTTGTTGGTGCTGATGGTTTCCAGTTTTTTGCTACTATGAACCCTGGTGGTGATTATGGTAAAAAGGAACTTTCTCCTGCTCTGCGTAACCGTTTCACTGAAATTTGGGTTCCTTCCCTTGACAGTTTTGATGATGTGGAGATGATTGTTCGTTCCAAGCTCGATAGCTCACTGCAGCAATTTAGTCCAGTCATTGTCCGTTTCTCACATTGGTTTGCTTCTACTTTCGGTAATGGAGATGCATCTTCTGGTATTATCTCGCTCCGTGACATTTTGAACTGGGTCCAGTTTGTCAACATCATGACTTCTAAAGATATGTCTGCATCCGAGGCTCTGTTTCATGGTGCTTGTATGGTCTTTGTTGACTCGATTGGTAGTAACAATATGGCACACCTTGCTCAGTCTGATGAGATCCTTGCCAAGAATCGTTTGGAAAGTGTTACTGTACTATCTGAGATGATTGATCCTTCTAAGTCTTCAGAGCTTCAACAAGAGTATTTCAATGAGCCTATTGTCAAGAAATTCACTGATTCTGTGGCTCTAGGCAAGTTCCACATTGCACTTGCTGCTGATGCAATCCCAGGTGATCCTTTCAGTCTGAATGCGCCCACCACTGCTATGAATGCCATGAGACTTGCTCGTGCTATGCACATTCCAAAGCCTATTCTTCTTGAAGGAAGTCCTGGTGTTGGAAAGACCAGTTTGGTCAGTGCTATTGCTTCTGTAAGTGGTCACAAGCTTATCCGCATTAATTTCAGTGACCAGACGGACCTGACAGATCTCTTTGGTTCTGACACCCCTGTCGAGGGCCAGGCTGCTGGCGAATTTACTTGGAGAGATGCACCGTTCCTGCGTGCTATGCAAACTGGTGATTGGGTTCTCTTGGATGAGATGAATCTGGCTCCTCAGCCTGTTCTTGAGGGTCTCAACTCATGTCTTGATCACAGAGCAGAAGTTTATATCCCTGAGTTGGATCGTTCATTTAAGTGTCACCCCAACTTTCGTGTTTTTGCTGCTCAGAACCCCCAGTATCAAGGTGGTGGTCGTAAGGGATTGCCCAAATCTTTTGTGAATCGCTTCTCTGTTGTCTATGTTGATTCACTGACTATGGCTGATCTGCATGTTATCTCCAGCCACCTGTACCCATCCATTGCTTCTGATGTGAGGGAAAAGGTGGTGAATTTTGTTCAGCAAGTTCAGCACGAGGTTGCTGTTGTTCGTTCCTTTGGTCATTCTGGCAGTCCCTTCGAGTTTAATTTGCGTGATACACTTAGATGGTTCAAGCTCGCTGTTGCCTATGATCGCCCAGCTGAAGAGTTTTTCGATATGATTGTTCGAAGTCGTTTCCGCACTGCACATGATCGTGAGTACGTTACCAAATTGTTCCAATCTCACTTTGGCCCTGATAGCCTGAAGCGTACCATTGATTTCTCCATTGGCCCCGACTATGTTCAAAGTGGACACTCTTACTTTGAACGTAGTAGTGCATCTTCGTACTCTTCCAATCCCTTGATCGATCAACTGCAATGTAACAATTCCGTTCTTGAAGCTACCATCACAGCAGTTCAACAAGCATGGCCTGTGATTCTTGTTGGACCTTCAGATTCAGGTAAAACTTCCTTCTTAAGATATCTCGCTTTTATTCACGGTGCTGTGCTGAAAGAGCTTTCAATCAATGCTGATGTTGACAGCAGTGATTTGTTGGGTGAGTTTGATCAGGTTGAAGACAGTCAACAACTAGCTCGCGTATGGAACGAAGTTGACTTATGGTTACATCTGAATGTTGATCAGCTGGGCTCACGCTATGTTGCAATCTCGCAAGCTGCCGTGGCCCGAGACTTGGAAAAAACCTATGGTCTTCTCAAGTTGGATCCCGCTGCGAATGCTGTGGTAGACATGATTGAAAAGTACCACACTTATGATTTCAGTAAACCTCGCTTCCAGTGGTTTGATGGTGTTCTTGTCCAGGCAATTGAGAACGGTTATTGGGTTGTGTTGGATAACGCAAATCTTTGTAACCCTTCTGTTCTTGACCGCCTTAATTCATTACTGGAACCTAATGGTTCTCTGTTGATTAATGAGTGTTCTGAGGCATCCGGAGAACCTCGCAAGGTAACACCCCATGCCAACTTCCGTATGTTCTTGACATCAAATCCTAAGTATGGTGAGCTCAGTCGTGCTATGCGTAATCGCGGTGTTGAAATTTACCTTGATGAGCTTTCAGTTCGTGCTACAAATTTTGATCGCAAAACTTTGCATCGTAATCTTGGCAATAAAGAGGCTACTGATATCGATGAGTTGGAGCCTCAACTGAAGGCGTTACAATTACGGCCTCAGAAACCTTCAATCGTATCATTTATTCCAGCTGTAAACTCTCAGATTCGCGAGATATCTCTCTACTGTGAGCGTACGTTTACTGATTCTGAGAAATTGCACTGGCTAGCTGGATCATTCTTTAATGGCACCATGAAGCATCTTTTGACAAACAACCCTCTTCCAACTGATGAATCATTTGTGTCATTATTCAGTTTGTTCCGGACGCTTTCAGGATCTACTTTTGAGTCATACTACACCAAGTTGTCAGAGTTTTTGACTGTCAAGAATGTGCCTTCTGTTCTTCTGGAAAGCAGAATCACCAATCCCATCTCTGGTGAGTTCTTGTTCTCATTCAAGGCACACATTATGCGCCATGCTATCAAGGAAGCTGTTGCTCATGCCATTGCAATGGACTCGAACTTGCATCAGCTGAGTCCTCTTCAACAGGCCGTTCACAACCGTCAAAAGGGCCGCGTTCAGATTACTGATATTTATTCTTTCGTGATGCAAGCGCTAGAGATAGATCCTACGGCTGATAATGCGGTTGAACTCTTTGATTTATTAGCCGACTTTGTTGCTTTGGTTGCATCTGTTGATGCCGACCCTAGCAGGATTCCCATCTATCGTGACATGTTTGCCACCTGGTTGGAATCTACTGATGGCTCTCATGATCTTAAGTTGGCTTCTCTTGGTCGCGCACTGAAGTTCGAATCTCATGGCAGCGGTATGGAACGTTTGTGGTCTGGCTTCGGTCATGGTGGGTTCATCTCTGAGCAGAATTGGGTTGACTATTGCAAGCTTTCAGAGCTTGCTAATAATTTTGACGATCTTTCATCCCAATTCTTTACCGAGAGTATCCAGGAAGTTTTCTCTATTCGTGAAGCACTTGCTGCTGCTCTCTCTGATGCCCACTCTACAAAGACTGCACCTGGTTTGATTGCTGTTTTGACGAATGGTATTGCCAAAATTGAGGACAACCTGCTCAAGGCTCAGGAGACACGCCATGCATTCTTTGCACCAGCATTTGATTCATTGGCTTCTCTTGTGAAGGTTGCATTCTTTGCCAACCCTTCCCTGGCACTTCGCAGATCTTTGACTCGCCTTGCCCACTTTACTTCTTCAACGCATACTATCGAACTTGCTTCGATGTATGATGATTTAGATAAGTCATTGGTTTTGCCCTCAGTTCCTGTTGACCACTTTGATCTGTCTACCAAACTCCTTGCTGTATTTGGTCAGATTGATGCTGTTCCATCTAGCCAGCAGGAGTCTGCTTCGTTGGAAATCAGAACACTTGTGAAGGAGCTGTTCACTAACTCACGTTTCATTCTTCAAAACAAGCTTTCAGATCTACAAGCCATGCTCACTGCTCGTGTTGCTTTGCTCTCTCAGGCAATTCCAGAGGCTGACGTTTCTCATATCCAGTCCTTATTGACTGGTCTCGTGAACCCCAGAGCTATATCAGATGCACTTGTCGCTTTCTCTCAGCTGCTGTTTGATCTGTATGTGCCTACAGAAGTTTACGACCCTGCAATTCGCCAACACGTTAAGTATGCCCGTTACTTGTCCCAGAAAGCTGCCTTCGATAAGGATGTTCATTACTGGACTTCCGTTCGTGGTGTCTTTGTCTCAGATGCAGAAACTGCTGTTGATGAGTTACTACTTCAACAGAGAGATGGTCTTGACGCTCAACCAGTACCTTCTGTATATCGTCCAGAGCGTTCCCAGGCTGAGCTCATTTACCGTGATGTGAATGCAGTTCGCAAACTTTTGTCGCCTGACTACTATCTTCAGCTTGATCATGCTGGATTGGAACTATGGAACAATAACGTGGAGCATTTCCTCAGACGTCTCAAAGCTTATGGTCCTTATGAGGACTTAGTTGGTTTGATGAAGACTGCTGTTAGTGGTCTCAAACTCGGATTGAACATGAGACACCTAGCTACAGAATCTTCCCAATCCTTACACTGGCTCATTGATCCGTTGGCTATTTCATTTAGTGGTGAGCTTAGTGCTAACTTGTCTGCTTCTAGAGGTTTACAAGCTTCTCTCGGCCCACGTGCAACGGATAAGATTAATCTCCAGCTGTTACGCATTTGTTCCCTTCACAACTATAGTGATAGCTACCCTGTTATCGAGGAATCTCTGGCTTATTTCTATCGTAACTGGTCGATGGAACGTCTTCGTGAGGAGGAGAAAGCTAGAGAGGATGCCTCTGTATTCAAATACTCTGATGTTGATGCTGAAGAAGAGGCTGAAAAGGACTTTGCAAGACTATTCCCTGATTTTGAAGGTGATGTACCAGACTCTAAGATATCTACTGATATTGAGCAGCACTACGAATTGTTGAATGCCTACCTTGCACTCTTCAGCGACTCCAAGAGCCCTCTTTTGTCCAGTATCGTGAAGCAGTCTGCGAAAACACTGTCCAGCATGGAGCTGCCCTCTACTACTGCCCAGCTGTCTAATTACCGTGTGCTACCTGGTATTGTTCTGGGTCTCTTGGAACGCGTAGCTGAGACTGTTACTGCTCCTGAGTTCAACTTCTACTCTAATTCGCATTACAGTGAAGCTCGTCGTGCAATTGATATTTCACGTCTTGTATCTGCCCGTGTTAACCTTTTCCTCGCTCGCTGGCCTGAGCATGATACTTTGCTCATGCTCAAGAGAGCTTGTGAAGAGTTGGTTGCTTTGCCAGTAAGCGCTCCTCTTGCTCGCTTTCTTGCTAAGATTGAACAGATCTATCATATCTTGAGTGAATGGCAACGCTTTGCTAGCAAGGAAGTTGCAGTACTAGATTTGCTTACCAGTGTCAGTGAACTTATTGTCAGTTGGCGCCGTCTTGAACTGTCTACATGGCCAAGTTTGTTCTCGCAAGAAGATCTTGCTACGAAGAAGGCAGGCTCCAAGTACTGGTTCTACCTGTATGAGAATTTGATCAGTAACCCTGTTCGACTTGGTCATGAATCCATGGATTACACTGAAATTGTTAAAACTCTTATTCTTTTTGTGTCTGAGTCTACTTTTGGCCAGTTTGAGAGCCGCATTCAATTGCTACTCTCGTTCCATCGTCAGCTGGTGCTTATGGCTGACCGTTATGACTACCTGAACCGTGTTGCAACTTGTGTGAAGAATGTTGTTGGTTTCTACGAGCAATACTCCCACCAGGTCAGTGCCCAGATTGCTGCCCATGTCAAGGTTTTGACTAAAGAGATTCAAGAGGTTATCCTTCTTGCCAGTTGGAGAGATGTCAATGTTTTGGCATTGAAGCAGAGTGCTCAACGTTCCCACAGAGCTCTGTACAAGATTGTTCGCAAGTATCGTGATTTTGTCAACCGCAGCGTGTCACAAATTGTTGAATCTGAGGCTGAGAAGATCCAAGCTAGTTTCACTGCATCCTCTTCTCTCAGACTTACTCTTGACGTTGATGCTCATGCTCACTTACTCAAGGAAGATAGCCTCACAGCTGGTCTTTGGGCCGCTCGCCCTAGCCATCTCCACAACTTCGAGAAACGTGCTGAGTTTATGATGGATTATGCTGATCAAGTTTCTTCGACAGATATTTCCAGTCTTGCTACGCTTGCTAAGACATCTGTTTCCGAAGCTGAGCGCCTGCGTAACCTTACTCCAAAGACCTTGACCAAGGACAACACGAAACTTGTCTCCTCTCTACGTGTTGAGAAGCTCCAGCTGCTCACCTCTGTGCTTAAGTCTCTTAAGGAAGCTGGTATGCGGACAAGTGTTCGTGCTGATACAATGGAGAGTCAGTCTGTTTTGACTGAAGTTATGGCAGGTACCCCTCATTTTGACTCCTCCTCTGATTTTGGTTGTTCTAATGTGTATTTCTACCGCATTATTGAGCTGCTTCCCCGTCTCAGATCTGCAGTTGTCTCCTCTGAGAGCGATGTACCGGCTTCTGACCTGCGTAGAGGATTAGCCTATGGTGAGAATCTTGTTCACAGCTTGCTTGGGCAGCGGAAAATCGCTCAGGACTCTGTTGTTTCAGGTCGTGCCTTCATTGAATCTTTGAATGAAAAGGTTTCTGGCTTAAGTGCCCTTCTTGACTCTAATGATCAGGCTGTTGTTTTGACCCCAGCTTGCCGTACACATATGACACAGTCGCTGAATCTCTTGGCCATATTCCCCGAGTTCACTTCTGCTGTTATTGAGTCAGGTAACCAGTATGGTGAATCGAATGTTGATATCTCTTCTATTTTGTCGTCTTTCGGTTTTGGAAAGGATAGAATTTCTATTCCCACCGTTGTGACACATTCTTGGGCTGCTGGCTTGTCCGAAATCCACAAATCGCTGCTGAAGTTCAGTACTGCGATTGATGGACACTCTGCCACACACTCCAACTTGATTTCCCCCTTGGTATCTGATTTGGCTGAAGCCTTGACATTTACTCCTGTTTTCGACGATATCACTCCCTCTGCTACTGTTGAGGATATTGATGCTGCTGTTATTGAAGTCTGCAATTCAGTTCTGGTTGTTATCCAGACCATCATCAAGGCCATCAATGTTGTTGTACCTGAAGATGATTGGTTCATCCATTCTCAGAATGTTCTCAAGAGTGCTGCAGCCAGTTTGCATGTGTCCAAGATAAGTGAGAGATTCTCTAAGGTTACTGAGATGATCTCATTGTTTGCCCGTACCAACACCAAGGTTGCAGCTGCCTATATGGGCTCTCTTTTGCCTTTCATTGCTGGTTACAAGTGGATGATTGATGCTGTTGCTTTACAACTGTCCAGACATTTGTTTGACAACACTCAGGCCACTTACTTGCTTCTGCGTGCTCTCTACTCTCTGGCATCTGAAGGTTTATGTTCTCCTCAGCCACCCTCTGAGGGTGAGGAGGATACCTCTAACATGCAAGATGGTACAGGACTAGGTGATGGTGAAGGTGCTCAAAGCAACTCTAAGGATGAGGAGCAGGACGAGGACCTGACTGAACAAGCTCAGACCGAAAACAAGGAGCAACAGGAAAGAGATCCTGATGAAGAAGATAATGCTGTTGAGATGGAAGGCGATATGGCCGGTAATCTCGAGGATGCTGATCTTGGCAGTGATGATGAGGAAAAGGAAGACCAAGAAGAGCAGGAGGAAATGGATGACGAGGTCGGTGATATTGACGATCTTGATCCCAATGCTGTTGATGAAAAGATGTGGGATGACAAGAAAGAAGATAGCACCAAGGAGAAGGACACTGATGAAAATGTCAAAGGTGAAGAAGATGATCTTCAAGCCAATGACAATGAGGACGAAGCTCGTGAAGGTGATAACAAGGATTCCGCTGATAACAATGATAGAGATCATGAGGACGATGATATTGATAATGACCAGGACGATGATGAAGGTCTTGGTGAACAGGAAGATAATGTCAATCAGGCTGATAAGGAGGAACTTGAGGAGGGTGTTGAAGAAAAGGAAACCCTCGAGCTGCCTGAAGATATGAACCTTGATGGTGAAGATGATGAAGGTGGTGAAGAACAAAACGATGCTATGGACGATGCCATGGATGGTGGTATTGATGACGAGGAAGAAAAGGGTGGAGATGAAGCTGATGAGCCTAATCCAGCTGATATTGATGCTGAGAATCTTCCCGAAGGTGAAGAACAAGAGGACGTTGATGAATCCATGGACCCTGAAAATGATGAGAACGCTGACGAGGATCCTACCGCTGCATCCGACCAGGAAATGGAGGAGGCCGAGGAGGCCGATGCTGCTGACGACCGCGATCAGCCCAAGGATACTAGTCGCAGTAAAGAAGATATTGAGGATGCTATGGATCTGGACACTGAAGGTCTTCATGGCCCTGAAGATCACCAAGACGAGACCAATATGGAGCAGAGCACACTTGCCGAGCCCGAATCCAATGTGGCCGGTGAGGGTGCCAACCAGGACACTGCTGAAGAGCAAGACGCTGTGGATGTTGGTGAGACTGCAACTTCTGCTATGGACTCTGAACTCCAACCTCAGGAGGAAAAGATTCCTCAGGAAGCGAAGGACTCTCTGAAGGAACTTGGTGATGCCATGAAGGAGTTTTACAACCGTGAACGCGAGATCAAAGAGCGTAGTGAGATTGAAGAGGAACAGAAGACTGAAGAATCAGCTAACATTAAGCCTGACGAAGTTCAGCATGTTGGTTCTGAAGACAAGTATGACTCTCAAGCAATCGGAAAGGCTAATGAGCAGGAGCATCAGGACATTGACCAGGATATGGCTATTGATGAAGAGGAGGAGGAGGTTGATGAAAAGCCTCCTACTAACACTGAACAATTCCAAGACCCTGCAAATGGTGGTGCCGGTGAAGATTCTGGTGAGCCTATCAAGGAGGAGCCTGAAGATGCTTTGGACTCTATGGTTGGCAATGTTGGTGAGACCAAGGAGATCGAGATCGACGAGAGCCAATCCGATATTGATGCTCAGGACGATTCTGACGATGTGGAGGAACAACTCAACGAATTGTCAGAGTCCCGCGAATTGTGGCGTGCATACGATCTCAAGACCCATGGCTTAACATTGATTCTTACTGAGCAGCTCCGTCTGATTCTTGAACCTACTCTTGCTACCAAGCTTCGCGGTGACTATAAGACTGGTAAGCGGCTTAATATGAAGCGTATCATTCCTTATATTGCGTCACAGTTCAAGAAGGATAAGATCTGGCTGCGCCGGTCCAAGCCTAGTAAGCGCCAGTACCAGGTTATGCTGGCTATTGACGATTCCAAATCTATGGGTGAGCCTATTGTTACAGACCTGGCTTTCCAGGCCATTGCTCTTGTCAGTAAGGCTCTCACACAGGTGGAAGCTGGTCAGCTTGCGATTGCCAGATTTGGTTCCGATACTAGCATCGTGCATCCCTTCGACAAGCCTTTCAACCAAGAGTCTGGAGCTCGTGCCCTGCAATACTTCAAGTTTGATCAACCCCGCACAAATGTCGAGCGCCTGTTGAACAAGAGTCTTGATTACTTTGAGCAGAGTCGTGCTACCGGAGGCCCCTCGGAGAAATGGCAGCTTGAAATTATTATCTCTGATGGTATTCTCGAAGATCAGGACAAGGTCCGTCGTTTGGTGCGTCAAGCCCATGATAACCAGGTAATGGTTGTCTTCATTGTTCTCGATGCCATCAACAAGGATGGCTCTATTCTTGATATGAACCAGGTTAATTACATCCAAGATGCCAATGGCAACATGAGCTTGCAAGTTGACAGCTATATGGACAAGTTCCCATTCGAGTACTATGTTCTCGTTCGCAACATCAATGATTTGCCTCACGTTCTTGCCTCTGTGTTGAGACAATACTTCCAGGCTGTAGAATAGAAAAGATAGCATTAATTGTTACTTATTGCATATTTAAATTTAATCATATTATTCACTTACTCTCGTAGCTTGGCCCACTGGCATATACAAGCCTTCCCTTTAGCAAATACCTGGTAAATCAATAAATAAGTCGAACTCACTATTTAATGCGATACTATTCCTTACTTCGACTGAACCATGGGTGATCTCGGGCGATCTCTAACCTCCCCGCGTTATAGTACCCCTTACCCACCCCCACATTATCTTCGGTGGATTAAGTCCGCTTTTTTTGATAGCTGGACCACGATGCCAAATTATACGTTATATTATCGGAATGGAACTGTCGCAAGAGCTGTGCTAATTCTGCTCGAGGAGTTTGGTCTGGACTACAAGTTGGAGTACGTTGACTTTAAGACCCGGACGCTTGACGATGGTAGAGACTATACCAAGATAAATCCTACCGGAGCTGTACCTGCTCTTCAATTGAAAAACGGACAAGTCCTTACACAGGTTTCTGCTATTTTGCAGTATCTCGGTGCTATTTCTAGAGTCTCAGTGTTCAAGCCCAAGCGAATGGAACGTACCCGACTGCAGGAATCCTTGGCCTTCTGCCAGGATATCCAATCTGCGTATGTCGGTGCCATGAATGCGCCTAATGCAGAGGCCAAAAAGGCTGCAATTGATCGCTATTTTGTGCGTTTGTCTCAATTGGAAACACAGCTTACGGCTACCAATCCATTTGTTCTTGGAAGCCACTATACCCAGGCAGACATCTTTGCAGTTGTTTGCATTGAGTGGGCCGAGAAGTTTGGAGTCGACTGGTCCAAGTATCCAAAATGCCATACTCTGCTTCGTCGTGTCCACCGGCGGCCTGCTGTTATTGAAGTGTTTGCCATTGAGAAGAGACGCCAGCCCGTCAAGCCTCGGTTATAGTTAAGTAGTAATCTATGTATTTTTATGGCACTTATTTAGCAAAACTTACTTCTGGCGCTTGTAAATCTTGTCAAAGAAAGCAGTGAAGACCTGCTTCTTGAGACCCTCAGCCTCGTCGACCTTCTCGATCTTGGCCTTAAGATCGCCAGCGACACGCTCCTCGTACTCGTGGTAGTAAGCCTTGATGTTCAGCTCGTCGTAGACAGCCTCAACCTTCTTCACATCCTCGGGGTTCTTGCGACCGTAGTGGGCGTCAAGGATCTGGCGCTGCTCGGGGGTAGCCTTCTCAAGAGCGACATTGATCAACCAGCCACACTTGTTATCCTGAATATCGGTACCGATCTTACCAGTGATGTTAACATCGCCGTACAGATCCAAGTAGTCGTCCTGGACCTGGAAGTAGGCACCAAGGGGAATGAGCACCTCCTTGGACTGCTCCAGGTTCTTGGGGGTAGCCTTGCCAGCAGCGTAGAGAGCCAGGGCAACAGGCAAGTAGAAGGAGTAGAAGGCAGTCTTGTAAGTAACAATGTAGGTGTGCTTATCAAGAGAGAAGCGGCTCAAGTCAACGTGGTCCTCAGGAGCAGTGATCAGGTCGAGCAGCTGGCCAAGCTCGGTATCCAAGGTGACGTCGTGGTACAGCTCAATGAGATCAAGGTAGTAGGACTCCTGGCGGAAGTACTTGCGCAACAGCAGGTAGATGCTGGACTCCAAAAGGAAAGCATCGTTGATGGCAATCATACCCACACCAGGGTGCTTGTACCAGCAGGGCTGGCCACGGCGGGTGATGGAGCTGTCCATGATATCATCAGCGACAAGGAAGAAGGCCTGCAAAAGCTCAACAGTCCAGCCGAGAACAGCAACCTTCTTGTATTCCTCGCCAACAAGCTCGGTCTTGCCGGTGATCAGTCTGTAGGTATCAATCACAGACAGACCACGGTTGAGCTTTCCACCGGGAGTGTTGTAGAGAAGCACCTCTTTGAGCCAATCCTTGCCGGATTGCGAGAGCTTGGTCTCGGAGATGATCTCGTCAATTTCACTGACGATCTCAGGGAAGACTTTCTCAAAGTCCTGGCGGCTGGCAGGTGTGAATTTCGACATGGTTTCAGTACAGCTTGGAGTACAGATGTAAGCCAATCCTCCACGCCCATCGCGTTTTTCTGAAATTGGGACTTGGGCGACGGGTGCCGCAGGATCAGGGTTAGGCAGGGCAGGGGTTGAAGATGGTGTGGGATGGATATTATCCAATTTTTTTTTCCCAGGTCCCAAGAAATTTATAATTGTGGGATCTTTTCCTTTTTAGACTCTTACCAGATACAATTCAGCAATGAGAAGACTTTCCGATTCATTAAGAAGATTGTCCAACAACCTGGGTTTCGGTGGCAAAAAGGATAAGCAGCCCGAGAAGGCCGAGCCTGTTGAAACCAATGAGCAAGAGGCCGAAGTCGAGGTCGACGAAGACGATGAGGAACACCTTGATCTCGCTCGTCTCCAGGAGAGCGATTCTGAAAGTGAGATCGAAGTCAATGCCAACGACAACGAGGATGATGAAGACGAGGAAGACGAAGAGGAGGAGGAAGACGAAGAGGAAGAAGATGAGGAAGACGTTCCCTTGTCTGAGGCCGAGCTCGATGATGATGCCGATGTTGTGCCCTTCCAGAAGACCACCATCAACAACCAAAAGGCCCTTAAGGAGAGTCTCAAGGCTTTTGAGCTTCCTGCTTCTGCTAAGGAGAACTTTGTCGAGCATCTGTCTATCACCAGCGACGAGCCCATCGTCCTCAGGGATATCTACGATGACACAGAGCGTGAGCTTGCTTTCTACAAGCAGGCTCTTGCTGCTGCAAATGATGCCAGAAATCGCTTCCGCAAGCTGAAGCTCCCCTTTGCCCGCCCTACTGACTACTTTGCTGAGATGGTCAAGAGCGACGAGCACATGGACAAGCTTAAGAAGAAACTGATTGAGGACGAGACCGCTAAGAAGGCATCCCAGGAGGCCCGCCGTCAACGTGAGCTCAAAAAATTCGGCAAGAAAGTCCAGCACGCTAAGCTTCAGGAACGCCAGAAGGAGAAGCGTGACACTCTTGATAACCTTAAATCTCTCAAGCGTAAGCGTAATAACGATGATATGACTGGCGAGCAGTTCGATGTGGAAGTTGAGGATGTTCTCCGTGATAAGAAGAAGGAGCGTAACGACAAGTACCGTCTTGGTGGATCCGGCCACAACGCTAAGCGTGAGGCCAAGAACAAAAAGTACGGCAGCGGCGGTATGAAGCGTGGTATGAACCGTAATACCGCTGAGAGCTCTATGGACGTCTCTGGCCACAATAACAAGTCAAAACAACGTCCTGGTAAGAGCAGCCGTCGCCACAAATAATCTTTTTCATTTTATTGCATATAGCGCACTAAATATAATTCTATTCTTCTAAGTAACAAGCGCAGCAACTTCAGGGTCCAAGTATCTAGATAGAACGGGCTCTGGACCTAGACCCTTGCGTTTGCGAGTTTTCAAAACAAAATTACGAGCCAGCTGGTCACCCTGTGCAGTGTCTAGTTGTCCTAGTTTGATACTGGTGTCCAAAGGATCACCAGGCACATTGGCCCATTCATGTAACGTTAAACTGATAGTTACCTGTCCCTGTGCTGCGAGACGGACATCTGTTTCGAATCCAAATGAGTCGATAGTGGGCAAAATGCCCTCAATAATATACAAGGGGGTACCTGGGATAGGCCTATCGGACAATACCTTACCACGGCGCTTATGCAGTCCTTCATAGACAGCACGACCGCTCGAAATAGGGCCAACCGCAGTACATAAATAAACAGGTTCCATAAGTCGAGGACCAGCGACCAGGAATGCCGAATGGCATGCTCTCCGGACAGTAGGGGTTATTTGTCCACTTGAACGTAGTACAGGATTAGCAGAGAGCATAGTATCCATAATCTTGAATTGAACATTTCTCATTGGCTCTTCACAAAGTGGTCCAGCACTTGTAGACCACTTAAATCCCTCAACAATGCTTTCTTTGGTATCATTCAAACTTGTCTTATCAGCCGTAAGAGTATCATCAAGAAGTATGTTGTAGCCATTGGTCTCAGGCCCAAACGCCCACAGAGAAGCGGCTGCCATGTTATCCCACCCGTGTGTCTTGAGCACCGTTCTTAACTGCTTCGATCCCGGCTCTAATTCTCTCACATCCTCAATCACCTCAGATGTAAGTGGCTTCGATAAGATCGTGATTTTGTTCCCGCCATTCGGCGTAGACGCTGGAAGAGCAATATAGGATTCTTCTGTACATGTTTCTTTGAATCTTACTGCAGGATCTGAGACTTTGATTTCCATTTTAGCATAGATTTCACGAAGTTCTAGCATAACACAATCGAGATACAGTTCACCAGGTCCTTCAATAATATGTTCTCCAGATTGTTCAGTTGTCACATTCAGACTACCATGAATCCTAGTAATTATACGGAGTCCATCGAGTAATTTAGGCAATTCAGATGGTTTCAGCGGCTCAATTCCCAATTTAACCACAGACTGAGACAGATAGTTGATGGGTGTAAAGATCCTGGATGATCCCAATGTTGCGCTGTTGGAAATGATACTATCAATGCCTGCAATCAGTATTATATTTCCAGTAACAGCAGTTTCAATGGGAACTCGATATCGACCTTGAGGAATCCATAGTGCTTCCACGGTTGCTTCTTGCTGCTCATGAATATCATGATGACTATCAACAGTCACAAGAATACGGTCACCGACACTCACTTTACCGCTAAACACACGAGCCAATGCAAATACATTTGATCCAGTTGCATCAGGAACCAATTTCACAACATTACCAATGAACTTATTGGTGTCACTAATTGCTTCGGGAAAGATTGTATCTACCATTGCTTCTCCGGGTCCAGGAACAGTTTCTAAGATTGAATCCACGAACCCCGACCATGAACCAAAAAATAGGCTACAAACTTCGAGAAGGATATCTCTGGGATTCTTTTTGTACGCTTTTTTGTCCAAAGTGATATAAAGTGAGTCCAGGGTTCTTTCCAAGTCCTCCTTGGATTCACTCAATACTGATGCATATAACTTGAAAATTGGATCAAGAATGAAATAATTAAACGTCCTTGTCGTTCCTGTACGTTCAAATCTACCTCTATTGTAGAAAATATCTCCCCACAATCGCCTTTTGAAAAGCTCTGGGTCACAATTGTACTCATCAGCATACATTGAAGCATATGATTTCAAGGTAAACGACCATTTAAACTCTGTAGAAGCAAAAATCACATTATCCCGAACTGGATTGAATTCCAAAAGTCCTAAACTTGAAGCGAAGGCATTAATTTCATCAAGCAAAAACTCCAAGCGAAGGAAAGCATCTGAAGATGTAAGTCTCAAGTCAAGCATAAGTCTGTCCATTTTATTCAGTACAAGCACAACAGGCTTCTTTTGAAGTGCTGCCTCTTTCAACGCTATTCTTGTCGTAGGCATCAATCCTTCAATTACATCCACAACCAAAACAATACCATCTACTAGCCGTAGTCCTATGCCCAGCTCGTCTGCAAAATCTGTGTGGCCTGGAGTATCAACAACATTGAAAACGAATGATTTTTCCTCTGAATCCTGAACGATCAAGCTTAGAGGTGTTGACTTGACAGACATTTTACGGCGTTGTTCAATAATATGAGTGTGAGTATAATGCGACGAGTCTTTACCATCCAGTTCGTGGCTCAAAGCAACCAAAGAATCAACTAAAGAAGTCTTTCCATGATTTCTATGACCAACAATAGCAA
This sequence comes from Wickerhamiella hasegawae, assembly GCA_030572535.1. Classification (NCBI taxonomy): domain Eukaryota; kingdom Fungi; phylum Ascomycota; class Dipodascomycetes; order Dipodascales; family Trichomonascaceae; genus Wickerhamiella; species Wickerhamiella hasegawae. The sequence continues at coordinate 299,709 of JAJLZZ010000012.1, forward strand.
TATTACGGATATGATCAGGTCTTTTCAGCAATTCTACCTGGAACTGACGAGAAAAGTTTACTGGAGGTAACTCTGTATCGTCAAGTACAAAGGTTTTTGTAATCTGTGGGTCAACAATGGGTTGATCTATGGCCTGGGTATCATTTTCATAGTGTAATATTTCCACATCATCATCGAATACTTCCTCAATGGGCTCGTGATATACTTTGTCCTCGTATAAGACCACCTGGTCACGGGCCCCGTTCTGCGAACTTGTCTCCACAAGGGCAGAATCCAGCGGTGTCTTTGCTACTAAGGACTGGTCATGAGTTGATTCCGTCTCACTTTCAGAGTTGGAATCAACGTCGGCACCAATATAATTGCCAAACTCATCATAGTCCATCAATCTGGATCGTCCTTCAGGATGGATGGAATTTAGGTAATCCAACTTTGAAGTGTAGATACTAACTATCTTGGCCGTCTAGTCAAGATTGCTAAAGCAACTTGTATATCTTGGTAGTCTCGAATTCACCTAGCAATATTTACATACATTAAAGCACAGCATTTTCGGCAGCTACTTTGGCTTGGAGGCCTAACCAGCGCTGGGACTGTTCCACACCTTGAAGAGCTAACATCTCACGACCCTTAATCACACTCCAGCCATTGTTCTGTGCAAGAGTCATGGTTGGAGTAATATCAGGCTTGTATGCAGCTTCTAACAAGTAACGTTCTTGATCGTTCTTGGCGGAAAGTATACGTTCAAGGCAAGTCTTGATTTCAGTGGGGATCTCCTGATCACCTGGAATAGTGCTCATGATGGCAGCAGGCGAGATATTTTCAGTAGTATCAAGAATACGCACATTATAGTGGTGAGGGAATTTAGCAACAACGTGTTCAGCATTCGCGCGGGTACGATTCAAGATCACAATGTTATCAAAGTGCATCTTGTGGAACGCATATACAGCAGCTAAACTGGTACCACCAGCACCTAAAACAAGTGCGGTCTTACCACGACCATTTTCAAGCCCAAATTTAGCAAATGCATTCTTGATTCCAAGCCAATCGGTATTATCACCAACAATCTGAGCGTCTTCGCGGCGAATCAAAGTATTAACAGCACCAATCATCTTGGCATCATGTGTCAAGACATCAACATGCTCCATAATAGCCTGCTTCAATGGAATTGTTACAGAGGCACCACCAAAGGACTTACCCAACTCCTTGATGTGGCTTGCAACATCAGCAGCGTTGGTAGTCTCAAAGCGACCGTACTCATGAGGGAATCCCAAAGTCTTAAAGGTGCTATTATGGATATCAGGAGAACGAGAGTGGGAAATAGGGCTGCCAGCAATGAAGTACTTCTTAGGGGTAATATCACCCAGAGAAGCACGGATAGTATTGATCTCAGCAATTGACAGTTGACCGGGAGCAGCAGGGAAAGGAACACCACTATGAGTCACAGGAGTGAAGAAAGTGTTTAAAACACGAGACATCTTGCCCTGTGCACCCATATTAATGGCGATAAGAGGAGCAAGATTCGAACCGCTGTGTAGCGAGCGGAAACGTTCAAGCTCAAAGTTATCTTGAAAACATTCTGCAGAGCCAACAAACTTGATAATATCAGAGATACGGCTAGCCTGGAAGTATTTAACTTTCCATTCTTGAGCAGACCACTTCAAGTCACCCTTGACATTGTGGTGCGAACCAATGATTCTAGTTTTGCCTTTAGCTTGAACAAGGTCGCTGAGAACGTGCTCTGGAAGTGTCAGCTCCAAATCGACATACTCAACAGCAAGCTTGTACGCAAGTTTAACAAGACTAGCATATGTCTCAAAGTCGTTATCTGGGAAACGACCACCCTGAGAAACAGTGCGCAACGTGAAAATGATCGGGAGGTCAGCTTGCAAGCGAATATGGCCAATCTGCTCAGCAACGAATTCAGGATCAAGTGACTGCAACAAATCCGCACGGAGCTCAAGAGCTTGAGCACCTTGAGAAATCTCCTCCATGTTCTTAACTTGAGACAAGTCAGGATAAGTCAAAGACAAAAAGTACGATCTGCCAGTAGGAATGGCAGGAGACTGAGACTGAATCAAACCTTGGGCAAATCTGTTGACACTGTGCTTGAGAGCAACGCGTTCGCTGTCAGACTTGACAAGAGCAGAGAAGTAGGCTCTGTTGGAGCATTCGATGTAATGGTTCTTACGACGCTCATAAACAGCATGGATATCGTTGACGTAGGCAGGCCGAGTCTTATCAATCTGGAGATATGTTACAATATCATTGATATTACGATGAACGTGGACAACAATACCGCCAGAAGAAATCCAAGCCTTCAAAGCATCACGAGCCTCAGGAGTCTCAATGATTCCGCCACCACAAGCAACAACAGTTTCCTTGGGATTCTCGGTAATGAAACTGGTAAAAGCCTCTAACTCAAGTTTTCTAAAGCCTGTCCAATCGTCCTCTTCAATAATCTTGGGAATCGTACGACCTTGAGTCTCTTCAAGGTAGACATCGAGATCAGTAAAACGCCATCCAAGAGACGAGGCAATATCCTTGCTGAGAGATGTCTTACCAGCACCACGCATGCCAATAACAATGATACTACGTTTGTTCGAAGACTTATCAGGGCGGCTGTGAGTATGAGCAGTGTCGTTTGTAATACCCTTGAGCTCAACGTTCAAGTTACGGAGTGTATCCCACCAACCAGGCCAGGTCTTACCGGTAGTATGGCGCTCCTCAATTGTAACGCTACCAGGAGCTTGCGTAGATAACAAACTCAGACTCATCGCAATTCTGTGATCATCGTGACTGTGCAATTTTCTATCAGGAAGTTTCAAGGCAGAGACATCAACACCGTCAATCTCAATACCATCGGGATGCTCACGGCATGTCACACCGAAACGTTCAAGTTCAACGCGCATAACCTCGATACGGTTAGACTCCTTGACACGTTGGTTTGCAATACCATCAATGCGAGTCGTACCCTTGGCAACGGCAGCAACAACGACGGCAGTCATAAATGCATCGGTCATAGGTTCCATATCAACAAGTGGCAATGCCTTGAGTCCACCAATAGGGGGTCCCTGGACAATAGTCGAGGTCAAAGTCTGTTCAACAGTGCATCCCATGGGTCTCAACACGTCAACAGCAAATCTTGCATCACCCTGTAAAGAGTTGGATCCAATAGATGGAATAGTACATTTAGTACCTGTAATAGCGGCAAGAGCAAGGGGATAGGTAGCGGAACTAGCATCACTCTCAACAACGTATCTTTCAGGATTCTTGTAAGTACCGATAGGAATATGATAGGTGTACTGCTCAGTATCAGACTTCACAACCTTGATACCGAAGTCGGCCATCATTTGGATAGTCATATCAATATAGAATTGAGAAATAGGTTTTCCTCCAACAAGAGAAAGTGTAACAGGCTTTTCAGCGTAAGGTGCGCACATGAGAATAGCAGAAACATACTGCGAAGAGATCGTAGCGGCGAGCTCAATACGACCACCAGGGAACTTCTTACCAGCGGCAAGAGCTTGAACCTTCAAAGGGGGGGCTCCCTGGGCATTCATGTAGTCAATATTAGCGCCAGCGTTACGAAGAGCATCGACCAAAGGACCAATTGGACGCTCCTGCATACGCTTGTTACCAGTGATAACAACATGTTTAGACTGCTCAGACTCCTCAACAAAACAAGCCAGACAACTCAAAAATCTAACTGCAGTACCGGCATTACCCAAGTAGATAGGCTCCTCAGGGGCAGAAAGCTTACCACCGTGACCAGTGACCACAAGCACGTCACCGCCATCAGCCTTCTTGACTTCAGCAGCCTGCAACTTCTTGACAGCATCCATCATATAACCAGTATCATCCGAGTGAAGAAGGTTTTCAATACGACAGGTACCCTCACCAAGCGAAGCAAGAACGAGAACACGGTTAGAGATCGACTTGGATCCAGGAGGGACAAGAGTGTACTCCTTGGGAATCTTCTCATAACCACCAACGGAAACCTCATCTGTCAAGACAAAACGAATATCTTCATCAGCAACAACAGTAGCCTTGGGCTCATAGGTCTTACCGATGGCACTCAAAAGGACAATCTTCTTCTTAGCACCGTCGTTCTTCTTGTCAACATTCATAATACGGAGAAGATCATCAACAGGTGTCGCAGTGAAGTGTGAGCGCTGCTGAACAATGGGATCAAGAACAGATACGGGCAATCTGTAACTTTTAAGACAAGAAGTCAGACGGGCAACAGCCGAAGCACTAAGATGGCCCAAGTAGCGAGAGAGCTCGGCCTCAAGTACAGCACCAATGGCAACACATTCACCGTGCAAAATGTGCGGAGTAAGAAGAGCCTCGAAAGCATGGCCAATGGAATGGCCAAAATTCAAAAGGTTACGCAAGCCTCCTTCACGTTCATCCTTAGTGACTACCTCAGCCTTGACTCTCACAGAACCATGAACAATTGACAGAATAACGTCCTTGATAGAACTCAAATCGACAATTCCGGTTTTGGGATCACGCTTCGTAACGTGCTCAAAGAAAATAGGTTGGACCTGTTCCAGGCGAGTGAATTCCTCTTCATCCCAAATAGCAGCAGTTTTGATGACCTCGGCCATACCATTAATAAATTCACGAAGAGGCAAAGACTCAAGAAAAGCAAGTTCAATAAAGATTCTTTCAGGTTGCCAGAAAGCACCAACAAGATTCTTACCGTGGGGTGTGTCAATGGCAGTCTTACCACCGATAGAGGAGTCGACCATGGACAGCAAGGTGGTAGGGATCTGGACAAAACGAACACCTCTCATGAATGTAGCAGCAACATAGCCGATCATGTCGCCAATAACACCACCGCCCAAGGCCAGAATGACAGTGTCACGAGTGCAGCCCTGTGAGAACAGGAAATCCTCAACTTCTGCCTTGGTCTCTCTGCTTTTGCTCATTTCACCAGGAGGGATCAAATAAGTCAGAAACCGGGCATTTCCCTGTTGCTCAATCTTAGCTTTGAACTGCTGCTCAAGCTTGGAAACATGGTCGAACCTGGCAATGTTGGTGTCCGTGATCAACACATAAGTGGATGATTTCAGATTGGACAGAACTTCGTTGGCAATATGATCCTGGATTCCGTATCCAAGATGGATAGTATCCTTACCAAGAATACTAACTCGTGTCACCGACATGTTCTAATCGATCCAATTCAAAATCCGTCTGTGGTGACTTCGACGACTTCGATGACTCAATCGACCTGTAGGTAAATTGTCTAGGAAGCTGTGGCTCTTGGGACCAATTCAGTGTTGAATGCGATGGCACACTGGGGGTAATGTGATGACTGATATTTCATTGTAATTTACCTAATATTTTTTCTTTAATCCCTTTTATCCTGGATCCGTTTACTGTTGAACGGGTTCTGTAATTTATATTTAATATGGTTAAATCAGCCAGCCAAAAGAAGACCAAGGCCAAGGCTCAGGAGCCTGAACCTGTCGTGGAAGATGAAATTGTCCCTGTGATTCCTGATGCTAACCTCGAAGATCTCGATACTACCAGACAATCTGGTCGTACAGTTCGGATTATCACAGGCTCCTACGAGCACAATTTGTTCTGCGTAGCCTTGACAATGAGCCCAAAGGGTGAGTTGTTTACCCCTATTTTCCATTTCACTCCTCACACCCAGTCAATCCGGTGTCTGGCCTGGTCCAGACGATTCCTGGTTAGTGGTGCCAACGACGAGCTGATTCGGTTGTATGATCTCCAACGTCGCAGAGAACTTGGTACATTGATGCACCACCAGGGTCAAATTCTTGCTCTGGAGTTCTACAAATCAAAGTGGTTGCTGTCTGGAGGCAGCGATGGTAAAGTTTGCATTTGGCGTATGAAAGACTGGGAATTACTCGGTGAACTCAAGGGCCACAAGGCCCCTGTTGTTGATTTATCGATCCACCATACTGGTCGGGTTGCCATTAGTGTGGCTGAAAACAAGAAGGTCATTCTCTGGAATCTTATGACTGGTCGCAAAGCTTCTGCGCAATCCCTTCGCGATAGCCCCCGCAAGGTCAGCTGGGTCCCCAATTCCAACAACTATGTTATTGGCTTTGACCGCAAGATTGTGTTGTACAAATCTTCTAAACCCGCTTTCGAAATGGCTCTCGAATCTCCTTTGCAGCATATGGAGTTCTACAAGGTTGACGGAAAAGATGCCCTGTTTGCTTCTTATAGCAATGGTAAAATCGATATTTTCGAATTTCCTGAGGACATTTTCGATGCTCCCACACCCTCACACACTCTCGAGGGTCATTCTGTTCGTGTGAAGCACTTTGCTTTCCTGGATAATCTTCTTGCCTCTGTATCCTCTGATGGTAAGACCGTGGTTTGGGATCTGGACACTAAGGATCAGATCGCTGTCTACTCTAGCAGTGACCGACTCAATTGTGTTGCCCTTGTTCCTGATGAGGTTGAAAAGGATGTCAAGCGTCCTCTCCGTGATCTTGGCTCCGATATCGACACTGAGCCTGAAGATAATGCTCCCAAGCCCAAGAAACTCAAGAAAAAGAAGGCCAAGGTCACAGTGACTGAGGGCTAGTTTCTGATCTTTATTTCTTAATTTTGTAATTTTATAATTCATAAATAACATGAAGCGCTACAGATATTCGGGACATTTACACGCACAGCCACTGGCGCACTCATCACTGTTTTTCCACCATTCCGTGGCACAATCATCGTGAAGCATATGGCTACAATTGACACAGACAAAAGCTTTGCGGCGAATAGGTTCCTTACAATACTGACAGGACATCTTTTCAGCTTGCCAAAGACGTCTCGAGACATTATGAGTCTCATCGTCATAGTCAGAATAGTTTAATCCCACGACACTCTCGTCACGAGAAACATCACGAAGCTTGATCGATCCACCAACATAATTTCCAAAATAATTGAATTTGAGAACCTCTAACCGTTGCAGATCAAGACCCCAGTCTTGAAGCAGCACGGCATACATGTTTCGATGATGGTTCATGACGTGGAGCAGCTGCTGTGCTAGATCGAGCATGGGCTGTGACAAACCGTAATCTGCATCGAGAAACTCACGATCATAGTTCACAGGGTTCATTAAAGTGACAGTAATCTCCATACTGTCGCTAACCTGAATACTTTCTCTGCGAGGTGCACTCGCGTATTGTTGGGGAAAGCCAGAAGGGCTAGAGGCCAGACTTACTGTCTGTGATGAATCTCTGCGTTCCAGAAGGAGATCTATGTCGCTGGAGTATGACATGGGTGCAAACTCACCAGGAGTTGCCGGAGTTGAAATCACGCTTTGCGACCTACGAAACGCATTAGAGGGAGAAGTTCCCAGAGAAACAGGGCCGCCGTAGCTACCCAATTCAAGATTGTAAGCCAGGTGTGGCACACTCAGTCTGTGATTGACCTCTCTCAGGTTCTGAAATGACTCACCATCAATAAAAGACACTTCGGCTTTATCTAGTGAGACTGAATATTTGCTTTCCTTGTAAGGGATGTAAGGTAGCATTTCGGACCCTTCTTGGTACTGTTTTTGGGCCCTTGCAACCACTGGTCTAAACGATTTGCTCAGAACGCAAGCAATACCTGCCAAAAGTTGGACATTTTGTGTCTTCTCCAAATGGCTTATTATGGCAGCGGATGTTGACCAAGAAAATGGATGTCCAGTCCATTCAAAAAAAGTATTTGTATTTGGTCTCAAAGGGGGCTGAATCACGTCAATTGAGGGGTCATAATGATCCAACTGAACGTAATATTCCATAATTCGCCAGATATAGGCATCATCGTGTCGACCGTATTTCTCAGCAACTCTAGCATTGTGTGCTGCCATCTCTTGTGGGGAATGTTTTTGATCCAGCCAATATTCCCTGGCAATATCGACTCTATTGGGAAGAATGTCGTTAAAATCAACGATTTCAAACTTGGCTCTACCAAGTTTGGTAGATGAGAGAGAATTTGTCTCTTCAACAGTGTCTCGATGAGAAACCTGTTCTGAATCGACACCAAACTTCATCGTCAACCTTGCAGCAGCCATATCCCACTGCTTGTCACCAGGTGCATCAAAATCAGAGTCATCCGACACATAGACATCGCTATCACTTTCAGACTGATCGCCCGCAAAAATACGGTCAAGGGCTGGTAGCTCTTTATTCTCAGCATCTGGGTTGGTCTTATTAAAGAAGCAAAGAAGTCGCCCATCACGAGTCCATACTGCACCACAATTTTTCGGTAATGGTGTTGAATCAATCTTTGGAATAGAAGCAAATTCATCAAGATATTGGCCTGCATCGGCCTCTTCATCCTGCTCGACCTCATGATTCGATATAACACTATCTTCATCCGAGGAGTCGTTAATGAACCCATAATCATCATCAGACTCGTATAATCCATGACTATCCCCAAAATGATCCACATTGTTATTCTTTTCTTCAGTGAGAACAGATTCGATTGGAATCTTGTCACCCATTAGGTATCTCAATGAGAATTCCAACGCAGGCTTACCATGGAGGGCCAGCTCTTGATTTGATGTCTTCAGAAAGTCTTCCATTTCGGCCAGAGTTGCAGCATCAACATTAGGATCTTCCTCAACTTGACAGCTCATTGCAGCATAGGGATATTCAGATGGAAATTTAAGGTTGACTCTCAGAACAAGGAGCTCCTCGCCAACACCCCAAGGGCCTCTCAGGGTCAAGGTAGCTCTACCAGTGTACAAATCAATAGACTCGAACTGGATTTTGGGGAACTTGGCGCCAACTGCAGTAACCTCCTTCGATAGGCTCTCTACTGGAGCAGCGGTGGAATCAGCAGCCTCGTCATTAACGCCATCTCTCGAAAACTGAGGAGTTGCCAGATTTTCCTCATTGCCCAGTCGTACACCAGCAATCCAATCAAGATGAGAATAACCCTCGTCGCTAGTCTGTTGTAGTTTGAAGAAACCTCGTCTATTGGAATGGGCATCCTTTTCCAATGGCGAAGCATGGTATGTGATATCGCGGCGGAGCAGCGGTGAGAGACTTGAGGGCACGTGGACTTTATTCAGAGAATCACTGTCAATAGTCCATACCTTCAGCGTGTTGTCAGAGGACCACGTCAACATATCAAATCCATTATCTTCACGGCGGATAGAAACATCTTTGATGGGAGCGGTATGCTCTTCAAACGTTCTAATCGGCTCAACGTCAACAGTGGAATTCTCCGGGTGGCCATTCAGGTCCACTAAGAATGCCGAGTCTTTACCACCTCTTAAAGGCACTAGCAAAGCACCTGAACCAGCAGGTAAGAAGCGTGAACGCCAAATTGGGTATGAAGTGTTCATAGTCAGTACGGGGGTTTGTGATTCGAGGTCGCCATAATTCCATAGCTTGACGGTTCTATCAGTTGAACAGGTGAGAATTCGATTAGATTGGTTTCTATCGAAATCAATTCCATTGATACGGCCAGTATGTGCAGCAATATTTACGACTGGAATATTGTTCTTACGGTCATCCCAGAGTAATAGCCGATTGTCATGGGCAGAAGCAAGCATGTGGGGCTTGTTCTTGCACCATTTGACCTGTGCAGCACCAGCATCAAAGTCCGCAAAGGACATAGATGGTCTCAGTGGATCTCTCAAATCCCATAGATGAATATAAGTATCAATTGAGCAGGATGCCACCACGTCTGGTTTAGAGGGATTGAAGTTGATGTCGGTGATAGCTCTCGAATGGCCATGCAGAACATTCTCAATGGCATTCTGGCTCGGAAGAGCCAAATCCCAGAGAATTAGTTTTTGGTTAGACGTCGATAGCACCCACGATGGGTGATTGGGATGCGGACACCACTGAACATCAGCGACTTCCCACAATGTCCGCAGAGATAACCAACGGGGAGGAGAGAACGGTTCCTGTAAATCCATGATATATAAACCAGACCTGGATGCCATTGCTACATCCCGGCCTGATGGGCTCACGGTAAACGCACCCACGCCATAGTCCACTGTCACCGAGATCTTCGACATGGTCGAGACGGCTACAGTCAGCGGGGTAGTGGTGATGGTTTTGTGAGAGGAGCCAGGCTGGTCCTGGGCTTGGGAGATTGAATTGCGAATTCCTAAGTTTCGGAGATTTTAAAGGCTTAAATAATGAAATTGCACAATATTAACTATTTATTTACTGTTTCACAGGCATCTTAGAGCATGCCATCGGTGTCACTGTCTACAGAGTTAAAACACATGAATGCAAGTGATTCCTGCTGCAATGCTCTTTCAATTACATCGCGAATAAACTCACGGGGCCCATCTTCTCCTTTCCAAAGCGTCCTATCAATCGAAGAGTCCTTGAGTGAGTCGTATATGAGTTGTACAGACTTTTGAGTGGCCTGAGTGCGAAGCTTCTGGAGTACCGAGCGGATAAACTCGACATCAGCAACAAACTGCAAAACGCCAAATTTTCCGAGATGGTCAACTTCACGAATTCCAGCAAGGAAAGATGTCAAAAGATTCTGGTGCAGTATTTGAAGTGCCTCGCGAAGCATTGAAGGGTGGAGCTCATGGAACTTGGAGTGTGTGTCCACCACAACCATGAGACACTCATAAGTGGAGCTGGAAATTCTGGTGGGTACTTCGTTGGAAAGAAGCTGCTCATTACGAGCAACAATCTCATCCATGATTGTTTTGTGGATGACAGTCTTCTTCTTGCGGACATACAGCTCAAAAAGACTGTTCTGTACCTCCTTCAGAGTCTGAACAACACTCGGGTTCACGGTATTGTCACGTATTTTAAACGACCTCCGGAAACTTGAATAAATATCAGGGATAACGCGAGCTTCAAGACCAGCAAAGTTGTGCATCGTCAACAAGAGTTTGGTATCTGAAGACAGGGGTTGAGGACGGAGTGCCTGCATGGCATCATCCTGAGTAGTGGCTTCTTCCACTTCATGCTCAGCAAGAGTGGACTGAAGACTACGCAAACTCAGTGATAGGGCACTGCTAACTTGACCTTCCACATAAGTTCCCAGGTCAGGAATGCTAGGATCGGCCATGTTCCGGATATGTTTCAGAATCCAATAGTGGTACTTGCCATATACTGCAGGAACTTTTTGCAGCTCCTCAATTGTGCCATTTTGGAAGTCCTGAATGTAGCCCAGTTTCATAGAGTCCCTGCTCCATGCATTGGAGATTGAAGTCACGAAAAGTTGGCGTACGTTCTTGAGTGACACCGAATAGAGGTTCTGCGGACCTAAAAGCTCCGAAAGCTCAGAGCCAACGATAGAAAGCGTAGATAGAATCCGGCTAACATACCTAGCAACTGATAAAGCATTTGCATTGGCGGGAATAAACGCCAGCACCTGGTGGGACCGCTCTGATTCATGTGCAGAAGCAATGGGTAGCACCGATGTACCGGTGGTGGGCATATTAAGCCATTCATCCAAGCGAGACGAAATGGCGGAAGTCAAGCCATAGAACCTCTCCTTGACATCGTTTTCCTGCTGGGTATTCAGCTTCAATGTGGGATCAAGTTTCCTGCCGCCGCTCAAAATAATCAAACACTCGCGCCAAAAAACAGTAGCTCTCTCCACAATCTCGCGGAACTCAGTGAACATTTCCAAGTACCGTGACCAAAGTCCTGTAATCTCTGTTGTGTCTACGAGTTCTGGGCCGTCGGATCCCTCGTGTAAATCATCCTTGGAGATATTTAGGCGCAGAGCCCAGGAAACAACATCGATGCTTTTGCCCTGGCCAGAATTCAGGGCAATTACACCAGTCTCAACCTTCAGGCGATTAAAAAAGTCATCAATCTCACCTTTGAAAACTGTTGCCTGATGGACCATCCATTTATATGCGGGATTCTCATCAACACCAAGATCCAGGAGCATATCAAAGTATCGGGTGTAGTTCTTGTCGACTTGGGCTTGGAACAACAGGTTCCACACTTTTTGACGGTATGAATCAGTGATATTTCTGATATTTTCGTCAATTAAGCGCGCAATGCGATGGCATTCGGGAGAATTGCTGGGGTCGGTCAAAATGGTAATTTCATCAGCGCCTCTTCTGTAGTCTCTCATAAAATCGTGATGCTCACTGTTATCGACATGTTTTTTCAGGATTGCGGGAAGATCAAAAATGTATTTGTTGTCGTCAATGACCTGCAGAGACGTCTGGTAGCGGGATCTCTGGGAACTCAGCTCCTCTAATGGGCGGTTAAGGATGGTGAACTTGTTAGTTGCTTCATCCAGTTTGGCCTTCAAATGGTTGATTCCACCACCGTCTTTTTCTGTAATACGTGAGGATGCCAATTGGCGCATGACATCGTCCAGGTTCCGCTTGGTATTGACGAAACGCTCATAGTCATCATCCACCAGAGTTCTCAGACTGTCGTTCTGGGAAGAAATGGTCTTTTGCAAGTGGTCCAATGCAATTTTCAAATCAGAGTAACTTGTATCGCCGTGCACATCGTGCAAAAAAGACCTAGCACTGAACTTTGTAGAGCTAAGCAGGTACTTTGCCTTAGTGGCAGGATCGGAGTCGACATCAATGCCCTTGGCTCTCAGCACTGACAACACTGACGAAGAAATACCCAATGGGTCTCTTTCGTCCGAAGCAACCCGTCTGGTGTTCCAGGACGACATCAATTGATGGGTCAAAGCCTCCTGGGCAGCGCCGCCTCTAGTGCGGCCGCGATTGGGGGGTGCGGTCGAGTCGGCCCGGTCTTCATTGCTGTGATTCCATTCCGACGGGAATTGGGAGTCAATATTATACGCTTGCAAGACTTTATCCATCTTGTTACCACTGCAGACCCTTGCTAGCTGGCTAACTGGTCGCCCGGTTCTCTCCACGACACACCTGGAAGGTTACTAAGGAGGCCCGTAACGGTGGAATCTGTGTTTATTAGCTGGTCTATACCACAGCAATTGGTGGGATCTGGTGTAAATAGATCGATTTCTGGTGATGAATGAAGTAAATCATTCATACCATGAGGGTGATACCTTAGAAGACTTGTATTACCCCGACCTGAGAACGCTGGAGGCCAAGGGCCTGGTGGACATCTCTTCCCAGGCTTCATGGCTTGCCAGCTCTGAAAAGCCCGAGCACGGTGTGGAATTAATTACCGACGACTCACCGCATACGTTCTGGCAGAGTGACGCCACGCTCCCGCACATTCTGACCATGAAGTTTAGCAAACGGGTGGTGGTGTCCCAGGTGTCTGTGTTTGTGTCGATCCCGCACGACGAGTCCTACACCCCGAGCATAATCGCATTGTATGCTGGCACCGGCATACACGATCTTGTCATGTATGGTACGTGGGACCTAGTCGAGCCCAACGGCTGGTGCCATATCCCGTTCAACGTCGAGGGCAAGTCCGACCCGATCAAATGCTTCCACATGAAGCTGGTCATTCTGGGCAACCACCAAAAGGGCAAAGACAGCCACATTCGGTCGATCAAAATCTTCACGCAGCGGCCTATTCTCGAGAAATCCTTTTCATAAACTACGCTCCTACGTTTGCTTGCATACACTTATTTATATTCTACACTTCATAATAACTACAATTCCTCTGCCAACTATTGACATGAACTAACTCCCACAGCTTGGCGGGCCCGCTGAATAAACGTGATCCACTGATCCCACTGTGCATGGGAATATTTTGTTGAACTTGAGAATAAGCTCTGTTGGCGTCTTGGAACTAGCTCAGCAGTTATTCAGCAATAGTAGTCAGCGCAAGTAGCGTAGGCACTTGTAGACGAAGACGACACGGGGTAGGATTATACCGCCTAAACTATATTCTCAGCCACGCGGAGTGGCTGAACCCCCAGCTCAAAGCTACACTCAACCTCAAACAGTGTCTCGAGCAAGTCCTAATATACCTGATCCCACAGGTAACCTCTCATCAAATCAGGCAGGGAATACTGCTTCCTTGCCTTACGCTACCAGAGAGAATTTCTCATCTGGAGGAGTTCCAGTTGCCGTAAATGTTCCCGTGAACCTTACTCTTAATGCCCCATCAATGCCAGGTGTGGAGCATCTCCGACAACATCCTAAACTTCCTAGGCACACTCAGAGGGAATCTGAGTACCCCCCTGTGTTAGATTCCGGTTTTGGTAGGAGTAACACCACTTTATCGCACAGAAGCAGTACAGAGACTGAGGGATCACCTTCCCCAGCCTTAACTGATCGAACTGTTGATAGTCAAGTTCGAGACTCAACTATTGAGCCACCCACGTCAACGATTCTACCCTCACAAGAGTTAGCAGAACCTACCCAACTGTTAATCACCACGACTGAGGGAGATGATTTGACAAGCTCCCAGCAAGCACCGAAGACTATTGAAGGAGCCTCTTCCTCTGTCATACACAGTTCTGACACTTCTGAACCAGAGACTATAGTGCCACAAGCTGAATCTGCAGATACTTCATCTGGAGAGAGCACCACTACAACTGTCCCCACAGACGATTTTACGGTAAAGGTCCCCAATGTCCTTCCAACCATAGTTCTCAATGATCAACCTGAACCAGAAGAGCCCACTGTACCAGAAAGATTAGGTGTTATACCTCGCCAACGTTCCTATACGTCGCGTGGAGTTATTAAAAGCCTACGTCCCCGCCCAGTTCAACGATACCTGCGTGACCAAATTGTGCATTATGCTACGGAGCTAGAGAAACTGGAAGAGGATAAAGCGAAGCACGAAAAAGTACGGGACAGATACGAAGGTCAACTGAAGGAGTATAAGGATCAACTCCAACTGGTTGAAGCTCAGAAATCACAGGCCCTTGTTGAAAAAGAATGTCAAATTGCTAATCAACGGGCTGAAATAGCTGAACTTCAAAGTGCTCAAATGGCTCAGGTGGCTAGACTTGAACAACAGGTAGCTGAGATGCAGACACAACTTAGTTATGAAACCACTGGTCGGGATCTTATTATTGACAAAGAACGTGCTGCTCTTCAGTCTGTTTTCGAGTATACTATTGATCAAAAGAACCAGGAACTGGAAAGGAACGAACAACGAGCTCGTGAGTTGCGAAACGAGGATCGTGCCAAATCGCGTGATGAGATTGCCGACCTGCGGGAACAAGTTTTCTCCTTGGAACAAAAACTTACCGAAGCTACTGATGCCGTGAAGGTGGTAGCAGATCGGACCGCACGGAAGCGTCGCCACATTGCCCAACAACGCGCTGATGTGCTCTATGAGCTGAGCGCTGGGACCGCTTTCCCTTCTGGAGGAGTTCAGTCTGAGGTCCCTACTATTGAGGAACCAGAAGACCCAGAAGCGGATCTTAAGCTCTCCACCTCAACCAGATTAATTGCGGCGCCTAAGACGAAACAATTAATCAAACCCCCTGCGCCTGTAAAACTACTTACAGCTTCCCAAGACCAAACGACCGAACAATCAACGAGCACGCATTCTACAAGTGAATCCGGGGAGGATTCACCTCAATCGCCCACTACTTCTACCGCATCTTCCGCTGTGACTTCCCGGGGGGAAACGGAACCTGTTCTAAGTAATAAGGAAGCGGAAACTGGTAAGGGAACAGATTCTGAAAAGTCTAAAGTCACACCAGAGAAGAAGGTGAACAGATTGAGAAAATATTCAGGAATTGTACTTCAGATTCGCTCCATAAAGACGAAAATGAATCAGCCGATCATTGAATTGAGACTCAGATCAACTGACGTTACTATACCTGAGAATGTGGATGATGCCTTTAATTCTAAACTTGGCCCATATTGGAAACTTGCTGTTGGAAATGAATTGGATTCACTCCAAGAGATGAAAGTGTACAAGGTAGCCAATGATTATAGAGGCAAAACACTATCTACCCGATGGGTATTTGCAGTCAAGATTAACCCAGATGGTTACGTTGACAAGTTGAAAGCTCGACTAGTGGTTCGAGGATTCGAAGCAGATGAATGGGTTCAAACTTTTGCTCCGACCTTAAACCAAGAACATTTAAGGTTACTGTTAGCATATGCCACCATTGAGAACATGCACATCCACCAGATTGACATTAAGACAGCTTTCCTGTATTCACCTCTGAAAGAAAAGACATACATCACTATTTCAGGCGTGAAGAAGATGAAGTTTAAACTGTTGAAAACACTCTATGGGTTGAAACAAGGACCTAGAAACTGGTATCTCCACTTTAAACAGTTTTTGCTGGATTTGAACTTCACTGAGCACTTCCTTGACCAGAATGTCTACACTAAGGATGATGAACACAATCAGATCATCATTGCTGTATACGTTGATGACATCCTGATCATGTGCAAAAGTAAAAAGAAGATCAAGCGAGTGAAAGATAAGATCAGGACGAAATATACTATTACAGACCTGGGATCGGTGAGAAAGTTTCTTGGACTAGATGTGCAACGTGACGTTATAAATGGTAAAACTACACTTTCGGCTGCCAGATATATTCAGGATGTGATCACAAAGTTCAATCTTGAAGGACTGAGAATGTACTACACTCCTTTGCCAACTACCTGTGTCTTTGAGATAGAGGATACACTGTTAACTGCAAAAGAGAAACACTTATACCAACAATTGGTAGGTACTATTCGCTACCTAACTTCATCGGTACGTCCAGATATCGCATACGCAGCTAGAAGGGTAAGTCACTATCTTGCGGAACCAAACAGATATCATTTGGAAATGGTTTATCATATAATGGGATATTTGAAGAGAACCATGCATCGGGAATTGGTATTCGACAGAAGTAAGGACTTCTACGAAGCATACGCTGATGCTAGTTTTGCCCCATTAGATGAGAAAGGAAGATCTGTGACAGGCACTTTAATTCTGTTTGCTGGTGCCCCCGTGTTTTGGACTAGTACACGACAGAGCATTTTCACTACAAGCACACGTGATGCGGAATTACTTGCATTGGCTTCAACCATTCTCACGGTGAGATGGGAAAACTTTCTACTTGAGAAACTGGGTTGGACACCAAAAGGAGCGATCAAAGTTCACGAGGATAATATCCCACTCATTGAGACTGTCGAAGGTGATAAATCCTATGCCAGTCACGGTGGAAATAATCCTTGGGTATCAAGAAAGCTATGGTCGATACAAACTGCGGTAGAAGAATTCGATATTGAATTAACTAAGGTTTCTACAAAAGACCAACTTGCTGATCTATGGACAAAATCGTTACCTAGACTCCAATTTGAGGAAATTTGTGAAAGAGCCGGAATGCCTTGTAATAAAATGATGTGAAAGAAATGCAAGCCGAATACAACATGATCGAACATGGAGGAGTGTTGAACTTGAGAATAAGCAAGAAAGGATTATTCAATCATGTTAGGTAAGACTTTATCTAATAGAAGATTGAATGAGACGTGTTACTACCATATATAGACAGTACGTAGATTTCTTTACTTTAATTCGATATACTTCATAGTTTAGGCGGTATAATCCTACCCCGTGTCGTCTTCGTCTACAAGTGCCTACGCTACTTGCGCTGACTACTATTGCTGAATAACTGCTGAGCTAGTTCCAAGACGCCAACATATTTCACTTGTGTGTTTACGTTTACTAACCAACATCCACACTCGACCATGACGGAGTTGGTTGCGTTATTGAACCAATCTTTGGATCCCAATACCGCCCGCGAGGCTGAGAAGCAGCTCAAGGGTAACGAAGCCCGTCAAGGCTTCCCCTTGGAGCTGTTGGCCATCACAAACAACACCAGCGTTGCTCCCGGTACTCGACTGGCTGCAGCATTGTTTTTCAAGAATCTCATCCGCCGCAAATGGACAGACGCCGACAGCAACTATTTGCTGAATCCCAACGATGTAGTCACAATCAAAACCGAAATCATTTCTCTCATGATCTCTCTGCCCCACTCTCTACAGGCCCAGCTTGGTGAAGCCATCTCCATCATCGCTGATAGTGACTTCCCGGATAGATGGGAGAATCTGGTGCCCTCGCTGGTCGAGAGACTGAGTACTAACCCTGAATCAAACAACGGTGTATTGGTAGTGGCCCACTCCATTTTCAGACGCTGGCGTCCCCTGTTCCGCAGTGATGCCTTGTTCAAAGAGATTGCTCTGGTGCTGGGCCAATTTGCCCAGCCTTTCCTCGAACTTCTGAGAGCTACAAACGAGAAGATTAAGTCCAACCCTCCTCTTCCTGAATTGAAACTGTGGCTTGAATCTATGAATCAGCTCGTCAAGATCTTCTATGATCTCAACTGTCAGGATCTTCCTGAGTTTTTCGAGGATCACCTCGAGGAGTTCATGTCTATTCTCCAGGAGAACCTCGTATATGAGAACTCTGCTATTGCTGCTTTGACTGACGATGACGATGCTGGTATTCTTGAGGAAATCAAGGCTGGTATCTGTGAAATCTTGCAGTTGTACACTCAGAGATACGATGAAGAGTTCTCCAAGCCTCTGCCTCAATTCGTCAACTCTACCTGGACCCTTCTTACCACTGTATCTCTGGCACCTCGTTATGACTTGCTCGTGAACCGTGCCCTTGGCTTTTTGACTTATGTTGCCAAGGTTCCTAGACAGATCCACATGTTCGAGTCTGACGATGTCCTTACCCAAATCATTGAGAAGATTGTTATTCCCAACATGACTCTGCGTGAAAGCGACGAGGAGTTATATGAAGATGATCCCATGGAATATACCAGGCGTGATCTTGAAGGTTCCGATTCTGATACTCGCCGTCGTGCCGCGACCGATTTCCTTCGTGAACTTGCTACTCTGATGGATGCAAAGGTCACTTCTATTGTTATGCGCTATGTTGATTCCTACATCGAGCAGTACAACCAAAATCCTTCCGCTAACTGGCGCTATAAAAATACCGCAGCTTATCTGTTCAGCTCTATTGCTGCCAAGGGTAACTTTACCGCTGCAGGTGTCTCTACGACCAACCTCTTGATTGATGTTGTTGGCTTTTTCAACCGTACAATTGCCCCGGATCTTATTGGTACATCACAAAGTACACATCCCATTCTCCAGGTTGATGCCATCAAGTTCATTCACAACTTCCGCAATCAGCTCACTAAAGAACAACTCTCACAGGCTCTTCCTCTGCTGGTGCAACTGTTGAATTCAAAAGACTACGTGGTTTATACTTATGCTGCTATTACCATCGAGCGTATTTTGAGTATCCGCCAAAACAACGGTCTCATGTTTACTCGCGCAGACGTGGAGGCCGAGGCTCCCCACCTCATCAAGAACCTGATGCGTTTAATTCTTCGCCATCATGAGTCCCCGGAAAAGCTTAGTGAAAATGAATTTCTTATCAAATGTATCATGCGGGTTCTTATTACCATCCAAGATGGTAGCAAGTCATTTGGTGATACCCTGCTCCCTCAGCTTGTTAACATTACCGAAGCTATCAGTGCCAATCCTGCTAATCCTCGTTTCACTCACTTCTTGTTTGAGAGTATTGGTGCTTTGATTCGCTTCAATGGTCCCCATATTGGTGAAGCCAAGCTTGAGGAGAGCGTTGTGCGTCCATTCTTGCAGATTCTCGGTCAGGATATCACCGAGTTTGTTCCCTATGTCCTTCAAATCCTCACTGAGGTTCTGAAGATCCAACCCCAAAACTCACTTCCTGATTCTTTCCGCCAATTGACCCGTCCCTTGCTCGCACCAGTTCTGTGGGAGTCTCGTGGTAATGTTCCCGCTCTTGTTGGACAGCTGGAGGCCATTCTGAGCCACGGGGCCAATATCTTTATTGAGGATGGATTGCTTCAGCCTCTTCTTGGTGTTTTCCAGAATCTTATTGCATCGAAGGCTAACGACCTGTATGGTTTCGGTCTTTTAGAGTACATTTTCCTGTACATCCCCAGAGAGCAAATTGCACCTTTGACACGCGAAATCGCACAATTGCTTCTTGTGAGATTACAGTCCTCAAGAACAGACAAATATGTTGCTCGCTTTGCTCGGTTCATGTACTTTTTGGCTGCTGGTGATCCTGCCCAGGGCCTTGGTCCTGAGATGGCTATCCAATTCCTTGACCAGGTGCAGGACGGTGTATTCGGTCAGATCATGAACTCATTCCTTTTGCCTAATACTCTTAAAATCAACGGTGGCAATGATAGACGTATTGCTGCTATTGGATTGACCAAGCTGCTTGCCCAGACTGAGGAGTTTACCACTGGCAAATACTCTAGCAACTGGACGAATACTCTGGTCACCTTGATTGGACTGATGAAGACCAATATTGCTGAGAAATCCAGCGATGCTCCTGCTGAATTTGACATACAAGAAATCTCTTTTGGCTCCAGCTTCTCCAAGCTTAGCTCTACTGCCAGCAAGCCTCTTGACCCTGCACCCCAGATTGAGAAACCTCAGCCCTTCTTTGTGGCTGAGCTTAAGACTTTGTCACAAAGATTTGGACCTGCGATCGGCCAACAGCTTCATCAACTGCCTGCTGAGTCTCTCGAATATTTGAAGACTTTGGAGGTTCTGTAAATACCATGCATTTAAAATTAAGGATTTTTTGGATTAGAAAACAAATTAATATACATAAATCTTGGCACCAGCTTGTGTCAATTCAGCAAGTAAGGGAATAGTTTCGTCTAAATCCCAAACAGCATTCTTTTTGACATCCAAAAATGATGAATCAATCATGATCTTTTTTATCCGGCCCAAATTAAGAATATTCTGAGCAGCCAACTTACGAACCCGGCCAGGTGTAGCCACCGCGAGGGATGCTGGTGATGACAGGCCCTTCTTGTCGTAGTCGATCTTGTTTTTGTTAATCAATTTGAGAGCTCCATGCTTGGACACAGGCTTCAATGCCCGAGCGACATCACAAACACGCACAGCCGACATTGACAGAACCAGAGTCAGGTCTTTGCCTGACCGTTTTCCAATCTCGTATTTTTCACAAAACTTGGCCATGTTCTCTAGTTCACGGGCTTCAGTAAATTTAGTAACATCAAAGATGCTTGATTCAGGAACCGAGCGATCCTGGAGCTCGATGGCAGACAGATCCTCGTTACCTTTGAACCGTTGAACTTTGGAAATAATAAAATCAGCAATAAATGCAGGCTCCAAAGTACCCAGGCTTTCCTTACGCTTCATATCTTGCAACATCTTCAATTGCCTCTTCTCACTAAGGCCCTTATCCTTTTTCTGTCTCTTGGAAGGGCGCTCCTCAAGAATTTCCTCGGGTTCGGACTCTGAAAATTGGTCCTCGGCCTTAGATTCATTCAATTCATGAGCATCAGGGGATCCCACATCAAATGAGTAGTCCAGCTGGTCGTCTAACTCGTCCGCCATTGTTTAACTTAGGAATCACAAATTATCTTTGTAAGAAATTTATTTCACACTATGAAATATTGCATATAAGGGTGCAGATCTGAACAAAAACTGCTTGGATTTCGGTAAAATTTTACCTATAAGGCCAAAGGTTAATAGAAAAATTATTCAAAAGAGAAAAAAAGGAGTCTCATCATCACAAATACTGATCAATGCCAGAATATCTACGATTCAAAAAAATCTCTCGGGGGTGAATCGAACACCCGATCTCAAGATATCAATGGTAACATTACAGTCTCGCGCCTTAAACCAACTGGGCCACCGAGAGAAACTTTAAAATGAAGTTTTGCAGGACCTATTTGATCTCTTGCCTGCAGTTTTGGATCATTCCGGGCCTTTTTCGCTATATTTGAGGGTTTAAATATCCTTAAATTACCTTAAATTACGTCAAACTATCATAAAGTACTTTAATATGCCATGTTTACTGGTTTCATGCCTTGTATACATACATACATACATGAAGGAGAAAGAAAACGATTTGCAGAAAGCAAATATCTATGAAATGTCTGTTTTTATTAGGAATCTTGGTTTATTATCTTATTTATAATTAGGTGTGAGTAGAGGAATTATCTATTTGGCCTCTAGAAGGTCAGCACAAGGTGCTATTACTGACAGCATAGGGGAGATCAACTAAATCTATCTTGTGCTGGTGTGGATATCTCGAAGGTTTAATTAGATAAATAATATTGGAATGATGTTAAAATAATTGACTTTTTGGTTTTGGAGCACATAAAATAAATAGGTATCTGGGGTAGTATTTTGACCGAACGCTTACAGTCAATACGGAAGAAGACCGGGAACCCCAGAAAGCGACGAAAGAAGCAGCTGAAGTGAAGCAGAAACAACATCAGACTCACTGAAACCTTGAAGAGTACTAAGATGCTCGCCCAAAATACGCTTGTATTCTAATCGCTTGTTGGCATCCGATGTACTCGTTACCATCAACGCAGCAAATACCCCAATCAAAGCAAGATCAGATGCAATGCTAAAATGAAAAAAGGCCTGAACTTGGGCAAGTTTCATCGATTTGACTAAATCAGTTGCTGCAATCAAGCGTGACTCTGCAGCTGAGCGACATACTTGCTCAAGCTCAGGATCAGCAGACGGAGTGTTCAAAAGCTTGGCAATAATGAATCGATGTAGAGCAATCTCTGCACCAATATATGCAATGTGAAGAGTGAAGTTTGCGTGTTGTGGATTTCCCGGTATTTCATCAGTGTAATCGTTCGGTACCACCGTTGGTAGCTCTTGATAGAATCGTCTCAACTTCATTTGCATAGGCTTGATCGCAACAAGGGTCTCTTCCATTGAATGAATAACGTTTTCGTTTTGCAAAAACGAATGTATTTCGCCGACAATTATGCTCAGCTTACCGATATGTATGAATGGGGCAGTGGGGGCTGGTCTCATGCTATCGGGTTCAAAATAGTCTATATTGAGCGGAACCAGGGACCACTTTGAGTCATTAATTTGTGACGGAAGCGATTCATAGAGTGACATCCATTTACATTGTGCGTAGACTGCCCATGATAGACGTATTCTGAGGTGTTTTTCCCATTTTGGTAATTTCCATGTGCTACAATCCCGGTTCAAGGCTACCCTGTAAGCCGTACTTATAATCACACTGGATATTGCCACATTACGAGGATCAGTCGATGAGCACTGTAGCAATAACAGACCGGCTTGAATTAGGGACAAACTGGGTCGACCTGATGATCTAAAAAATGCGGCCATTGACAATTCGTACAATGCCGGTGCTAGATGTCCTGGTCTTGCTGCTGTTCCTAACTCACTATTATGATACCACCATTTTAAAGCCAGGAAATAGACGGCACCAAGAAGTGCTGGGGTCAGTTCACGGTAGGTCCGACTGTATTTTTCAAGGAACACCTTCTCGTGGAGAATCGGATACGAACCATGTGCATGCTGAAAATATGAATTTACCAGGGCCCAGCCATGTGGAGTTACGACGTGTTGGATTTCATCGCATTCTTTTATCCATTGAGGTACACCACCATCTGCTCTCACGATAAACAGGCTGTCGTTAGACGTCTTACGCAAACTCAAGGTCTGTGAAATGCGTGCTTGGTTATTTTTATCCAATGCAATTGATTCCAAAATATTTGAATCAAATAAACCAGAGTTACCAACTACAAACGACGATCTTGGATGCTGCAGGCTCAAAGTCCTTTTAAGCAATGATTTTCCTGATATTGACGAATAATCTTCAATAGGGCCTTGTAGCTCCGGATTATTTTTCGGCTGAGCCAGTGGTCTAATGGTTTTCGTTTTGGGTGCTTGAGTTTTGGTAAAAGTGCATTCAAGGTCGTCCATTTGGCATCGGAAACATTTCGTAGAATTATCCAAGATATAGCAGGTGATCTTCCTTTTCCGGCAGTCGTCGCATGCCCGCATTTTCATATCCGAGGACCTATGGATTTCTGGTAACGGCCCCGACTGTTCTATTGCCCGAGACTCGTTATCATCCATAAACTGGCCGTTATCGGAGTCTATAGGGGTTGCTTCAAAGAACACATTCTCATGTCCAAAATCATCGAATTCCAGGTCAGGAGATTCCTTGCACATATGAAATATATTTAAGTGAGGCCCGTCTTTTCCAAATTGTGTTGCTCGTTACTTGCTGAGACGAATAGTCAGATCGATAGACGCACAGGTCAGGTTATCACCGAATGCACTCTACAGTTGTCGATTACATATGATACTGGCCATGGTCGACGGATCAGAAACCGTGGTCTAGATCATAACAACATATTAAATTATATTTCAAGAAAGCAAATTGTGCATATGGCTATGTCTGTTGATTTGAACGCTGTCTGGATATAATTAATGTAACTATCGCGTTAGAGTCACCTTTATCGAAGTACGTCCTTATTAACCTAACCTCACCATATGCAAACTGCTGATAAGGATTCAAAGAATCCCACTGGCCTTGTTAGAGCGCGTGCGTCTTGATACAACGAGGGCTAAGTCTTGCTGTTATTCATGTAACACGGGTCATATAGTGCTTTATTTTTATTCTTTAGGCTATAATGAGATAAAGTCATATACTCATACATGATGAGACGAATGTCTCGTGCCAAATGGTGTGAGCCTAAGGACAGGCGAGGTGAATAGTAAACTCTCTTAATTTTTACACTGCAAAGTGTACAAATGGAAGTTAGATAGACTTGGATACTCTAATATTGAATCCGCAATGTGTAGAAAGATAGAGAACGATCACCTACCCGTATCCAAACTATATAGTTATGTGTGTATATATGTGCTGCTTTCGCAAGGCTTTTTGGCATGATTTGAAAGAAGAAAGAATAAAATAAAATAAAGTTACCAAAAGTATTAATATCCTTAAAAAGGACAAAAAGTCTATATTTAGAGGGCAAGGCTGACAGCAACCATAGCTGCGACGGCCAACAAGCTTCTAGAAGTGCGTGGTGCGGCATTGGCAACAGGTGCAGTCACCCCTCCAGTAGCAGAACTAGACTCAACAGCACTTGATTCAGTGGCACCGTTGTTGTTAGAGCCAGAGTTGGAACCACTGTTAGTACCGGAGCTGGAGCTGCTGGTATCTGAATTAGATCCGCTGTTTGTATCTGAGTTGGAACCACTGTTGGTATTAGAGTTGGAACCGGAGTTGCTGCCAGAGCTAGAGCCAGATGTGGTACCAGAGCCACTGTTAGAGCCGCTGTTAGAGCCGCTGTTAGAGCCATTAGAACCAGAACCAGAATCAGAATCATTACTAGAGCTGGTGCCACCATTGTTGTTGGATGTACCAGAGCCAGAGCCAGAGCCAGACTCATTGTTGGAACCAGACTCAGAGCTGACATCAGTATTGGAACCACTGTTGGAACCGCTATTGGAACTGCTGTTGGAACCACTGTTGGAACCACTGTTGGAACCACTGTTGGAACCACTGTTGGAACCACTGTTGGAACCACTGTTGGAACCGCTGTTGGAACCACTGTTGGAACTACTGTTGGAACCACTGCTAGAGCCACTGCTAGAATCGCTGCTAGAGCCACTGCCTGAATCACTGGAGCCATAAGAGTTGCCTTCTCCACCAGCACTGGAAGTCTTGGGACTGGAGGTCTTGACTGTTGTAATTGTGCAAGGACAGTCAGTGATAGTCAAAGTTGTGGCCTCGGTAACAATATAAGTCTTAGTACCTTGTGTGAAAGAGGTGGCCTCGGGGCAGTAAGTGGTATAATCTGTAACGACTGTGGTGATTGTCGTAGCGCTACCCACGTTCGCTGTCTCACTAGGTGAGCCGCCATAAGTAGAGACCTGTGCAGCACTCTTTGAGCCAGCAGTATTGCTGTACGCACTAACACTAGTACTAGCACTTGCACTTGCACTGATCGCGACGGCCTCAGTGCCAGTTGTTGTTGCTGGAGCGCTGTTAGAACCAGATACACCACATGTGAAAGATGGGATAGATGGCACACTTGTTGAGAAACTAGACGCAGCATCAGAGAAGGCAAGAGCAAGAGAGCTAACACCTGCAGCAAGTGAAGAGATATCGTTACAGTCGCTGTCAATATTCAAGATGTCCCGCAGAATATCAATAGTGGGACCAGATAATTCTCCAATGTCACTCTGAATAGTCTGAAGCATATCAACAGCAGCAAAATCGTTAGCCTTGCTAGAGAGTGCATTCAAAAGACTGACAATGTTGCTAAACATAGTTGAAAGATCACCAATTTCAGAATGAATAGCACTCTGGCTCATTGAACCCACGGCACCGTCAAGTGCCAAAACAGCAGAATACAATGGTGAGAATGAAGATTGGATTTCAAGCGCTCCAGACAAACCATCATCACGGCCAAAAAGACCACCGTTACCGTTACTGAATGCACTCCAGTTCTCGATCAAGGAGAGAAGAGCCTCAAGGAGTGCAATAATCGCCAGGATGTCTCTTTCGAGAATAGCCTCAAGTGACAGACTAGAGGATGTGGGTGCGACAGCTGAGACAGTAACAGAAGATGCAGCGACAGTTCTAGTGGGACTTGAGCTAACAGGTTGAGATGCGACAACAGAAGAAGACTGGCTAGCAGAAGTGACCCGAGCAGAAGAAGACTGTTGAACAGTTGGCAGGGTCTCAGTGGAAGCTTCCAAAGAAGCTGTTGAGATGCTGGGACTTCCGGACAGACTTGCAATAGATGAAACCGGTGATGAAGCGATAATGCTCGAATTTCTGGTAGAAACAGATGGCAATGAAATGACAGATTCTGAAGCCGTTGAACTAGTGCCAGATGCTGCAGTTGACAAAGATGCACCTGTCGAAGTAGATGTTCCGGATAAGGTATGATCTGTCGAACTTCCAGTGCTTGTCAAGGAAGAGCTTGTAAAGACACCTGTACCGCTGGAGAAAGTTCCCGTAGAGATACCAGTACTTGTCAAGGAAGAGCCCGTAGAGATACCAGTACTGGCCAATGTCGAGCCTCTCAAGCTACTAACACTAGCCGAAGGAGAGCCTGTGGAGCCACTACTGCTTGCGAAGGATGGGGCTGTTGAGCTACCAGTGTTAGCCAAAGAAGAACCTGTTGAGCCAGTGTTAATAGCAATACTAGCAGAGGTGGTTGAAATCGATGAGCCAGTGCCAGTATTGACCGATGTTCCATTGGCAACGAGAGAGGTACTATTCAAGTATCTCGCAGAGGAGATGACGGAGCTGCTGAGCGTACTACTGCTGCCAGAAGTTGTATTAAAGGCCCCGATCATAGAACTAGACGAAGTGGCTGTCGTTTGGGTAGGCAGTACGCTAGATACCACAGCAGTACTGTTGATGAGGCCACTGCTAGAGATGACAGCAGCAGAAGTGCTGTTCACCAGAGCAGTGCTGGAAGCATGAGATGCAACAGAAGCAGAAATAGCAGAAGTGCCAAGAGCAATGCTACTGTTAGCAGAAGCAGAAGCCAAAGTAGAAAGAGCAGAAGTACTGTTCATGAAACCGGTACTAGAGGCAATAGCACTGTTGGTGTGAGAGGAAACAGAAGCAGAAACAACAGAAGTGCTGTTCACGAAGCTAGTGCTGGGAGCAACAGTGCTGTTAGCAGAGACAGAAGCAGATGTAGAAATAGCAGAAGTGCTGTTCACGAAACCAGTGCTAGAAGCAGTCGTGCTGTTGGCGTGAGAAGAAACAGATGCAGAAACAACAGAAGTGCTAGGAGCAATAGTGCTGTTAGCAGAAGCAGAAGCAGAAGAAGAAACAACAGAAGTGCTTTTCACGAAACCAGTGCTAGAAGCAACAGAAGCAGAGACAACAGAAGTGCTAGGAGCAACAGTGCTGTTAGCAGAAGCAGAAGAAGAAACAACAGAAGTGCTGTTCACGAAACCAGTGCTAGAAGCAACAGTGCTGTTGGCGTGAGAAGCAACAGAAGCAGAAACAACAGAAGTGCTAGGAGCAACAGTGCTGTTAGCAGAAGCAGAAGAAGAAACAACAGAAGTGCTGTTCACGAAGCTAGTGCTGGGGGCAACAGTGCTGTTAGCAGAGACAGAAGCAGATGTAGAAATAGCAGAAGTGCTGTTCACGAAACCAGTGCTAGATGCAACGGTGCTGTTGGCGTGAGAAGAAACAGAAGCAGAAACAACAGAAGTGCTAGGAGCAACAGTGCTGTTAGCAGAAGCAGAAGAAGAAACAACAGAAGTACTATTCACGAAACCAGTGCTAGAAGCAACAGTGCTGTTGGAGTGAGAAGAAACAGAAGCAGAAACAACAGAAGTGCTAGGAGCAACAGTACTGTTAGCAGAAGCAGATGCAGATGTAGAAATAGCAGAAGTGCTGTTCACGAAGCTAGTGCTGGGGGCAACAGTGCTGTTAGCAGAGACAGAAGCAGATGTAGAAATAGCAGAAGTGCTGTTCACGAAACCAGTGCTAGATGCAATGGTGCTGTTGGCGTGAGAAGAAACAGAAGCAGAAACAACAGAAGTGCTAGGAGCAACAGTGCTGTTAGCAGAAGCAGAAGAAGAAACAACAGAAGTACTATTCACGAAACCAGTGCTAGAAGCAACAGTGCTGTTGG